>CAOLHI010003561.1:0-168575 GCA_948474755.1 Ctenosaura bakeri | reverse complement strand
TGTCACCTTTAACCCAGCATGGGACCAAAGATGGTTTGCAAAAGACTAAAATGAAATAAAGTAAAAACTTGATAATACGAAAATTAAAATGCAATCAAATCACATTAAAACACCACTAAATTTTAAAAAGCATAAAATCATTTGAAAACATAACAATAGTTAAAAATACAGCACATACTCTATTAAAAAGGCTCTCTGTAAGCAGTTAATCATGAAATGCCTTTTTGAAAAGGAAGATCTTTTCTTGATAGTGAAAGGCGATCAGAGAGGTGTCAGCCTAGACTCCCATGGAAGGGAATTCCATACGTTAGGAACAACCACTGAGATAGCTCTCTCCTGTGTCCTCACCAGACAGGACTGAGATCATGGTTGGAATGAGAGAAAACTCTCCCTCAATGATCTTAAGGTTCTGGCAGGTGTGTATACCAACAGACAATTAAAACTATGCAGTCTGTTTTTCCTTACTAAATGTAAAGCCAGCACTCAGACATCCTATTATTTGATAAATCTGGCCTCCGTAGACTAGCTAGTGCCAACTAGAATAAAACACTGCATCAATGGGATTCATTAAAGTTTTTGTTGAGTTACTAAATTCCTAAGATTCTGGAGACCAGGTTTCAAATTCCCACTTGATCGTGGAAACCCACTGGGTGACCCTGGACACATCACATTCTTTCAGCCTCAGAGGGAGGCAGATACAATCCCCCTTGAACACCCCATGCTAGTTTCCCCTTAGGGTCACAGTAAGTTAGAAATGACTTGAAAGCACACAACAACATCAAAATGCAGCAAACAGCAGATTCAGTGTAAAAGTACATTGCGAACAATGAAATTTCCAGAGAATTAAGAAAAATTAAAATAATTTTGTTTCACATGGTCATTTTGTCTCTTTCTAGATATCGATGAGTGCAGTATAATGAACGGAGGATGTGATACCTTTTGTACGAATTCAGAAGGCAGTTATGAGTGTAGCTGCAGACCAGGATTTGCACTGATGCCAGACCATAGAACTTGCACTGGTAAAGTAAATTTTTTCAGCATTTGTAATGACAGATAATGCCAAGCTGTTGATTTCTTGGCTATATCTTTGCCTTTCTCTGGCCTTTTGTGTGTATTTATCTGTACCGCGTTGTAGAAATCAATATGGTGTATAGAACTCAGAAATAAGTTCTGTTAAGATCAGTAGTACTTATTTCTATTAAATATGTGAAGAATTGCAGTTCTAGTTATATTTGGCTGACACAAAAAGAAATACTTAAAGTGATGAATGTGCAAAGTGAGTACCGTAATTTGATTCTTTCATATGTGACTGATCAGACTGTTTGTTAGGAAAAAAAATATGAAGCTAGATTATGGCTGTGAATATAGAGGACTGCTTATTTATTTAATCAATTTATATACTGCTGGTAATGTCTAAAACAATATCTTGCAGCATATAATATCTTTCATTAAAAATTTTCATTTTGATTTATGGAATCATTTAAAAAAATAATATAAGAGTATGACAAGGGCCAGAATCTAGTTGGCAGTCTCAGCTAGAGGAGACACACTTGATCAATGGGAATTTAAGAAGTCAACACTTATGCAAAATCCCTTAATTTGATGTCTACTCTAGTTGAGACTAATAGGATGGTATTCCAATACCTTAGGTATTTATCTTTAACACCATCCCACCCTTCCTTTGAGGAGCACAGGATGGCATATATGCTTCTCCCCCATTTTAGCAATCCAACTACCGTACTCTGTGAAGTAGGTAGAACTTCTTCATGCAGTGAACTTTGTGGCTGAGTGGGGATTTGAACCTTAGTTTCCCTACTTAAAATCCTCCTGATCGTTTGGGGGTTAAAGAAGTCAGGCACAAACATTTATAACAATTTCAAGACTTTGATTTTATCTCCTCAAGATACCAATATTCACCGTAATTCTTTATCCATTAAAGCAGAGATGCATTATTTTGTAACCCAAAGATTCTGTAGAAAGGAGGATATGGGTTTGTATGATTTTTTTTATTTTAAGCAGTCATTTTAGAAGTTCGTAAATATAGCATCTCTTAAATGTACAAGAGTTGTAAGCTAGCAGCAATCCGTGGGCTCTAATGTGATACTGCGGCTTGCTAACAAACCATAACTTGTTACATAGAGGAAGGTTTGTATGTGACAACAAATCATATTGCAACCAACTGCACTGTAACTTATTTTAATATGTACTGTATATACTTGTGTATAAGTCGACCTCATATACAAGTCAATGGCAGGTTTTGGGGCCAAAATTATGGATTTTGATATGACCTGTGGATAAGTGAAAGGTCATTCCACAGAGAGGGGAAACTCCAGCACTGCCTCAGAGTGCCAGGTGCCCCTGGCTGCCACCGTGTTCCTGCCCAAGCTTTCAAAAAGGCCTTTTGTCAGTTTACTCAGAGAAGGGCATGGTTTACTTTTTGATAAAAGTTAAAATATAGTATTAACTCTTACCAAAAAATGAACCACCCCTTTCTCTGAGTACAGAGGTGAAAGGCAAGAACTTAGTCTGTCCCAGGAGAGCTGAAATTCAAAAAGGTCAGAAGCAGCACCACAATGGAGAGAGCAGAAGGGAATCGGTGCCTCTTTTAGGTTCTCCTGGGAAGACTAAGATTTTGCCTTTTGCCACTCTGCTCAGAGAAGGGGATGGTTCCTTTTTTGATAAGAGTTAAGGTACAGTACTTACATAGACCTGGAGATAAGCTGACTTTTCAGATTTATACATGAGTACATACAGTAAATATATTCATAGAAATACAAGTATCTCTGTCTGTATTACATGTCTACCTTTCTTCCTCATGTTTTTATAGGTTTCATTTGTTTCAAGTATACTTCTCATGGATGATTATTTCATAAAGTACCTTTACAAAATAATAGCCCTGAATAAAAAAGAACCATTATTATTATTATGTTGTGGCTAGACTTGGACCAGAAAAGCTTGGGTTCCCATGTACATTTGGCTGTGAAGCTAAGGAAGTCAATAATGCCTATCCCTGCATACCCCTCCAGTGTTGTTGTGAAAATAAAATGAGATTATTTCATTGCAGCAGAAGTTCAGCTAATAAATAACAATTTTATTTATTTAGTGTTCTAATTCAGAGATTCACACAGTTGCTAATTACATTAGTTAAATCATGAGGCCATTTTTTAAAAAATAGCATAGCAATCAAAAAGCACCAGCAAAAATGATTGTTTCACACTGAGAAACAATAAAACCCTAAAAGCTTTCTTGAAGATCACTACCTGGCCTGATCCTAAAACTCAAAAGAGAATGGGATAAAATGGACCTTCTGGGGACAGGGAGAGACAGCTCAACAATCTCAGTGCAAGCAGACACACAAAAGAAGATCTTTGAAAGATATCTTAATCAACTGTCTCATTGGCGAAAAGACAGTCTTCAAAACTCCCTTCACCCATGCCACTTGCTATATAGTAGGCATGGGAAAAGTGTGAAGCTTATACTGCCTGTGGCTCTTATCCTGTGCAGTTCTGTGCAACAATCATAATCTTCTGGCTTGGGAATAGAATTATTAAAATTATTTTCTGTCTCAAGATGATCTTGTTCACAGAAGGATGCCCCTTCTTTCCACTTTCTCAAAACATGCCCTTGTGGGAGCCCCTGTCAGCAGGGAGGCAATACAGAACTACTTTACATAAGTAATAAATAAATGTTTGCAGCAAAATTGTGTTTGTAATCACTGTGAACAGTTATGGTTGAACATACATCATCATAAATGGTGATTTTAATTCAGAACTTGGAAAGGGTTATATTTTTTTGTCCATGCTAGCCAACAGGATTCTAGAAATTGTGATGCAAAAAATGAACTTTTCCAACCTTTGTTGTAATTGTCAGTCATCAGTATTATGTAAAACAGTATAACTGTAATATACTATAGAAGAAAAAAGTAATATATAGTCTTTACTCTGTAAGATGTTTGTGTATTTGCCAGAGGGAAACAATTGTTTCTCTGCAACTTTCAGGTCTTGTGCTTGTGGTTTCAGAAATGTTATTTTGCAATTCCAAATTGCTTCTGAGTACGATAGCATCGTGTAATTAATAAGAGCAGTAGCCAGAAAGAGATGTCTTCCAGGTTGCATCTCTTTACAAAAACAATTAGAACAGTTTCTGTTGTTCTGTGTTAGCTACACAGAAAATGAATAATGAACAGAAAACTCTTGGAACTCAGTAGTGAAAATGAGTTCAGTTTTCTGCAGCTGCATAATTTCTAAAAACCATAGTAAACTCATCTCCTGCTGAGTTACACCCTTTTTCTCCAAAGAGAAGATGTTCTCAGCTCAGCTCTTTGTTTTGCAAATATTTCCTTTGAGTAACTAAGCAAAGATTTGGATCTCAGGCTAGAATTTTTGGTGGTCTTGACAGGGGAAAAGTTATAGAAACTTATAAATTCCAGAATACACTGAGTTTTTAAAAACTTATAATAAATTTAGACAGCTTAGTACCAGTAGAAAGATGTCATTTCTTGTATTGCAAATCTGTCCTCAGTCACTGATAGTAAGTAAAGGATATGGAGAAATATTTAAATGCTAAAAATTACAGTTATTTCAACAGAATGTGGGTGGTTTAGTATAATAAAATTTCATAGGAATTGATATGTGTGCTTCCTAGGGGGACTACATGCAAAGCAAAAGGTATCTAATAGATGGGATGTCATTCCCATGTGCTGTAGGCACAGCTAATGACATAGTAGTGAGACAGAAAAAAAATAACGTTGGGAGTTAATTTTGAATTTGTATGTGTCATTTTTGTTATAGATATTGATGAGTGTGAAGACAATCCCAACATCTGTGATGGAGGCCAATGTACTAACATTCCTGGAGAATATAGATGCCTTTGTTATGATGGATTCATGACTTCTGAAGACATGAAGACTTGTTTAGGCAAGTGAAAAATCCATTTTCTTAATTATGTTGGTTACTTTTTGATCCTATATAAAAGATGGGAGAAAAAAATAATTATTTCTTTAAAGTGTAGAGACAAGCAATAACTCTTTAGACATAAACAGAGATAGAGATAGATATAAAATTGATTTGGATGACAGGCTATAATCTTTAGTTGTTTTACTGCTATATATCAATGCTGATCAACATCATTTAATGCTGATGGCTAAGTACTGACAGTATTTGGGAGTCATAGTCTGTAAATGTGGATTTAAATCAGATTTGGGAACCTGGTGGCCCTCCAAATGTTGTTGGACTGTAGTCTCCAGCAGCTTTAGCCAGCACAGCCAGAGACAAGGGATACTGAGTGATGTAGTTCAACAACATGTGGTGGGCCTCATAATTTCCCACTCACCCACCCGGCCACCAGATATACATTTTGGCATTATCTTTGGAAGAGTCTTGCTTCAAAGGTGATGCATGCAGAAATATTTGTGTTATTTATGAAAGAAAATGTTTTAAAGCACCTTTTTTGAATTGTAAATAAAATTTATTTATATTGTTCATGTAGTACTCCTATACTTAATATACAAAAGTGAACATGCTTTCTGTGACTTCCTTTTTTTTTCTCTAAAGGAGCATACGGAATAATGTAAAACAGGCTAACAAAGCCTTAGTTAAAGTACAAGTCTTTAGAGATGGTGGCTTGTAAAGAGGACAAGAATTTCTGTAGAATTAGTTCAAACATTTTAGGCTTAAAGGCATCCTAAGGGAAAAGAAATCTTCAGTTCCAGCTGAGTAGATAGTGCAGAACTTTAAGACTTTTTTGGGCAGTTGTTCTTCTTTTAATGCAGGCAAAAAGCATTTTTAAAGTATAGGCCATATTCATTCATCATTACACATTTGGGCTCATATCAGTGGAAATATGGACTAAGGACTGATGTTGGGAAAAGGTATTAGAAAGAATGAAGTATGTCATATTAGTATGCATGCAAACAGTTGCCAGAGGGTTGAGGTAAGTGGCTTTGCCTAACATTATCCAAGATCCATTTCTGTTTTTACTAAGACTCTGAAGATCAAGAAATTCCGCATGGCATTTACTTTCCATCTACTGCTTTTGACTGTGTTTTCATGGATCTGGGAACAGTACTAGCCTAAACCTGGCAAGTTTGTACTGGTCAAGGTTCAGAGGCACCATAGCATCAGCTTTCTCAATGGTAGGAGAGTAAAGCTGCAGCCTTTTCCCCGTGCTACATGATCTGTTTCCAAAATGGTCTGCTTCCTGCCAAAATTTCATAACTGCTTCCTTGTTTATAATGTTTTATATCAATATGTGCATCTAGGGTGAAATGTTAATAGTGGATTCATAAAGATTTTTACAAATATATACCCTCTCCCCAGATGTTAATGAATGTGAACTGAATCCGAACATCTGTCTGAGTGGAAGCTGTGAGAATACGAAAGGCTCCTTTATCTGTCACTGTGATATGGGCTATTCTGGCAAAAAGGGAACAACTGGTTGCACAGGTATGTACACATGTTTTATACATGTATATCTATGGTTGCCTCTTCGTGGAATTATAGTGTAGTTCCATACTTTTGCAAAGTTCCATGTACACTATATCAATTACACCTTATTCCATGGCACTAATTTAAGAAGAGCTGGATTGCAGGAGGCACACCTTTGGCCTTTAGTAGCTGAGACTGAGCTGTTTACTTTTCTATAGCTGTAGAAATATCTCCTGCATATGGCAAGACGTAACATGAGAACTGTACTTTATTCCAGATAAACTTTTTCTTTTGAGTTTTGTTCCACCTAAGCTATTGGCACAACCCCAGGTTGTAAGGAAAACTAGATGAACAAACATAGCAAGTAACTCACTGCACGATGATAAGACCACCAAGGACCATATCAACAAGACTATATTGGATTTGGATTCAGTTACCCTACACTTTGTGTTCACATAGCAGACCCTCTATTCCAACCTTTGTTTTGGCAAATAGCATATGTCAGAATAATTTTTTTCTTGTGCTTTTAAAGTTATAGTGGTACAGATGTTTGACTTAACTGAATTGTATTGAGATACATTAGCAAAACCAAAACACACATGATTTTTATACTGTTTGCCAGACAAAAGCACTGAAGGTAAAGGCCAGTTGTCTTAATAAAAAAGTGTTTCAGTATTTGAACAAAGTGTTCCAAATCATAGTTATTTCCTAAAAAAAAATAAATGTAAACATATTGTGAGGCCCATGGTCTACATGATTCTAACCCCTGCTGTAGATGGAGCTACTCATTTCTAAAAAGACCAGAAAGACTGTCACTGAGATGATATCAGGTCCAGTATAAATTAGCCATTTTAATATTTCATCTGGAGAACCCAAGTAGTTACCTGGAGTATAATAGGAATAAGCATGTGAATCAGGTCAGGAGCCATTTTCAGTTCCTTCTGGTCATGTATAGGCCACACCACCACTATTTGTGGGGATCCAAAGTGGTGTTTTTGTCATTTCAGCTCACTTTCAATGTGATTTTTGGGCTACAGGCAGTTTTTCAATTTCTGGCCAATTTTTAGGGTTGCAGAGAGTGTTTCGTGGATTTGTTAGGGAGTCAAGGGCACATGTTATCCTCAGATGTCTACATATCATCCGTAGGCCACTTTATTCCTATTCCGGTCTACAATGGTGGGTCTCAACCTTTGGTCTTCTAGATGTTTTAGACTTTTGTTCATTGGCCATGTTTGCTGGAGCTGCTGTGGTTTTACATCTGAAACATCTGAAGGACAAAGGTGCTCTCCAAAAAGCACAGGTGTACAAATTGTTGTGTTTTTTCATTTGTATTCTGCCCATGGTAAACTTAGCACTCTGGCAGACAGTTTGTAGTATGCATTCTCTTTGTTGCTCACCTAACCATTAGTACAATATTTGCAGCTGCCTTTGGAATGGGGACAGAGTAGGGAGGAATTATCTTTTCATCCCAACTGTCCAAATTCCTTTGTTAAAATGTAATGAAGCAACATGTCTGTAGCCTATTTCACTGCTCAGACTTAGTGCCAAATCTGTCCTTCCTATTGCCAGACAAGAGACTCTGGCAATATAGCATTTAGTGACACTATTAAAATATCTGCATTTGTGTTAAACAGTCTGTCAATGAGGTTGGATTATTTTCTTGTTGGGGGCATGCCAAAGACACCTACATTTTTTTTTAAAGAATTGCAAACCTGTGTATACAGCTTTGAAGAGATAGCTCCTTGATTCATGAGAACAGCTACATAAACTCCTCTGAGTTCTATTACAGTTGCATTTACATATTTTCCCTCATGTCATTACGAATTGTTTCCATTTTAACAAGTAAACATGTTTTTTTTCTTCTCATTCCCCAATCACTTAACTGTGTTTGTAATCCACCCACTGACATGCAACCCCACTCCACACAGATGTTAATCTTTTTTCACTTCAGTTCTTAGTAAGAATGTAGGCATAGTTTAGGGAAATATTTGGTTTTGTGCAAAGATGTGCATTACCTATGACAGAAATCTGGACTTGATTCATGTTGTCATTTTTAATTATATGAAAAAGAAAATAGGTTGAGTCTATATGGAAAAATATATATTATCTCATGAGCAAGAAGGGAGTCAAGTGCTGTACAGTATAAAAGCCTTATCCCAATTCCAGCTCATATGGTATAAAAACTTTCAATATTTTGGAGTAATTACTTCTGATGCTCATTGCATTTCCCTTACCATTCACTGACAAAAGCAGAAAACAGGACTATTCCTTCCTATTTCTTGCTCTAAGAACTTTTCATCTAGTATTAAGCATTTTTCTGCTCTTGTAAAGAGTAGGTTGATGTCACATACACTAAAAGCTCAGTTCTTTCTTGGAATTATAGGAAACAACTTGCTTCCTGTGATACTGGCAACAGCTCTTGACATCTCAGATGGAAGACTTTTCCATCATTTCACTGCCTGATTCTTTTAACTAGAGATACTGAGGATTGAATCTTGGTCCTTCTGCAATATGACCCTTTTCCTGAGCACATCCATTCATCTCTCTTTCCCGAGATTTGTAGGATTGTAGGTTTTGTCCCACATTTCATTGCTTTTTGGCTCTGCCTTGAAAAAATTGCACTTCTAAGAAAGCAATCAGTTCAGGCCAATATTTTTTCACAGTCATCAAGCCCCACTAATAAGCAGTGAATATAATTTTCAAGAGTTGTTAGAACGGGGTGTGAGATCAGAGTAGCCATGCTCAACTTATTGCCCTCCAAATGCATTGTCCTGCAAAGTCTCCGCCATGCTGGCAAAAGGATTATGGGAATTGTAAATGAATACAACTTCCCCAAAATTTGGTAAGAGGGAGAGAGATAGGTAGGGAAATTATTTTATTCTTTCACTTATTTATTTATATCTCACTTTGTTCTCAGGTCAGGAGTCAAGGTGGTATGCAATGGATTAAAAGACATTGTTAAAAATTCACAAAATACAAAAGTTTAAAAGCGATAAGCAACAAAAATAAATTAAAACCAGTTGAGAACAAATCAAAAAGAATACAACACAGATTTCAAAATCCAGGCAGGTTTGTAAAGAGAATATGGTCCTTCGGATAACCAGGACCTGAACTGGATAGGGCTTCATACATCAAAACCCACGGTTTGAGTTGTGCTTGGAAATGGACCAGCAACCAGTGAAGCTTTTGCAACAAGGGAGCTGTATACTTCCTGTATCCAAGTCCTGTTAACAATCTGGCTGCAGCTCTTTGGGCCAGCTGAAGTTTCTGAATACTCTTCAAAATCAGCCCCATGTAGAGTGCATTACAGTAATCCAACTGGAATGTAACTAAGGCATATGTAAGTGCGTGTGTCATGTGGAAAAGCATGTATACTACAAACAGTCTATGTGTATGTGACTATGCTGCCTTCACATATTCCACATTCCTTCTGGAGACCAAACTACATCGGATACTACACTGTATGCAGTTTTTCCCTGAAAGTTTCTGATGGGAGTTTGGAGTGTTGGTTAAATAAAGTGAGCCACAGAGACTGCAGCTTGTGCCAGTTAAGAGAAAGAAGAGGTGCTGCTCAATATCTTTATCCATATCATTTCCCACATGGGGAGAAAAGCCTTTTGTCGGACATTTTTAGTAGAAAAAATTCTTGAAGGGAAATGGATGAAAGTTCTCTCACCTTATCTTCCATTTCAGATGGAAGCCTTTCATCCTTTGAAACTGTTATATTTTGTCTAGAAAGAAAGAATACCAAAAAAAGCTTGGATTGTCTCATGTGCATAGTTTGTTCTACATGCCACCCGCAAACTTTCTGAGAATGGGGTGAACTGTGATTTATGTGTGTGACAAATCATTTGGGCAACTGTGTTTCCTATTTGTGTGATGCAAACTGGCTTTAAAGGAAAGCAGAGCCCTCACATCATGTTAATGGAAATTGCTTACATAGATAAGAAGACATGTGCGCTAGTTGGAAAAGGCAGTGAGAATGGGATGAGGATGCAAGGATAGCCTTGGGCTAGAATGTTTGTTTTTATTGGCTTCCTACAGCTTTACACTCAAAGGGAAACTTTGCAAGGAAACAAGTTTAGGAGAGGAGAAAGACAGAAACAATGTTTATATAGTCATTGACACTGTACTGTTTTGCTTCTAATAAAGTCAGTGAATATTTTGCTCTTGCCTTTGCAGCCAATTTTAGGTATCTTTAGTCATGCTGAGTAGCAGCCTACTTCACAGTAGTATTACTGGAATCTAAGAGATTTGGTAGGGTAAAAAATAATCTGGTATTTTTGTAGTACTGGAGACTGAAAGATAACTATCTTTTGAGTTCATAATCTGGGGACCAAATCAACAATTTGGCATCAGCTGCTGGATTGTTCCTCTCCTTTGAATGAGCTGCACAAAATTGTTTCCCAATAAAAATGTTTAGGTAAAAGGATGGGTTTCAAGGGATGTGAAGTATTCTCCTAAAACACAGCCACTTTATCCGTACTCCCCATCCTTTAGGGCCTTTCTAAAACAAAAGATGTCTTTGTTCCTGTTTCTGTAGCTAATTTTATTTCTTTTATTTAATCTTTAAAATTTATATCACACTTATTTTACAAGTAAATTCAAGGCATCTTGAAAATAAATCATCATGCAAGTTATAGAACATATGTAGACAGAGCATTTTGTGATTAATTGGTCACAGAGTACATATTTTAATTTTTATTGTCCTGATACAAAAACTGACAGTACAAGGATATAGTTACAGAAGTAAATTTAAAAAAAAAATGTATATACAGTCAGCCCTCCAGATTTGGAGGTTTCACTTTTGCAGATTTAATTATTCACGGATTATTTGCTATCACCTCTGCTGCCTTCCTATGCCATTTCATCCTCTCTCAAGTCTTTGTGCGCTCTATTTTAATAAATAACTTTATGGACCTCACAAATTTGTACTTTAACTGCTATTACCCCATTATATTGTGCTTTAGAGCTATACAACATAACAACTGTATATAGAACTTTCAGTGTGCCCTAGTCACATAGAAAGAGAGAGGTGGGTGGGTGTTTTTTTTTGTTTTGTTTTTTTTAAGGAAAATGGCTGCAGAAGTATGTAGTACAGACACAGCCCTGGCCCAATTTATTTGGGACTTAGGTTCCAGCAGCTTTTCTCTCTCATGAACACACTTTTGGTACCTGAACTCAGCTGAGGAGAAAAGAGGAACTGCAGGGTGGCGGAAAGATTCAAATTTTTTGCCATCAAGCCCCTTCTGTTTTAAAATCAATCACTTTAAATCAACTTAAAATCAAATCAAACACACCCCACCAAACCTAGGCCTCCTTTTTCTTCGTGATTTGAAATAGATCAGTGTTTAAAACCAAGGATCTGCCACCATTGTGACTAGTTGTATCTTATACCTGATAGCCTTTATTTCATCTCTGTTGCACTTGACTGGAAACACAAATGCTCACTGAAACAGACTGCCATAGAGAAAAAGTATTCAAGACTTTGCGACCTATATATGATAATATAATCCAGCCATATACCGGTAAGGCTAAGTTAATAGTGATGTTCTGCAGGGAATCACTCTAGCTGTTGAAAATGTCTTTATCAGATGCTTGTATACCACACTTTCAGGTTTCCCAGTTGTCAAAGCGTTAAGTGGTGGGAGGGAGTGTTTGCCTTAATAGCTTTGAGAAAAATTGACAGATAAATATCTTACACCTTTTTCTCCCTATAGATATTAATGAATGTGAAATTGGAGCTCATAATTGTGACCGGCATGCTATATGTACAAACACAGCTGGAAGTTTCAAATGCAGTTGCAGTCCAGGTTGGCTTGGAGATGGTATCAAATGTACAGGTAAGACTGAGGCACTGTTTTGTTTTTGTTTTAAAAACTATTGAAGGTAATCATTTAGGCATCCTATTTGCTTCATACATGAACTTTTTTCTATTTCTAGTGCTAGAACCAGATGTGAATTTGAAAAAGAAATTTCTTTATGAGTGCTAAATCCAACTCTGTGTGCCAGCAGATATTCACAGACTTTAGCAGCCCCTTTCTGATGTTTGTTTAGCTGCTCCATGAAAACTTGTGGAAGAGGAAATTGTGCTCCTTCCTTAAGCTGCTTGTACTGTTGCCCAGAAGATTTTAAAATAAGCATTTTTTTCTTCAAATAATCAGATGAAAATTACTTCCACTTCTGCTTCTGGGAGTGTAAACAATTATTCTCTGTTCTTATTTATAAAATTTACAGAATATTAGGATTGCTGTAGGGGCACCATTTTAACTCCCACAAGCTTCTGCTTGCATTTAAATTCTGAGTAGACCAATTCTAGTATTTTTATCTGGCATACTAATGGGTTTTTGTAATAAGCTGGCTGGTATTCTAATTGATAATCTATATATTTAGCACTTATTTGAATTTAATTAGATCTGGAAATTTTCAGTATAAGAGGAAAGAATAAAGCAGTAGTCTTCCTTGCCCTGTGGCATAGCATTTTAGACAGAGAGGAGTTTCAGAGCCTTTTTTGACATGTCATGAAAACCTATTGTGTTTTTTCCTTTTTTAAAAATCCCACTGGAATACACAAGGTTTGGATTACAACTATATTATTATTAATAATAATAATACTATCATCATAATCATCATCACCTTTATATCCAGCCTTTTCCCCAAGACTAGGGCCCTTTTTGCACGGGCTTTCTGTCATGCGACAGCCCCGTGAACCTCGCGGGAGTGGGAACGTCGCTCTGCACGACACACTCCCACTTCCGCCGCGCAAAATCACCCGCGCTCGCTCAATGCTCCCGGCGCCCAGGCACACTTACCTCCTGTGCGGAGTGTCGGGGAGGCGGCCGGGTCGCGCTTCCTTCCCTCCGCCCCTGCGGAAGGAATGGGCGGGGTGCTAGCGTGACAGACGCGACAGCCTCCTGCTTCACGAGGGGGGACGCGCGAGCCTCCTGCTTTGCGGGGGGGCGGACGCGACACCTCCTGCTTCGCGTGCGTGCAGCGGGGGACGGACGCGAGAGCCTCCTGCTTCGCCCGGGGGGAGGGCAGCTCGTGCGAGAAGCCTTCACCGGTGCCGCTTCCCCCTCGTTCCTTCGCCTGTGGAAGGAAGGAGGGGGAAAATGGCAGCCTCCCGGAGGAGCCTTCTCGCGCGAGCTGCCCTCCCCCGCTTGCGCGAGAAGCCTCAATGCGAAAAGGACTCAAGGCAGCTTACACATTAAAAAGGTCACAAGTAAAAACATACAGAAAGCCACATTAAAATGGAATTAAAGTAAGAATCCTATTAGAAATGTTCTGAAAGATTCTGAAAATAATAAATAACACAATTTAAAACAATACAGCACTTACAGTCCTTTGTCAGCAATAAAAATAAAATAAATATATTAAGTAAGTATGTTTTGGCCTGCCTGTGGATAGCAAGGAGGGGGGCCATTCTAGCCTCCCTGGGAAGGGAGGTCCAGAGCAACTACTGAAAAGGCCCTCTCTTGTGTTCTCACCAACCCCTGTCTGTGAAGGTGCTGGGACTGAGAAAGGGGCCTCCTGTGGATCTCAGGGTCTGGGCAGGCTTATATTGGGAGATAGGGTCAGTTAGGTAGCCTGGGCCCAAACAATAAAGAGCTTATTCTCTTATGTAAGGTGTCAAATGCTCTTCAGTTCTCTGTGTCTGTGACTCTAGCCCAGTGATGGAGAACCTATGGACTTCTAGATGGTGTTGGACTCCAACTCTCACCAGCTTCAGCCAGTGGTTAGGAATGATGGTAACTGAAGTCCAACATTTTATTTACGTACTTATTTATTAAAATATATTGCTGTCTGAGAATTACAGACAGCTTATAACAAAGTCAACAGTTTAACACTTTTAAAAGCCTTCCAGTTTACAGCATAACATGAAAATAGCAGGAGAAAACAGTATTGCAACTACAATAAAAAATCTTTCAAATGATAAAACAAAACTACAAGCTATATAGAATGCCTTCTGAAAAGGAAGGTGTTTATTAGCTTCTGTAAGATCATTTATAAGGAACTGAGTTTTTCCTTGGAAGGAAATTCTAGATAGGTACAGTTTTCTCGCCCATGTATTATTTAGCAACATGATTTCCTTCATGATTGCTGCTCATTTTCCAGCAGATGCATTTTCAGACAACACCCTACTCCACCACCATGAGGTTTCTGTTAGCCTCACTGCGATGTCACATATTTAGTATGCGTTACACTCTTTTAGATGTATTTATTTAAAGAAATGGTTTTTATGCCATTGTTAATTTTTTCTTTCACAAACTTAATTCTACTTTACCCTTTAACTTGAGTGTACATCAAATCTGAAATAATAAATAGTTGTCTTTTTATTAATGCAGTTTGTCTTTTCTTCAGACCTAGATGAATGCTCCAATGGGACACACATGTGCAGCCCCCATGCTGATTGCAAAAACACCATGGGTTCATACCGCTGCCTATGTAAAGAAGGATACACTGGGGATGGATTCACGTGTACAGGTGAGCTTCTGTTGGAAACACACACGTACAGATGTACACACTTGAATACAGTACCCCCCATCTCTCAACTTGTTCATATGAAGGCCAGCTCTACTATCAGAAAGAGTGGCCATCTCAGGCAGTAAATCCTGGGGGGTGAGGAGCATTTGCAAGGCATTAAAGCAGGGGTGGAACTCAGAGGGCTACACAAGTCGATTTTGTGCTTCTCTGAAGGGCTGCCTCAATCATTCTTCCTTGCTTTTCATGGCTTTGAGAATTGGATTGATGGTTTATGGAGCAGGCGTACTGAAGGAGCATTATTTGGCAGTATTTGAGGGCTTTGAAGCTAGTTTGCTGAGGACTTTGGAGCTCTATAGTGATCTCAGGTGCAAAGCTGGATGCCCAGATGAGCCATATGTGGCCTGCAGGCCTCACAATTCCCACCCTGGTGTTATAGCTGTGAGGGCAACTAAGCTGGACTGTTGCCTTCATTTACTGTGGAGGATGGTGTTTTATCATCAACTGCTGGTACAGTCAGTTTCTGAATGTAAAAATTTAAAAACAAAACAGCCACATTTAATACTCACAAAACATGATATGTGACTCAGGTGTAGAATTTGAGGCCTTGAATATCGTTATCTCTTTGGGGAAATGAGGAATAGAGGAAGAGGAAGTATATATACAGTAATATGACTTCTGTTTCTTTTCAGATATTGATGAATGCTCAGAAAATGTGAATCTCTGTGAAAATGGCCAGTGCCTAAATACCCCAGGAGGTTATCGTTGTGAATGCGATATGGGATTTTTGCCAAGCCCTGATGGGAAAGCCTGTGAAGGTAATTTGGTGCCATCCGTCTGTCTGCCTGCCTGCCTGCCTGTCTGTCTATCTGATTTAAAAGTAGTAAGTCAAATTAATTTGACAATCAAATGAGATAGCCAGTTGTTTAATGTGTTTGATTTATGCTGCTTTAAAAAAAAATTAAAGACACATTTCTTAAAGAAACAAGTAAAGAAACAAAGTCTTTCTGGGAGTTTGTGATTGAAAGTGGCTTCTGATGTCTTTCATCTTGGCTTTTTAGTATTTTTTTTTCTATTATTTTCCTTATATTTCCATAGGCTAGAGCCTATATAATGTGGCCTATATCAAGGCATAATTCTGAAGTGTTTAACAGCTTCTAAAAATTATTGAGGTAAAATTATGAGACGTCTGAGTAGGCCATTGAAGCCTTATTGAAGGCTATTCCCTCCATTATCATATCACATCTTGTCATGTCACTATGTTATGTTATTGAAAGTATTACTTTCAATTATGACCAGAAAACAGCAGGGGATGTGAATGTGCAGATGATGAGGTGATGTTTTACAGATAGGAGCTGGCTTTGTTCTCCATGGCTCACATTGAGTCCTGGGGGCCAAAGTGAAAGGTTGCATCCAGAAAGATTATCGTGAAATCACTGCCTGTTGCAAAAAGAAGAAGAAGAAAGGAGAGGGCAGTGCCAAGAGTATCGAGGGGTAAACTTGGCCTCCAATAATATCTCTTGAGTAGAGATGTCTACTTACTTCCAGATAAGTGAACAACTGTAGTTCATTTCTCTGTTCAAAACTAAAAACTCCTATGTTAGTTACAATATACAGGTGAGATGATATTTATGAGCGAGTGAATTTGTGAGGAGTCTTTTTATGTTGTTAAAGAACATAATAGATATATACATCTGTGTGTCTTTTTTTTTAAAAGGCTACTTAATGAATACTTAATACTACAGAGATGCATTTTTGCTGATAGTGAAATAATTCAGGCATCTCCTGTGTCTTGTCTTCCTCCCTTTTATTGAAGATATTGATGAGTGCAGTCTGCCTAACATTTGTGTCTATGGGACTTGTCTCAACCTCCCTGGTCTCTTCCGTTGCCAGTGTGAGACAGGATATGAACTGGACAGAAGTGGCGGTAACTGCACAGGTAAATTTGTGTTATCCCGTGTGGTTGTTAATGTTACTGTTGTTCTGCACATATTCTTAGATGTTCCTTGTGTCAACAGTATTAGACAGACTTAGGGTCAGGTTAGATTTCTGCGCTTGCTGTTCTCATAACTCAACCCAATGATTGTTTGTTAGGCTGGGAGAGAAAAACATGCATGGAGGTGGGAGTTTTAACAGTCATTCTTACAGGGTTTCATGGACCCTTAGAACAATATTCCTTAAGGCAATCTGAAGAGCATTTCAAAGAGTTACTTTGCCATACATAGACAAAACAATATATATTTACTTTCTACAACAATAATATGGGCACACCTTCCACAAAGGAATAACAATAAAAGAATATGGCTTCTCCACTTTTTTCCTGCTGTAGGTACATGCATTACATGTGAAGCAACCCATTAAGAGCTCTAGTCTGTAGCTCAATAAGAGTTTTGATTTTTTTTTTTTACCTATTGGGCATGACAAAGGAGTTCTTGGGCCTATACAAGTACTTCTATAGTATGTATCTCTCCCCATCAGTTTCTCACACTGCTATTGAATTTATGGCATTGCAGTAGAAGTTCAAAATGCCAAGTGTGCAGAGGGATATTCCCCCACACATCTTTTGGGAGTGAGGCCATACTGCAGAATGCCATTTAGTTCAGTAAAGGATTCACAGGTGTAATACAGAATGTACTTAATTCATAAATATATGGATCATATCAGATTCACTAACAAGAAAAGTAATAATAGATACTGGTGACAAGAGCCTATATCCTATTGCTTAGTCCCAGCTGGAGTGGCTGAATCAACTGAATCAGCACAGAGATAAATTCAATTGACTCAGTGGGTCTGCTCTAGTTGGATCCAATAATGGGACTCAGGCCATGGAAGTTAATTCAGGGATGATATCTGGTGCACCAGAAATAGAATATGGCTGTTGAATGCAATACTGAAGTCTATTGATGCCTAATGGCTTATGGGAGTGAGTGTGTGTGTGTGTGAGTGTGAGAATTAGTTTATATTCTTCTTGTAAGAAAGGGCCACTGAAATTGGCATGGTTCTTACACTGCTGCTATGTGCATTAATAGGTTTGTTGTCTTGAGCTGTTCACTCACCTTCAGAGTATTGTGGACTTTTCTTCCATCTAGATATCAACGAGTGTGCAGACCCTACAACTTGTATCAGTGGTACATGCCTCAATATTCCAGGCAGTTACACCTGTGAATGCCCCCCAGATTTCGAGCTGAACCCCACTCGTGTTGGATGTGTTGGTAAATATTATTTCCTTTCCTTTACTAACCACAAGTTTTTGGGCTTTTCTAACAGAACACATGTGATGCTTCTGCATTCCTTGTGTATGTTTAAGTCTCAGAAGTTAAAGATTTCTTGTTCTTATGTTTTGTCAAATCAATCTTGACTTAATAGTGATCCCATGAAAGAGAAACTCCACATGATTCTATTTATTAACAGTCCTGTGCATGCCTTATAAATTCAGGGCCATGGCTATTTTTATCAAGTCAGTTCATCTAATCACCTAATTTTCTGATTAAAGAAGCATAATCTAGATGTTGAATGGTGAACCATAATCTAGATGCTGAATGGTAAATGTTCTGATAGCAGTAGCTGAAGTACTGCGTCTTTTCAGTGAGTGAAGTAAAAATATCAAAATACATGTTAGGTAGTTGGGGAGCAGCTGAGGAAGTCCGCTTTACATTTAAGAAAGTAGCATAGTAGTGCAATGAATAGCATGACTTACATCTTTTAAAGTGACTATTGAAGACATGACAGGAGTTGAAACATCTGGTTCTTTTGCCCATTAGATACACGCTCTGGTTACTGTTACTTGGAAATTAAACCTCGAGGAGATAATGGAGATACGGCTTGCAGCAATGAAATTGGGGTTGGAGTTTCTAAGGCCTCTTGCTGCTGTTCTCTTGGCAAAGCTTGGGGGATACCTTGTGAACAATGTCCAGCTGTGAATTCAAGTAAGTGAAACAGAGCTATTTATTTATTTATTTAATTTCCTGCCTTTCTCCCAAGATGAGATTCAAGATAACTTACAGTAATTTTTTAAAATTTTGAGCTAAAACATTAGTTTACAAAGTAAAGAATAAACAATATTGTTTTTCAAAAATATTAAGAACAATTAAAACACTTAAAACATACTTAAAACATAATTTCCAGTAAAAGATACAAATACAGCATACCACTTTACATACATCCTACTACTCCATAATTAAAATTCAAAGTCCTGCCTGAATAAGAATGTCTTCACCTGCTAATGGAAAGAGAGTAGGGAGAGGACTAACTGGACCTCTTGGAGAAGGGAGTTCCACGATTAAGGAGTAGCGATGGAGAGGCCTTTCTCCCAAGTCCTCGCCAAATGCAACTGTAAAGGTGGTGGGACTGAGAGAAAGCCCTCTCCTGCAGGTCCTAAAGCTCACACTGGCTTGTATAATGAGATGCAGTCTTTCAAATTGTCTGGACCCAAGCTGTGTAGGGCTTTAATGATCAAAACCAGTGCTTTGAGTTCAGCCGAGAAACAGCCCAGTAGCCAATGGAGCTGTTTCAAAAAGGAGTCACATGATCCCTGTAAACAACCCCATTCTACAACCAGCTGCAGCATTTTGGACCCATTGAGTTTCGTGAACATTTTCCAAAGGCAGCCCCACATAGACTGCATTACAGCAGTCCAAATGGGATTTAATCAAGGTGTGTAACTTAAGGAATGGGTGCAGCTTGCACACTAGTTTTAACTGTGCAAGGGTAGTCCTGGGCACAGCTGAAACCTGGATATCCAGGCTCAGCTCCAAATGCAGGAGTACTCCCAACCTGTGAACCTGAGATTTCAGGGGGAATGTTAACCTCATCCAGCACAGTCTGACTTCTGTTTCCTGATCTGTCTTCCGACTGACCAGGTTCACCCTTGTCTTGTCTAGATTAAATTTCAGTTTGTTCACCTTCATCCAGTACATTACTGACAACAGAAACTGGCTTAATACAGACATAGCTTCCTTGGAATTAGATGGAAAGGAGAGATGTTGTTGTGTGTCACAGCTTACTGGTGGCACTGAATCCCAGAACTCCAGATGACCTCTCCCAACACTTTCATGTAAATATTAAACAGCATGGGGACTGAAGTGAATCCTGAGGGACAGCACAGAATAGGGGGCAGGGTGTCGAACAGGAATCTTTTAGCACCAGCCCTTTATGAAAGACTAGAGCCACTTGTAAAACAGTGCCCCCAAGCCCCATCCCAAAGAGGTGACCCAGAAGGATACCATAGTTGCTTGTATTGAAAGCTAATGAGAGGTCCAGCAGAACCAACAGGGGCACACTCCTCCTGCGCAGTTCCTTGCGTTGGTCATCTACCAAGACTAACAAAGCTGTCTGTGTCCTGCAGCCAGGCTTAAAGCCAGATTAAAATAGATCTAGACAATCTTTCATCAAGGAACCCCTAGAACTGGGAGACCACAACATATGCCAATATGTTGCCCAAAAAGGGGATATTGGAGATTCTCCAGTATGGTGGGATCCAAGGAGGATTTTTTTCAATAGTCTCCTCATCACAGCCTCTTTTAGACAAGATGGAAACCTTTCTTGCATTCAAGTGAAGCATTTAGTATTTCTCTTACCCAATCTACCAGTCTTCTTCAGGCTGTTTTCAACAGGCAAGAAAAGCATGCATTCAGTATGCAGTTGGTGACTCTCACTTCTCCATTCTCAGGGTGCACAAATTAAATTTATCCAGTAACACTGTACAAAAAAGGGCTAAAATTACATCCACTATGATACAGGTATCAACTACAGCATCCAAGTCAGAGTGGATCCAAATGATTTTATCTGCAAAGTGCTGTGTGGACTCTTCACAACAGGTTGCCAAGTGGTTTACATACTGCCCTTGTGGTACACAGTGTAAAAAGCTGTTGCCCACTTGAGACAGCCCCATTGACTGAAACTGTACAAATTCATTGGTGGCAGTGAAGACGGATTTCTTCATCACTACCACCACCACAGCATAGGCTTTCCAATGAGCTCTAGCATGTGTTCAGTTGGACTTGCTTTGAGTCCTCTGCCATTATTGCTCTAGTCTCCATCCCACTTGTTTCATCACTACCAGCTTCCTAGTAAATCAGGATGCTGACCTAGCTCCACTCCATGGAAGGAGATGCTTAGGAGCAATTATGTGCACCACCCTGGCCATTTCCATATTCCAGAGGTCAGCCAAGGCTTCAACACCTATATAAGATGAGGGTTAATTTATGTTTCAGTTTGCTCACTGCCTTAGAGAGTATATTAGTCCCAACAGGATCATCCGCAAGGCAAAGTCATGTGTTAAATTATTAGGAGGTTGTGTTATTTCTGATAGAAAAATGTACTAGCTTTGAAATACCACTGGGCAACGGAACCTAATAAAATAAAGTCTGGCAACCTTTTGGTTAGTCCCAATTACAATAAACCTATTCTATCATTTATTGAAAGGAGAGTCAACATATAGGTAAAGCCTATTGATTCAATAGATTACCCTAGTTATGACTAACAACAGATTTTAGGCCAAGGTCTATGAAAAATAGCTTGCTTTTAGCATATATGAAATATGAATTAAATCTGAATCCTTGTATTTACAGGGTGGAGGCCTGTATATACCAGACCAGGGCACAGCTTGCTGTCTAGGGGCAAAAAGAACTAATGCCCCCCTCCTCTGGGTTATGGCTGCTACTGCCATTTTGTCTGTCAGGCAGGAGCCAGGGTTGGCGCAGATACCAGCAGGCGGCTGCCATGGCTGGTAGCTTCAGTGATATGCTTTTGCTGGTCTGAGGGTAGCTGGGCCCCTAACATAACATTGATTTATTGAAATATCCTGCTACTGGTTGATTTTGTCATGGGAACCTACAACCTGAAGTATCTCAGATTGGAAGATGGTTGTGGGGAAGGAAACAACAAAACCAAATGCAGTATTTTTTGTGGCAAAGCTTTTGACTATTACTAATTTATAGAATTTGTTTCCCATTTCAGCTGAGTACAAGCTGCTGTGTCCTGGAGGAGAAGGATTCCGTCCCAATCCTATTACAGTTATTCTGGAAGGTAATGCATATCATTGTTGTTGTCAGCTAGTCATAATAAATGACTAGTAAAATACTAAGAAATATTATTTGAAAATAAGTTTGTTTTCAGTCCTTAACAAGATGCTATTTTTATTTTCATCTGGATAGATATTGATGAGTGTCAGGAGCTACCTGGACTTTGCCAAGGAGGACAATGTATCAATTCATTTGGTAGCTTTCAGTGCCAGTGTCCATCTGGCTACTACTTGAATGAAGAAACTCGAGTATGTGATGGTAAGTTAACATCAGGTTTACTCAACATCAGGAATTGTTGCTTTAAATTCTGTAGGGAGAATACCTTTTATAAAAATACTCTACAGCTACTCATGTGCAATTAACTAGATTGTGTGCATAATTACTTTTCATACACTCTCTCATAGCACCTTTACCCATTTCTCTGTTCTTGCCCTCTCATTCTTTTGTGATTTATTCAGCAAATGTAGTCCATGGGGCTTCCTGACTTGAGACTATGTAAGACCAAGCATATTTTCTTCACTAAGTAGCATTAGAGGTATAAGAGTATATTACAGTCAGCCCTCCACATTTGCAGGTTTGACTTCCATGGATTTGATTATTTGCAAGTTTCTCCAACCTCTGCCCCCTCACCCCAAGGAACCTTACCCCTCAGCAGCTCCAGTCAGGCTGCACAGCCCTTTAAAAACACACTTCGGGTCCTCCTCCTCCTCCTCCTCCTCCTCCACTAGCTGCTGCCTGGCCAGCTAAAGACAGCTCGCAACCAGATTTCTCAGCACTATGAACCCTGTCCCTCTGCCCCCCACACACACCCAAGGAAGGAGATGGGTGAGGGAGAGGAAGTATAGGGCCACCATGATGACCACCCCTTTTCCCTCTCCTTTTCTTGACATAGTTTGGACCCCGGGTACCCACTGTCCCCCCCATTCCTCAGTCCAGTTCCAATAAATGCAGACACATTTTGACATTTGCGGGTTTTCCACTTTTGCAGGTGTCCTTTGCCCTTAACCCTAAACTTCAGGTTGTGAGGTTCGCCTGTGGACTTAACCATTTTTCCCAAATACCCCTATCCATATCCTGAAGTGGCCTCAACGAACACATTCCCAGATAATATTTAGAGAGGATTAACCAGAATGTATTTTTAAATAAAATCAACCTATACACCCACCTCTTTACAGTGTTACTTAAGGTTAACTGAAGCTCTCTCTTATTGTCATTATCAAGATTCATCCCAAGAATGCAGTGATAAAGACAAAAATGTCTCTTTAGAATGTGTGGATAGTTTTGCCTTACCATCAAATAGTCATAGTTAAACCCTACAGATCTACGATGAGATGGCATAGCTTTCAGGCAGGCTTTAGCCATACTGTATTTTTTTTCTTTTTCTTTTTTCTTTCTGTGACCCCAAGATTTTATTTTGCTTATAGATATTGATGAATGTACTACACCTGGCATCTGTGGGCCTGGTACTTGCTATAATACCATAGGAAACTACACTTGTATTTGTCCTCCAGACTACATGCAAGTTAATGGTGGAAACAATTGTATGGGTAAGTTTATTTGTGGAATTAAAGAACTTCCAGACTGCCTTTCTACACCAAAATAGAATACCAAGCTATCATACATCAAAATCCCAATAATAACAGTTCCAAACACAATAGAAAACATCAATATTAACCATGTAATAAACTAAAAATGCCAGAGGGAGAAAAGAAAATAAGTTTTTTACTTGAATCGTGCTCCAGTTCTAAACTGACAATAGGGAATGTAGATGAACTTAATTCTGGTAAAGCCAGCTTGCACAAAACAAACACATGGTCCCATTCTTTCATTCTGATCAATGAATAGTTAAATAATTCCATATTATGCATCTGATCTCATTAACTGGAAAGCAGAGCTACGTATTAGTGTTTCCTTCTCATCATTAATGGAATGTCTTGCTTTGTAAAGAACATTATATCTGCATCCTTTGGCAAGCCTGGCTTTTCCTGTTGCTAATCCATAGGTGGACTTTACAAATAGGATGTTTTCTGGCAAAAGGCTATAATGATTTTCCTGTAGAAAGTAACAACAACCACTGATTCATGCTGTGTTAGTGGTAATATTAGCAACAAAATTCCTCTATTGTTCAGTGAATGTTAAGTGATCAGATACATGGGATTAACAACAATAAGAACAAAAACACTGGTCTGCACTATCAGAGATTAATAAATTGGTATGCAGTAAGACTAATGTAATCATGGGTTCAGTTACATATAGTAGTGGTAGTTGTATATTCAAATACAGAACTACTCCAGTCAATTAAAAAGCATATGTGGGGGCAAGCTGTGGCTAGGAAAAAGTACTATGGAATATCTTACATGCATGCCTCTTTTGTTGTTAAAAATTAGACTTCAGCACTCTGGCTTTTAAGTGACAAGTGTAGCAGTGGTAGCTAGTGGACTGAGCATAACAGTACCTCATCCCCAAACTGGTACTAGTGGAGATGCCCCCTTTGTTTGACTACAGGCTACCTCTACTGTATAAAAGGAGATGAAAAATAGGTCAGAGAAAGGTCTTGAAGACATTCCTTGCAGTCCTGCATTTTAGCTGATGACTTAACAGAAACTAGGTAACTGTAGTGAATTGAATTGATAACAACTTTTCCTGTTTATTTGCAGTTTAAGAAATATAGTTTTGTTTTTTCACTGCAAAGAATTACATAATTAATACTATTTAAATTAAAGTTGCTTTAATGTATACTAGCATATTTAGCTGGCGTTGCCCAGGATTTTATTTTCTCATTGGTAACACTTGTTAGCAATACCTTAGGAATTAGAGGTGGTTGAAATACATAGATTTGAGATCTTGTATCTCTAATTCCCCAATCTGTCTTGTCCAGTATTTGTCTGTAAATTCTCCCTCTGTGTCTCTAATTCCCCAATCTCTTTTCCCCCTATTCCCCAATCCAGTCTGCATTCAGAGTTATTAACATACAGAGTTTGGTTTCCTGAGGGAATACGCTGCCTTTCTCCTTTGTTGGCTAGGCCTCGTCTCCATAGCAACCAGTCTGAGCTCTCTGGCTGAGAACTCTAAAGCCCCCCCTGAACTTCCAACCCCAAGATTCCATAGAATCTTCACAGCCAGCCAATCATACGAGGTCTTATCGCCTGACACAGCCAATCATATGAGGTCTTCGCCTGCCTGATGCAGACAAACAGACAAACTCACTCAGAAACTTTGACTTCTATATAGTAGATATAAAATTCTCCTTCCCTACCTTGAGTCTTTGTTATCTAGTTTTAGCATTTAGCTGTCTTATTCCCTTTGCTAATAATCAATTATGTGTTACAGGGCTTAATTTGACTAATTTGGTTTAAATTTGTCATAGTTCAGCCTAGAACCAGTTTTAGTACCAAGCTGACTCTTGGGAAGTAATATCTAGAACGTATGAAGTAAAAATAACAAAGAGTGTCTCTGAACATATGCAGAGTGCCTTTCCCTCACTCTGAAGTAAATATAACCAGTAACCCCACATTTGTGAAAGGGAAGTTGAAGGCTATGACTTCCAGAAAAGTTTGAGCTCCTGTCATTTCTCAAAGTAAGAACGGGAACCTCATTAGAGCAAAGAAATTTGTTGATTAAGAAGGCTTAACATAAATCAGAGACTTTGTTGTAAAAATTTCAACTACTTTATTGTGTCTGTAACGTTTTTGCAGTCTTGTATGTGCACCACTCCAGGCTTTACCTTCAGTTTCACTGAAGGTTCATTTAGTCCCATTGTGCTGAATTGCTCTCGAGGTTCCAAATGTTCTCCAAGTGTCTCAAACTATGCCAAAGACCCAGGGCATCATATTGCAATATTTCACCAGAAGGAAATGAAATCACAGATTGCACAAGATTTTGAAGTAAGAACCTATGGCTGGTTGAAGTTAGGCTGTGTGCCGTCTGCCAAGGTTTTGAGGCTCTTGATGAGTGTGTTCTGGATTTTATAATTATGAAACCAAGTGGCATTTGTGGGACTTTGAACAATGGTGCAAAACATTTTTCCATAGATGATGACATAGCTCCACAATAGCTGTCAGTGTTGCAACATAAGAACCCTGGATTTTTGCAGTCCCTTAAAAATGAAACATCAAACAAATGGCTTGGAGCTAGCATATTTTGTCTTTTAAGGGCATAGCCATTCTTAGATGTTTGGTGACCTATTAGTATTTTAAAGGGAAATCTAAATCACACCCCCACTCCATTCTAATCACTTTACATGGATCATTTCCAAGGGAAGTCCTCATGCGCAGGCCTCATTTAAATGTTTAAATGTGAATATTATGCAAGAACACTACAGTTGGTTCTTGTTTGTAGTTTCTAAGACCTTTTGATGTCAGAAAGACATTTTGCTGCTTCCCAGCATGCACCAGGAAGTTCTTTTGTGCAGTTTTCTCTGATGAGAACATCCCATTTGGACTGTGTCTCTTCAGTACCACTCTTCTGCTCTTACCTGAGATTCGTCATGGCATGGTATTAGTACCTGGAATGTTGGACTGGGGAGACCTGCATTTAGATCCCCTATTGCTTGGGAGACTCACTGGCTGCCCTTAGCCCAGTCATTGTCACTCAATCTAATTTACCTTACTGGGTATTGTAATCTTAAGAGTGAGGGAGAAGATAATATGCAACACCTTGAACTTCCTGAAGGAAAGAAAGGACGCAACAAAACTAAATAAGTGGTACCCAAAATCTGTCACCACATATGATACCCTTCACTCAGGAAATCTCTAGAACAGGCTTCATTATACACCTTGTATCAAGGTGTTAATAACTCTCCTTTCTTCATTACAGATATGAGAAGGAGTCTGTGCTACAGAAACTATTATGCTGACAATCAGACCTGTGATGGAGAGCTGCTCTTTAACATGACCAAAAAAATGTGCTGCTGTTCCTACAACATTGGACGAGCCTGGAATAGACCTTGTGAACAATGTCCAATCCCAAGCACTGGTATGTATTTTTGTTAGAGAGAAAAGAACACATATGATAGACCAGACTGATGTAGAATGTATTGTATAGAAATGTGGCACAGGACTTTTTCATTGCTCATTCATTGATTCTGGAGGCTCTTATGACTGCTACATGCAGTTCCAGCAAAGGGTTGTTCCAGCAAAAGGTACCTGTCATTCTTTTAAAAAAAACAAACCCTCAAACATTAACAACTCCACGAGTAGGGAGATTTGATGAAGTGAAGATGGGACAAAAGAATGCCAACATATAAGTAACATTCTTTCTGTGCACAGATAGGTTTCTGCTGTATTGCTGTGACTAACTGTAGCCAAAGTGAAGCCATGATTGCAAGAGCTGAGGGGTGGATTTGGGAAGCCCTGGTTTAAAGCACTGCTTAGTTATGAAGGTAAAAGTAGACACAAAATGTTGAAGACTGCATGTGAAAAGAGCATAAAATGTAGTGCTCTCTCCACATTTTCCATTGTTGTATCTGAAAAAAACATGTTCTGCAAGGTTTTCTAGTGAGTCACAATTCTGCAAACTAAAGTATTATAGTTTCAGTTAGGATATTTGGTTTCTAGAATGAGTTTAGACTTGATTTGCTCTTGGACCCCTTTATTGGTCATTTTGGCAGACCATGATATCTCTGGAACTCTCCTCCAGCACCACATTTCAAATGTGTTGATTTTTTTTTTCACTGTTCAGCTTTCACTACCCTACATAGAAATCAATTGACATAATGAGGGCTTTTTTTAAAATATGAATGAGGTGATGGTAGTGGCAGTTATTGAAATCACCACAGATAGATAGATAGATATATTTTACATTTCCTTGGCTACTCAATTCTCAAAGAAAATTTTTCCACTATAGCTGCTGTTTGCTTTGGGAATGGGCATCATTGGCCTCAGTAGGAGATTTTCTCACAGAACAAAAATCGGCTCTGGAAGAGGGATTTTACTTGGGCTTGCAGCAAGGGAGGAAAAGTATTAAATCTTTCCTCTGCACTTGCTGTGAACTCTTGTTGGTATTATATGTCTTATTTAAAAACCTGTGTGTTAAATGTGGCTTGAGCAAAATGATTTCCAGGTTATAGCAAGATATGTTCCTGTGAAGAAACTATTGCTGTTTTCATTTCAAAGACCATTTCTGCATGAGGCTGATACATTGTAGCAGCATCGAATTCTTACCCTCCGGTCTGCACATTGTACCATTTTAGCATCATAGTTTTCCTCACCATTCTGCACATTTTCAACTTCTAGAACAGTTCACTGCGGTTCACTGAGATGCGAAACTGCTGTATGTGAAAACCAGAAAAACTTCAATGTAAATCTCCCAAATTGGTTCTGCTGTGGTTTTCGCCCTACATGCAGAAGCATAGCATCAATTCACATCACAGAAGTGGCTGGCTATGGGCGTTCCCAGGCTGTCCCTTCCGTCATTTACATCCCTATCTCTCTCCGCCCATCAAAAGACAGGCTGCTATCATTATTGTCTTCTTGTGTTAAACATCAGCGGGAAGAGAGTGCATCTGGTAATGGACTGTTAAAACGTGTTTTTTCCACGTATCTACAAACATACATTCCTATGCACAAATGTAGCAACACAGAAATGTGTTAAAATGTGTGTGCGTGTTTTAAAAAGACAGACTAATCAGCAATAGCAGGGTGGGATGAGGGAGGGGAATGGGAGTGGCCAGGGACTTGCTGTTGTGGATGCAGCAACTGCTGTACTCTGCAGTAGTACGATGTAAATGGGGGAGGGAGGTGGAGATAGCACAGTTTCTGAATTCCTGGATTCGGTTTCTGAATCGGAGTATAAAAATACCGCTCTTGATAAGCAGTGAACTTCTCCTTCCCTCTCATGCAGAAATGGTCAAAATATCATCAGGTATTTGGATCAACTTCAGCTAATACAGGTTCCTGTTATGCTAAAATATTATTCTGACCTCCTTAAAAGAACAGCAGGGTACAAAAGAGGTATATACACACAGTTCACCAGCTATGATGTAATCTCTTCCGAGGAGAAGTAGAAGACTTTGTCCCATAAGGCCCTTTGAACATGGGAGAGTCCATGTTGTTTGTTGGAGTCAGATGTGGTGGAAAGATATATAAGAAAGCAGAAAGTCCTTACATATTTCTCACAAGAAAAAAATAAAAATAAATCACTACTGATTTGGTTAACTCCCTGTGTCAAGGGTGTTAAGCTTGTTTTGTTTACAATATCTTACCACAACTATTCTTTAATTAAAGTTCCCTGGATATAGGTCACTGTTGTTTCAGTTTTACATATGATAATAGGAGATAGTGAATTATCCAGTCTAGGACTTGATCCAGAATTCGATACTTGGTTCTTCTGAAATGCACATATTATCATGCAGCCAAATTCTCTCAATAAAGCATCACTTTGTCTTGAATATAGCAGCAGATAGTCTTTGCATTTTCTTCAGCTGTTCTCCCTTTCTTCCAGATGTATCAGTGAAATGGTTTCAAACTGGATGTGATTATATCTACTAATGACTTGCTTTTACTCATGGAAATATTCAGCAGCTGAACATACAAATGTAGCCCTGTTTTCCATTAGGCAATCATCATAAACCAAACTGACACATTAGATTTTGCCTTGAGATAATTTTTTTTTGTACAATTAATTGTTCTAGTTGTTAATATAAACGTATTAAACATAAAACAATTTGTGGGTACAACATGGCTACTGATATATTCCTTGTGAAACTGTCAGTAAGTTTTGGATGAAAATTTATTTCAGATGTTTGTCCAGTCTTAAAGGATAGCTTTTAGAATACTTTGTCTTCAATAGATTAAAAGTTTGAGATTGAATTGTTTGCTACAAACCTTTTATCCTGTTCTTCTTACTTACCATCGAATAGCAGATGATGAAAACGGTAAATTGTTGCACTGGTTTTAAGTCAGTTATCTTTCTTTATAACCAAATTATAATTTCACCAAATTTATCTTTTGATGCATGCATAATATTTTATTTATTCATATGTAATTTTAGATGAATTCTCAACCCTATGTGGAAGTCAAAGGCCTGGTTTCTTCATAGATATTTACACAGGGTTACCTGTTGGTAAGTGAAAATTCTATGGAAAGCAAAATTTAATTCCATAAAATCCATTTTAGGAGAAAGGGGAATGTTGTTTTCATGATTTGACTTTGCCCAGAAAGTTTTGAAAACTAAACAGTGCAAAGAACTTAACCTCTCTGTCTTAGTTTAGTCAGGCTGTGCCATTTCTTTTGCTGGGCCCTCTTAGCTGGCAGCAGTGATAGCCTCTGCTTGAGAAGGAGGAAATATAAAGTTCTGTGGATGTTGTAATTAAATTTCAGTTAGTAGACCATAGGTACTAGAGGGTGGAAAGCTTCTGGGATAGTTGCCAATCAACAATGGGTTGAAAGGGAGCTGGGAGCCTTTCCTTCATACTAAAGCAAAGATTTTTATCTGACATTTCACTCTAGTTCCTCTGGGTATTGAATGGAAAGGGCTGTTGATTTTTTTTTGTTCGTGTGCAGTTTACCAGAGGGGTGAGGAAAGGATTCAGTCTGAATGTTATTCACACACAGCATAAGTGTGTTGAAATTTCATGGCCAAGATTTCCAAATCTTAAACTCAAAGGGGGAGAAAACTTGAGGAATCCATGGAAGAGGAGCCAAATATATGCTTACATGGAATTCCCTTCTTCCCTTTTTTGTTTGTATTCACATGAAGAGCAAAACAGTGTAGTACATGCTACAGAAAGCAGTATTGTACAAAAAAAGTAAATTTCAAAAAGGCTGCTTTGTCTTTTATTTATTTTTGTTTAGTTTGGTAAGTTGCTGGTTCAGACCTTGATTATTTTATTAATGCAGATATTGATGAATGCCGTGAGATCCCTGGTGTCTGTGAGAATGGAGTCTGTATAAACCTGGTTGGCAGTTTCCGATGTGAATGTCCAGCGGGATTCTTCTACAATGACAAATTACTGATCTGTGAAGGTGAGGGATTTTTTTTTCATTTAGGGCCAGATAGAAACAGCGATGGAGTTCACCAGATAGACATAGCAATAGACTGGCATGCAAAAAGTATATACTGCTGCATCTGGAGGGATAGGTCTGTGTACACAACAAAACTACATCAGATTTTGCAGCCTGCCCTGCTTCCCATTACTCTCAGTATTATCTACAATAACCAGCAAACACCTTGCCTTCATAGAAAAAAATCTCTTGCATTTATCACCATCCCAGTCACCTCTGTGCTTTGTCTGTAGCGCTGACATGTGGTTTTCACATGCTGCTGCCTCATCATTTTTATAGATGAAAGTAAACAGTGCTGGCAGGTACTGTTCTGAGACAAAAAAAACAAGACGCATGCCAACAGTTGCAAGCAGAGTATCCTTGGAATAATTGTGTGCATTCAGGTTCTATTGCCATCATTACTATTCCAGGCAGAGAAGTTTTGAAAGAATAGATCATAATGACTGTGGCCCTTCTTTCCTTCTGTTTTTTTTTTTTTTTTCAGGTGTAGCAACTCAGAGAAGGTTTTGATGCTGGAGAAAAAAATATCTCAGGGAATGCAGTACCATAAATAAGTTGTATTCTTTTCTCCACTGCTCAGAACATCTGAATTGTCTTGCAGTAGCAAATGTACATTCTTGTAGTTTAACAAACCTAGTAATTTCTGAGTCTGTCACCTTATTGTAGGCCAAAACAACACTGTATTGTTATTTTAGTCCTTTACACAGCCATTGCTCAGTTGGCACCCCTGTGATTAGCTAATACTCCTGTCTTCACAGAAGCAAGCTTTCAGATATTTGCTTGCAAGAATTCTGTGCAGCTGTTTTAAATGGGTGTGCCTCCATCTGTGCTAATAAATTGAGAAAGACTCTTACTAAAATGCATTACTGTGGGCTAGCTTTTTGAATGGAAAAGTACTGTTCAGTCTTATGCTGTACCCTCAGTCAGGAGGAAAGAAAACTAGGTCAAATAAAAGTAAAGCTAATTAACAACTAATACTGAACTGTGAAGAAAATAAAGCTTTTGCAGAAGTAAAAAGTTTTGCTTCTGAATTAAAACCAGCTGCACATGCTAATCTTGTCTCAACTGGCCTAATAGATTCTCTCTGCTCCACACATAACTGATTACTTTTTTGGACAAAATTGTTTTAAGGCACTTAGTTTTTTAGTTCTCATACAAAGACTGTTGTGGGACAGAAAGGACAACTGAGACAGAAATGGCTTTGCCCAGTGCTCCGCTATAGGACTACCTTGCATATTAGCTTCTCTGATGAAGAAGCAGCAGAAGCACAAATGACCTGAGCAGATGTTATTTCGTAAAAAGCATGAGCATGCTCTCACATGTAGTGCTGTCATGTTGCATCACAGAGACCCTTTAGCTGTGCTCCCTTGCAAGTGGGTGTCTCTAAGGCCCTTTCCACACGGGGGTTAAAAAACGGTGTAGAGCGACCTCTGACGGAGGTCATCTACACCGTAAAGTGGATTGGGGTGGACTACTTTTGTGTAGTTCCACACCCCAATCCACGCTAGAGCGACCGGAAGTGGCGATGCCGTGTGCTTTTTAAAAACCACTTTCGAAGAGGTTTTTAAAAAGCACGATTGTGCAGCCCCTTCGCAGCGCCCGGTGTGGATTTGCAGGTGCGCGCAAGGGCGTGCCTGCAGATCTGCCGGGGGTGGGCTTTCCGACTGGCGAGCGTCTCCGGTTGGTGGAGAGCCTCCGCCAGTCGTAAGCCGCCATTTTGGGCGCCGCGGGATGCCGAGGAGTGTGGAGCAGCGAAAACGCGCTGCTCCATGTGGCGACGGACTCAGGTAAGCTCCGTCTCAGGACATTTTTTCCTTCACGTGTGGAAAGGGCCTTAGACCAAGATCTTGTAGTGTCAAACCATTTATAGTGGACTATTCTGTTAGCAATTTGACTGTTTTTCACTCATGCAGAGAAGTAGCCAGTACCTCCCGCTGCAAGTAGAAGTACAGCTGTGGTGGCAGCAAACATCGATGCAGCTGCCAGAGGAGGAAGTACCTAGCCAGTACATGCATCCAGCTAAAGGCCAAATCTTTCAAGATTGGCCTGTTTCATCACTGTTTAGAGGTTCCACAAGCCAGAGAAATATCCTGCATACATAATATAATAGTATATTTGAATTTACCACCTGAGTGTACAATTGGTAGTCCTGGCTGTTTGGTGGACATTTTCCTATGATATTGTGCTCCCAACATGTTAATTTTACTTGTACTTAACATTTCTAACTGTATACCTAACCTTTTTGTTTTTAAAGCATATGCCAAAAATAAATTGAAATGAGGACATAATTTAAGAACCGGCATCATAATTTTTCCCCAACTCATTCTGATTTCTTGTTTTCGACAGATATTGATGAATGCCAAAATGGGCATGTATGTCAACAAAATGCAGATTGCATTAACACACCAGGCAGCTACCGTTGTGATTGCAAACCTGGTTATCGGTTCACACCAGTAGGTCGATGTGTTGGTAAGTATTTCTAAGCCCATATATTCTGCTATAAAGATTGGCCTTAAGTCTGCAGAGTTTTTTGTTTGTCTGTTTGTTTGTTTCATTTTGTTTTGTTTTTGTGAAGATCCTGCCAGAGAAACTTCCTACATTTTAAAATTGTGTGATTTTTGGGTGGCAGGGAAGAGTCTGGAAAGTTCAGCCATCACCTGGTCACACAGATCACACAGAATTTTCCCTTTCTTCTGCATAACCGAAGAATTTATTTTGTTAAGCATACTATATGTATGCTTTTTAGTGCTTCAGTGGCTTTTGTTAAACACAGTGATTTTTGTCTATGGAACAACTTGAGTCACCTAATTTAGATCCTGAACTGCAAAATCCTTTGTTAATGCACATTTGGAAGCTTATTTCTAAAAGCTGCTTTATCTCCTCTTCCTGATTAGAAAATGAAACTAGTTTCCTAAGGTCAGGACTCAGTTGGTTCTTGAAATGCCACCACAATATATTTCATGATCTCCCTTGCTTTCTCAGGGAGAGGGAGGCCAGGCAGTCTCACCTGGATTCAACAAGTCCAGAGCTGGGGACTCAGCCAGCTCCTGAAATACCAGCTGATGCTGCAGCTCCAGCTATCACCTTTCCCTAGATTTAGGACCATTCAGAGTAGTTCTAGCTCACATTCTATCATACTAGTGTTTGCACTAGCATGCAAATGCTTTGCAGTTCTCAGTACAATATCTTTTAATCACTTCAAGCTTTCCTTCCCCACTTTCGTCCAGGAGCAAATAGGTATCTCTAGAACTACCATAAGTCACTTTTTCATGTCATCAAAAATCATTATTAATTTACTCAAAACTTTCAGGAAGCACCCACCACAATAGAAAAGTATTGTATAACTGCAAAGGCTATGTAAAAACACACTTTTCTGCATAAAGTAGCCATTAGAAGGGACTTGAGCTAAATTTTCCTGGCATTTTCTGTTTTGCAGATTTGAGTTTTCTGAAGAGCATCTTTTTCCTGCAGCACAGGTTTCTATTGTTCTGCGAAGTCCCCATGGGAAAAGGGTGTAGGAACAGATGTGAAATTTCACTCTGAGAATGAAAGGCTTGTTTTATTTGGGTACAAGCAGTGACTTCGCATGTTAACATAATTGTACTTGAAAGTCCTTCATTGAAACAGGAAGATCCAGGGTAGAGGCAGATATGAGCAACAATACCCTAATGTATGTTGGCACGAACATTATTTCCCTGAATTTTGCTTGGAGTTTCATGGAAGAGAAAATAAATTGTAATGTTAACAATTTGATAAGCGCGTCATTAAGTAGCACGTTAAAAGTAGCAGATTAAAAAAAGACATTAGATTGTTTGTGAGCACATAAATCCTTACTCTACCATATTTTTGCTTCAGGTTGAGCTGTTTCTTCCTTTTAATACCTTAATGGAATTCTTCTAATGACAGGTGTTATTTTGTCCTCCCCCCGCCCGATAATTCCATCCATAAGTTTAAAACATATTTAGTGTATTGTATCCTGATAGGGATGATCTTTTAAGTTACAAGAACCATGTTTTGTATAACGGGAATGTGATTTTCTTCCGTTCCTAAAGTATAAAATGCAAAGTTTTTATCGATACCATAGCATCCAGGGAAGACAGAGGTATGCAAGCTTCTTTTTCTTTATACCTTCATATATTACTGAAACATCCTATGCAAAGTGCCTGGCTGTGTGATGCAGCATAAAGGCAGCTGGTTGTGATATGAGAGGTCTGTATTGCCCTCCAGTAGTTCTACATCATGCTGTGCTATCCATGCATGAGAGCAAGTAGGATAGTGTCTCTGGCTGTCTGACCTTTAATTCCTTGACAAGCAGTTCCTTCCCCTCAAGGCATCTTGTGCCTCTCAAATTCACAGTTGATTAGGAAGCGGGGGTGTGTGTGGCTCCATCAAATTGAGACTTTTTTCAGTGGCTCCATCAAATTGAGACTTTTTTCATTATCCATTTATGAAGGATGTTTGTAATGCACATCTCTTTGAAGATGTTGGCATTAATACATTACTAGTTTCAATGCCTTTATCTTTAAACAATATAATGGAAGCATATGCGTAGATGTACATAGATATATATTTTAACTACTATGTGATGTGTTCTTTTAGCTATATCTGTTTTGTAGGTTGCCTTGGGTCCCAAAGCTGGGGGAAAGGTAGTGGTGGTGGTGGTAAATAAATAAATAAATAAACTAACTAACTCATGAAATATTTATTATGACTAGTCAGGGAAGAATAAATTTGTCATGTTCTGCTGCTCTGTGCCTCTCAAGAAAACACAAATACTTTCCATGGCATTTATTGGAAAACACAGGACACATTTAATGAACTTTGCTGGAGTTAATAGTTGGCATCACCCCTCTTGTTATATAGCAAATTACAACAATTCATTACCTTTCACATGTAGTGCCCGTTGATAGCTTCTCTAGGTTCATCCCCTCCAAACTTTCAGGTTGTTTCTTTTTCTAAAATAACCCCTCTCTTTTAGTTGCTTTGATCCCCCAGATTTCCTGCCTTGTCTTTTGATATTCTAAAAACTCCTGTTCCTATCTTGTAACCTACAGTCTAACCCTTGTAAATCACCTGTCAATTGCCGTCATTCTAATACAAACAATTGTTTCCCTAAATGGTATTTATGGCCCCATCTGACAAGCAATGCCAACCATTTGTTTCTCCTTGTGTCTCTACGAACTAACATTCCTATTCCTCCCTGTCGTACAATACATTTATACTTGTTTCCCACACTCCTCATACAATCTTACAGGATTGAGAAAATGACATGACATTTGGCATGGAGAACACAAGATGACAAATTTCAAAGTAAATGCTGGAATGGTTTCACTGTAATATTTGAACTGCATTGTTTCCATTTCCTCACATCCCTCATTAAGTATGTCAGTTAACACTACCTTCTGTTACGGGCAGGGGTAGATAATTAGGTATTTATATGACTAGAAAATTAACATAAAGGGCTACTTTAATTTAATTTACTTAACAGAAGATAAGCAGACTAGTCAGTGCAATCCCAACTGAAAGATACATTTGCTGCAGGAGGTTAGGATTATTAGGTGCAATTCTGTTTTGGAGACAGAACCTGCTTCTGCCGACTGGTCTCAGAAATCAACTGAAAGAACATTCTCCCAACAGAACTGCTTTGCTGGCTCAGATCTTTTTATTATTATTATTATTATTATTTACAGTCGTAGACCAGCATGAGAAGAAATAACAGATTTTGGCTTAAAATACATAAAATATGAAATGCGTAAAACAAAGTGGCATAAAACACAATGCAATAAATACAATAAATACTTAAAATTCACATGTGGTAATAGTTTAGCTATAAATAATCCCACGTGTACATTAAAATCCTTTATCTGAGTCAGTATATTAATCTCACTTCTTTATAACTCCCTTGGGTAGCTAGTTCTATACTGATGTTCTCTACTGCCAGTTTGTTATCTGCCTACGAGTGGCAATGGCAGATACTCAAAATCTAGCGTCCTTGTTTGTGATATGTGAGTCCTGGTCAGCAAGCAGATAGGAAATATAAAATGCTTCTGTTCTGTCAGGGATATTCTGGATGATAGGTGTAATTAGGGCCAGATGCATCCCTTGGCAAAAAGGGCAGTGTAGAAGAACATGGTTAAGAGATTCTACTGCCCCATTAGCACAAGGACAACTACACTCATGATATGGGATTGGCCTGTGTTTTCCTTCAAGTACAGCAGATGGTAAAGCATTAAATCGAGCCAAAGTAAAAGCTCTCATATACTTAGGAATTATTAGATTACTAAGGTAATTAGGGTGAGTGAAAGGTTTTGTAGTAATTCCTAAGGTTGGTGACTAGCCTCAAGTGTTTTTGAAACTCTGTATACCTTATGCATTGTTTGATGGCAGATTTGGTGCCACTGAAGCCAAGGGCTATCAAAATGTTAGGGGTGAACCCATATGTTAAAAGTTTTTTATATAATGCCTGCTTCCATGCAGACTGAAATCCATCAGTTAGTGTTAGAGAGGCCAGCCCAGTTGGGCAAAAAATAAATGTTAGCCAATAATTGATCTTAAGATTCTAGGCATGAGCCTCAATAGAGGTCAGGCCCGCCTTTAGGTGCAAAACTTCATTAGGGACACAACAGGGAGTGGCGAATATGCTTCTAAGGAATTTAGTTTGCAGTGCTTCAAATGAGTCAAAATTTTTATAGGTGCACAGTTGTGAACCATAGAGCATTTGTGATAGAACCTTGGTTATAAACACTTGGATACCAGAAGGGATATGCTGACCTCCTGTGATATATGGAAATCTGAGCTGGCTCAGATCTGCCAGCAGAAGAACCAAGAAGGTGGTGGGCCAAAAAAGGATGTGGTGAGGAGTAGAATTATGCCATATCCAAACCTCATCCAGCCCAATGATACAGCCACAAAGTTTGGCCGAGGTGATAGTAATCCAAAGTAATTTCCAACACACCCTGGCCTGGAAGAGGCTTGGATTCAATTCAGTGTCAGCTGGTTTAGTGTTTGTTCAGCTCTCCTTCAACCTTCTTGGACAGTTAGGACTCTACTCTGAAGCTGAAATCCTTTTGGTATCTTACATATATTTGTGTTCCTTTAATGGGGTACGTAGGTTTTTTTGCCTAATGCAGAACATCTGCATTCAGTTTAAGATTGAGAAAGTAGAGTTGGACACATTATATTGGTGCACATGAATTATGCATTACATATGTAGATGTGTATGTGCGTTTGTTTACACAGTATTGCAATTCACTAATAAGGCAGTGTTGTGTGACACCTGTGTAACTCTCAAGTGTAACATTATACTCAACCTTCTCAGTGTAGGACCTCAGCCTAAATCAAATACCAGTTGATTTAGGGTATGGGAATGATGGTGGTGGTGCTGGTGGTGGTGGTGATAGTTGACTCTGGCATGCTCCACACCCAAAGATCAATGGTATCAATCAGTTTGCATTAGCCTAGCAGTTGTCCCTAATGGGAGGAGGGAGAACCCATGAGTTGGTTTTCTAATTGTAGTGAGAGCAGGTAGTTTAGGAACAAGCTAAAATTTTTATAATAGGGTCCATGGCCTTTGTTCCCAGCCTCAGTCCTTGGCTGGAAAAGGCATCTTTTTGAAGAGCCAATGTTAGAGTAGACAGTACTGGAGAGTCTCTCTCTAAAACAGCCTCAGGAAGTCACATGGTAATTTTCAAAACTTGTATTATTTTCAGATCGCAATGAGTGTCAAGAGATACCCAATATCTGTAGTCATGGTGATTGCATAGATCGTGAAGGAGGATATATCTGTCGTTGCCACACTGGATTCAAAACTAATGAAGACCAAACTATGTGTGTAGGTATGTAAGGAAAGATGTTCTTACTTTTCTGACTAATAAGACAGTGAAGCTGATTGACTCTATTTAAAAACATAATCTTGGGAGTTGGCCCTCAGCAGTGATTGTGGCGGAAAAGTTTCAGGACAAGGGGGCACACCACATAACCATGTAAAAATATACTTGAGGCCTTGATTCATTTCTGTTGAAGAATTGCTAACACTTCCATTCTATCAAAGCTATCTATTATTTAGTTTCTTCGTTCATTTTAAAATTTTTATTATTATTATTATTATTATTATTATTATTATTATTATTATTATTATTATTATTATTGCAATCATAATAATAATAATAATTATTATTATTCATTTATTACTCATGTTTCTCCCTGTGGATCAAGGCAGAAAACAGTAATAAATAGACACACAACACAGTTAACAACATGAACACCAATTAAAACTACATTCTTATATCTTGGTTTGATATTTGCCTGAAATGAAAGAGGTCATAGATATATATATGTCTGATTTTTTTTGTAAAAGGCAATAAAGTATTTTTATTGGGTTTAGTTGATTTTATTTAGTGTCTACCTTCTTGGCATTACCAGTCATCCAGCCGTGATTTTACAGTCAATCCCTCTTGCCCTCCAGTTTCTGTTTTTGTTCATTTGCACATCTTCTTGTATTGTTTTAGGCTATTTTCCTCATTCGCATGCCCCTGCCCCCAATTTTCACCATGAGTCAAGCTCTGTAACTCCTCATGCTAAGATGGGCATCCCTAAAATATCACTAGGGAGACATAGGTAGTTACTAATAGAGGTCCTTGATCTAAACTCTATTTTTGTTTGCTCTCTACCTATAATTTCTATTATTCTATCTTAATATTATTGATACTCCATCAACATGAATGCCCACGTCTTTCCACACAACATGATTTGTAGGACAGGAAATCTCTTTTGTGGGAACCTTACAGTGTTGAATGGCTCTGCTCCCTTCTTCTTCCTTTTAAATGCTTTACTTTGGATTGTAAGCATAAACTCTATAATCAAGTATCTTCTCTGGTATACATAACTAGATCGGTAACTTTTGGCTTGTAAAATGAAACTTTCTAAACTGTATTTTTCTGTTCATAGATATTAATGAATGTGAACGAGACCCATGTGGAAATGGCACATGTAGGAATACAGTCGGCTCTTTCAACTGCCGCTGCCATACAGGATTCATCCTTTCTCACAATAATGACTGTATAGGTAAGGATCATTGGACCAGTCAGGAGGCATGTGAATGTAGCAGTTGCCATGATGGTATTTTCTTATGTGCTATGAAATGCCTTGAGCTTTTGAGTTGGTTGTTTTTAAGATGAAGATGACTCCCCTAAGCTGTTACATACTGCATCAGGCAAAACTTTTACATAATACAGAACTGAGTAAGATGGAAGTTAATGTTTGATGATTTATCTGTGCAACCACTTTGAAGTACATAATCATTATATATATTATATGTTGTCTGTATGGGTACAAATTGATAATGAAGTATTAGAACAGGAGTAGGGAAAGTGTGGCCAGGGGCTGCATGCCTCCCCACCACCACGTCGGATGGCCACCCCCTCAATTTGGGGGCAGAGGGGAGGATTTTAAAATATGGGAGAAAATAAAGTATTTTTGGACGAAGCTCAGTGGCTGATTTCATGTTCAATATTTGCCAGCTCATAACTTTGGGGGTTCACATTTAAAATCATTAATGACCGAAGATCACCTGGAAAATCTACCTTTTAAGCCAGGCAGTGCCCAAATTAATGGTTTTGATGTGCTGCTTATCGGGGTGCTAAGAAATTATGACAGCTGTGCTCTCACAATTACGGGGCACATTGAGACAAGGAGTTGCAGTAGGACTCTTAAGGGGCCTGCCTGGCTTAAGGTACTAGGTTATTACCACCTCGACAGAAGGTAACTAGAACACTGGAACTATTCTGACAATGGAGGATTTGGGCTGATAATTTTTGGTGGAAAAATTGCCCCTCATCATTTAGGGTGAGGGGCATTTTACTATGCTTTCTTACCCCAGATTTTTAGACCGAGGAGAACTCAACTTGTGGTTCTATTAAGACTTTTCCTGGATCTAAAACTGCCTGAAATACATTGGAAAGCCCATGGTGCTCTAAAAGATTCCAGAAGTCATTCCAAATAAGTTTTTTTTAAAAAAAAATGTGAATAAGATTTTGCATGTGATAATAAATCATGAAACATACAAATTTTTATTTCTTTGGTTGAGGCAAAGGAGACTCTGTCCTACATGGATTACTTGTCTCATGCAGTAGGAAATGGGTTCAACTTGCTAATTGATCTTCTTGTGGATAGGCTCCAAATTTCCTGCTCTATGTATGGAAAACAGAGTCTAATTAGAGCTCCAGACTGTTATAGAATCATAGAATCATAGAGTTGGAAGAGACCCCAGGGGCCATCGAGTCCAACCCCCTGCCATGCAGGAACACTCATCAAAGCATTCCCAACAGATGGCCATCCAGCCTCTGCTTAAAAACCTCCAAAGAAGGAGACTCTGCCACACTCCGAGGCAGCATATTCCACTGCCAGACAGCTCTGACCATCAGGAAGTTCTTCCTGAGGTTCAAGTGGAGTCTCCTTTCCTGCAGCTTGAATCCATTGCTCCTTGTTCTAGTCTTTGGAGCAGCAGAGAACAAGCCCGCTGTTGTATCAGTTTAAGCTTCTATGACAGGAATTTATGGCAAAAAGGCCTTGGTTTTCTGCCAATAATTTCAAAAACTAGAAGAATTTTTTTCCCAAGTTCAGAGTGGCATTGAAAGAGAGGTAACAGATACTTTGTATCTTCTGAATGTAGTTATGCTGATTATGGTTTGTGTAAGATATTGTCTCAATTTATATATCCACACTTAATTCACAAGTTCTACTGTAATGGAGAAACCCCTTCTTGAGAACCAGAAACAGTATTTGGAGAGTCTGTTGGAGATAAATATAGCTGCACTACTTTGAGCTGTTGTAGTATTATACTGAGAGCCAGTGTGGTGGTGTAGCGGTTTGAGAATTGGACAAGTCTGGAGACCAGGGTTCAGATTCCCACTCAGGCATGGAAACCCACTGAGTGACCTTGGGCCAGTCACATTATCTCAGCCTCAGAGCAAGGCAGAGGCAAACCCTCACTATATGAGTCTTGCCCGGGAAACTTTGGGATAGATTCACTGTAAGTCACAACTTTGAAGGTGCATCAAGAAATAACAAGTCAATTATCTCAGCAGCAAGAGATAAGAGGAAAGGATGCTATATTACCATTCCTAGTAGGCTCAGACAAAACCAAATTACTAAAGCACAGAACAGCAATAATAATATTATGTTATTGGTACAACCCTTCATTTTGTAGACAATGGTTGTGTTCCAATATTTAGGGTGCTTTATCAATAGCACTTGATGTTTCCTTTTCCTTATTTCTCTTCCCCCTTACCCACTTATCTTGTTCTTTTTCCTTTCTAGACATTGATGAATGTGCCAGTGGCAATGGAAATCTGTGTAGAAATGGCCGATGCATCAACACTATTGGGTCTTTCCAGTGTCTCTGCAATGATGGTTATGAGATGCCTCCAGATGGAAGGGTCTGTGTTGGTAGGTCAAAAGCTTAATGGCAATATTTCACCGGGTCTGTTTTATTTTCTGTGACAAGAGTTTACTGGCAGTATTCCCATGGATAATGTTGAAGAAGATGAAGAATAGATTAGATGTTATGCTGAAATCACAACCCTTTTTCAAAATCAGTATACTAAGAACTCAGATGAACTATATTCTTCTTTGTGGTCTCTGTGACTCACACATAGGGGTCATCTGTGCCTGCACAGTGTGCCTTTTGGAATTTTCTAGAGCCTTAGCAATTGCATTTTCGTAGTAACCCTGCTCCTTGCCCCTGAGGCCATATAAGGCATCTTCTCACCAAAATCCCCAATTCCTTTTTGTCTGCCATGGCAGTAGCACCAAAAGAAACCTTCTCTGAACTTTTACTGTGATTTCATTGATCCTGATCTTTGGCTAATGGTTTTTGGTTTACAGTCTGTTTTAGCATTTTGGCATTGCTTTTCTCTTCCGGTTTTGACTTTTGGCTTCCTCGACACCTTTCTTGTCTGTTTCCATCGCCTTTATGCTTCTGGTTTATGGCCTCAATGGCATTCTATATATATATGTATTTACCAGGAAAAAGATTCCATGTATAATATAGTTACCTATATAACTTGTATAATACAGATATTGATACCTTATATTGTTCTGTTTCAAGGCATCAACTACACAATTCTTTTTACATATAAAAGTAAGAAAAAAGCATTCACAAATATTTAAAGAGAGAGGAAGAAAGAAAAAAAAGTAGGAAAAATAAAAAAGGAAAGGAAAATAAACTTCCTTATGACAATTCAGTTGTTTATTACCTTACTTCTATCATGAAGGATCTATTTTTTACATTGTGATTATAATTACAAAATTCTACTTATTATCAGTTAGAGATTCTCTATTTCTTTAATTGATTTAATCTATTTTTTGTAATCTCATTTAGTTATTAATTTACCTATGTCGGCCTAATATAATCAGATACTTTCTCTCCTTCTAAAGTGATTGTAATTTATTTTTCTATACATTTTACAGTAGGTTCTACAACTGATTACTCCTCAGTCTGTAAAACTAATTACCACTAAATCTCCCCAGTTGTTCCTCAAATATTCAATAACAAGAGACCAGTCCTTAGCATAAGAATCTGTCATTTTCTGTTTTATTAAATTTGTAAGTTTATCCATGGTGACCATTTCTAACAGTTTAAATTTCCATTCTTCATCTTTAGATAGTGTAGATGATTTCCAATGTTTAGCAAAAACTAGATGTGCTGCTGCAGTCATATAGAACATCGTCTTCCTGTATTTCTTTTCTATATTTTTCTCTGTCATTCCTAGCCAATATGTTTCAGGTGTCATCCCAAATTGTATGCCTAATATCTTTTCAATATTTTGGTGTATCTTTTTCCAAAACTTTTTAGTTTTCTGGCACATCCACCACACATGAAATAGTGTACCTCTCTCCTTATTGCATTTCCAATATTTAATATCACGTTTTTTGAACATTTTAGAAAGTTTATCTGAAGCGAGGTGCCATCCATAATGCATTTTATATATGTTTTCCTTTATATTTTGATCCACTGTATATTTCATTCATTTACTCCATGTTTTTCCCCACTGTTCTAGTTTTATGGGGTAGCCTCTATTCTGAGTCCATTTTATTATTGGATTTTTTATTATTTCATCTTCCACTTCCCATTTCAAAAGAATGTTATATTTTTGTCATTGTCTTTGAATGTTTATTTGTAAGTATAGAACTTAAGTCTGTTTCTTCCTTTTGAAATCCATATGTTTTTTGTTCAATTTTCCACCTCTCTCACAGTTGCCTATATAGCAACCAGTGGCAGTTAATACCATTCTCTTTTGGTTCTTCATGAGTCTTTATATTTATAGTTCCCCCTTGGATTTTTGATAGAGTTTTGAAGGTAATCCATTTGCTGTGTAGTATGTTCTCTTTTTTATAGAGCCCCTCATTGGTAATATCCATAATAGCGTATGTGGGAAGAATCTGGGTTTCAGTCTTTTCTAAACTTTTAGCAAAGGACTCTGTATATAACGTTTATGAGCTTTTTCCATGCTGAACCAAAGATAGGTATGCCATCGAAGGGGGAGGTTTTCCCTTTCTAGTATCAGAAGTTTTCATTTGTAAGTTGTACCCATTCTTTGATCCATTCAAGACATGAAGCATAGTAGTATATTTTCAGATTTGGAAGTCCTAAGCCCCCTCTTTCTTTGATATCATATAGAATTTTTAATTTTATTCTTGTTTTTTTCCCTTTCCATATAAATCATAAGATATCTTGTTGCCATGATTTAAAGATGTTTTCATTATTAATGACTGGCATTGTTTGAAACAAGAAAAGTAATTTTGGCAGAATATTCATTTTGACAGCAGCAATCCTACCTAAGAGGGATAGTTTCATATTTTTCCAATTTTCTCAAATCTTTCTGGATTTCTTTCCATAACATTCCATAATTATTTATAAATAGATCTGAGTTCTTTTTAGTTAAGATATTTTACTTTATTAGTAACAGTATATACTGATATTAAGTTCAATTGTTTCTCTTCCTCCTCATTCATATTTTTGGTTGTGATGTTTGTTTTTTCTTCATTGATTTTTGGGCCTGTAATCCTTCCAAATTCTCTTAATTGAAATCTTAGTTCTTCTAAAGTTTCTTTTGGATCTTCCAACATCAGCACTGTGTCATCCGCAAATGCTCTGATTTTAAATTCTCTCTTTCATACCTTGAATTTTATTATTTGCTTTTATATTCATTATCAACAGTTCTATTGCCAGTAGAAATAATAGAGGAGATAAGGGACATCCCTGTCTTGTTCCCTGTTGTATGCATATTTTCTTTGTTTGTTTGTCTGCTTATTATAATTTGTGCAGTCTAATTGTTGTAGATGGTTTTAATTACTTTTAAAAATTTGTTTCCTACCTTCATTTGTGCTGATATCTTGAACATATAATTATGATGTTGAAAGCATTCTCAATGTCAAGAAAAATCAGAGCCAGTTTTTTCTCAAAATGTTTATCAAAATATTCTAAGATGTTTGTAACCATTCTCAAATTTTCCTTCCAATGTCTATTCGGTAGGAAGCCTGCTTGTTCTTCTTGAATTAAATCTTTTAAAATCTTTTTCAGTCAGTTTGCCAGGACCAAAGTGAAGACTTTATAGTCCACATTCAAAAGTGATGTTGGTCTGTAGGTTTTTGGCATTCCTCAAACGCTGCACGACCTGTGATGGAAAGATTTCGGACAGGGACAGCCACTCTAAGTGCCTCCTATGCTTGGGCAAAACCCATAATGTGGATGCCTGCTTTTAGTGTCACCTGCTTACCCCACATACCAGGTGGAACAGAGCAGCCTGGCTTAAGGCCTTAGTGTGGGAGAGAGCTCTTAGCATGACTGATATAACCTTGAAACTTTTTTTTACATTGGTACCTTGCCTTAAAAAGAACAGAATTATTTATATTTGTTTCTGTATGGATTTGATTGACACTGTACACATTAAGGAATTTTGCTCAGAGACAAAATCAAATAAGACCATCTGATCATAACAACATAGAATGTTTTTTTTTTACTTGAATATAAGTAAGATGCAAGCATCATCCTTGCTGAACTTATTTCCCAGAGGTGGAATCCATTCCAGTAAGTGATGCCATTATTTTAGATAAGCATATTTGGATGCAATTGAATGGAATTTACATTTTGCTTAATTTGGCTAGATTATGCTCATTATTTTCTATATTTTAGACAAATTGATATTTTTTTTTAGGTATACCCTTGTCTTCCTCACACATGATTTTTTTCTGTTCACTGATCCCTGTTCTCTGCTAATAAGAATTATTTAATTTCCTTTATTCCTGTGAGAATGTAAACTTTATAAGATGCAGTCTTGGCATTTGTTGCACAATAAACTTGGTCCTTCCAGTAAAGGCTCCCTAGCCCTTGTATTTCATGAAACTGAGTCTCACTCCCTAGTTTCATTTAAAATCAACATAAAAGTTTATTTCTTCTTACAGACATCAATGAATGTGCACTCGAGCCTGGTAAATGTGCACCTGGTACATGTCAGAATCTGGATGGTTCATACAGGTGCATCTGTCCTCCTGGATATGTCCTAGAGAATGACAACTGCAATGGTATGTGAAGCTTCTTCATGCTCCAAAGTGGAATTCTAGGTTTAGACAGAAATAGAGTACAATGAGATAGCTAGTCACATGCGAAGCAACAGTAATGCTTCCTTGACAGCTTAGCATGCAACCATTCATATGCTTAGACAGACATGTTTACATTGTTCTCTTTTGTTATGTCCTTGATCATACCTTAACATGCAACCATTCATATGTTTAGACAGACATGTTTCTCAGAAATGTGAGACTGCATCAGGGAGAAGTGCTCCCCATGTTGTTTTTTTTAAATGGGACTATACCCCAACCTATAAATAGACTTCCTGCAATGGTAGAATCAATTTAGTGGGTAGTACCTAAACCACTGCTTTAATGTGTGCTTTGTTGATGATGCTTATACTAAAGTATATCCTTACAGATATTGATGAGTGTGCAGAAGAGGCAGAGATCTGTGCCTTGGGCACATGCAGCAATACCCCTGGCAGCTTTGTTTGCCTGTGTCCTGAAGGATTCATAGTATCTTCTTCTGGACGCAGATGTCAAGGTGAGTTTTTCAGTCTCTTTGATGATTATTTTAACAGCTAAATTTCTGATGTTATCATTAAACTCTAGAATTTAGTCATAGAATTTTTAATGAAGAATATTGCTTCTCAGTGTATCCCAGTGGCTGTCTAGTTTTCCCTTCTTCATAATCTTTCTTGGGAAAGTTTAATTTCAGAGGAATCCTAAGTGTGTTTTCTTAGAAGAACATCTTACTAGATCCTGTAGAATTTAATCCTGTGTATCTGCTCACAGAGAGTCAGTGTGATATAGTGGTCTGAGTGTTGGACTAGCACTCTGGGAGAACAGAGTCCAAATCCCTGCTCACCTGTGGAACCCCACTGGGTGACCTTGTGCCAGTCATTGTCTCTCAGCCTCAGAGAACAGCAAAGGCAGACCTTCTTGGAACAAATCTCGCAAAGAAAACCTCGCGACAGGTTCACCTTAGGGTCACCATAAGTTGGAAAAGACTTGAAGGAACTCAACAAGAAACCTCATAAATGTTCAGCCTTTGTACTGGAAGAATGTTTGCAGTTTCTGCTTGCTGTAGATCCTTGCATCATTTGTGCGTCATTTGTTGGGCCCTAAGGTGCTTTGGGACTTTCCCTCTCTCTATCCCTGTCTGCTTTTCAGTCATTTCGGAGAACTCATGCTCTTTTCAGGATCTTGGACTGCTGATTCCATCTGAATATTCAGACACTAGAAGAGCCATGACTGCTTGCTGCTTGTAATTCCTTCCTCCCTTATCTAGTATGATTAATTCTGCTTAGAACAAGTGTTTATCAGAATTTCAGAATTACAAAACTACTCTGTGGTTTGACATACTTTTGCTGGGGTGAAAAGAAAAAGGAGGAGTGTTTGTGGTATAATTTTGTAGCTGAATATCTTACAGTTGTGGTTTTAGTTTTTCATGATTGAAACTGCTCCCGTCTGAAAGAAAGTTGCTTGGAGAATGCCATGGGAATTTTTTCTCAGAGAATCCCTGATTTCCATTTTTAATGCATGTACAGGCTTCCCTCACTTATCTGACAGGTTAGGGACTGGAGTACTGCCAGAAAACAAAATTAGTTGAAAAGCAGAAGCCATGTACTGTATTGTAGGGAGTATGAAGGACTTATCGAGGCTTGCTTGGTACTGTCCATGCACACACTGCTTGCAAAGTATCTAAGCCAGCTTAGCACCTTTTTAACCCCTCTCAGCTTGCTTTGCAAGCATCATATGCATGCAAGAAGTTCCGAGTGAGCTTCTGTAGGCCAGAAGAACTGATGAAAGAGCAGAATCCCCATCAAATTAATGGAACTTGTCCTTAACTTGGAAGCATCAAAAGAGCAAGTTGTGAGATAACAGGGCGTCAAAAGGTGGGGTTTCCCGTACATTGATTTAACTTGCAGTTTTATTCAGTGACTGTAAAGCTTTCAAGTCTGAAGGCATAAGAATATTGAGATCCAACCAAGGAATTGTTTTGAATAAATGTTCAGATAATGGCAAGAAATTCCAGTAAATAACCATGCGGGCTTACTGCTGATACAGTAGTAATGTCTTTCTTTTCTAAACATATGATTTCTCTGTTTTCTGAGTATGACAGCAGCTTTTAAATTTCTTTCTAAAGTATGTGTACTTTTTAATGAAGGCTGTCATTACCTTTTGGTAATCCTAAAATAGTCTGTAATGTCTTTCAGAAAGCATTTTAAAGGTGGGCAGTCTACCTTGAATCTCTTATTAATGTGCTTTTATATATAAGCTATAAATTTCTTAGTAATTTCCACCTCAGCATTCATTGTCTCAACACTGTAAGTGTCAACAGTGTCTGTAACAGTTTTAAAAGATGTTCCACTGGGAGAGGGACTTGAATTATTCTCTTTTCCATGGGATTGTTTTATGGGAGTGAGGCTCAGTATTGGCAAGAGATGATTATTAATTTGTCTGCTTGCAAGTATTTGTAGAGGGAGGGCAAATTACCTTTTCCCCAGCTGTTATCACTGAAACATGCTTAAATATGAAGACTCTTACAAGCATTGTGTGTACTTACAAGTGCCCTCTGTGTGTTCAGTTCAGTGTAGCTTACATCCAGGTAAATGTGCAAGGTTAAATTGTATTGAGCCTTTATTATTCCTGAGGGGGTTCAACAACACCATTCTTTGTAGTGCTTGATCATTCAGTGCACTTCTGATTGATAATTCCTGAGGAGACTCAACTACAATTGGTTTCTACTTGGTGTCCAATCTGGTTCCCCAGCCTAGTCAAAGGTAGCTTGACTCCCCCCCATTTCTGAAGTGCATGGTAATAATGGAATTATACTAAAGATACAAATAGCACTCCGCCAGTAGGTTAGTAGATCAGGAGATTAGTCAACTGCATTTAGTTAAGTTGGGTTCTAACACTCCTATGATAAGGAGTGCGAAAAGAAATAATGTTCTTTCTAACTGGAAACTAGCTTTTTAAAAATAAATTATAAATTATCTTACTCTTTTTCAGTATCAAAAAAACCCCTAGTTACATTGTAATTCAGACCATATCATATTCAGATCATTTATTTAAATTCAATCACCTAATCGTTAAATGGCAAATGATTACTTAGCTAAACATTATTTAATTGATTTCAATAGTATAAATAACAAGCACAGTACTCCTGAAGATTTTCTTTCTTCTTTATCTAAAGCTTTTGTAAAGCCTGGGATATTACTCAGTGTGAGTCTCCCATCCAGCAAAACTGGACAAGCAGCTGGTTATGCAGCTGACACTCAGACTGTTCTTTTGCCAATAAGAGAGGTTGCCAGCTATCTGTCTGTTAAATGCTTGTGGTTTCTCTTCTGCTCCAGTGCTTAGATTACTTGGCATGGAAGAACACAGTGTAGTGACACAAAACCTAGTTATGTTCTCTCTTAACCTTCAGGCAGCTTGTCAAACACAGTGAAGGGGAGAAAAGGACAGGTTTTGGAAATTGCCCCTTTGGTATTCCTTTCCTCTTTTGTATTAGGTTACCACTGGAATTTTTAATATAGCCTCTTAAATTTCATCTGATCTTTGGTTAACAAGCATTGCTCTGGTAATAGACTAAGAACAGATTAAAGCAGTCTAGAAGAATTAAAGTAAGAGGGTTAATACTCTTATGTGTCTGCAGTATTAAATTCACATGTGAGTTATTCTAGGCAAGTCAGAATGACCCAACCTGTTCCTTGTTCTCCAGTCTTGCAAATCATAAAATTGCATTTTTTAAATCAAATCTAAGACTATTTCTGACTTTTGTAGAAGTGCTCCAAGCCAGCTGAAGGAGGGAGAGAGTGAGTGAGCATTTGCTCAGACATACCAGTTTTAGCCATTTGTTTTCAGATTTCTTAGATCCTCCACCAAGAGAAGGAAGTTACATGGATTTTGTTCCTTTATCTCCTGGTTCTTTTCTGAGGAGAGAGATGGGGAGATACTTTCCTACTTTCTGACTCTCTTGGTATGTTTGTTAATAGGCCTTTATTAATAGGCTATTGTTCACAAGGAGGCCTCCTTCTGGCTCGAAGAAGACCTCTTTGTGAAATCCATGGCAGAGTTGCTTTCTACATGATTACCCTCCTTACTCAGCTTTTGTCTTGTTCCACCATTCCTCTAATGCACTTCCTTACCATATCTCTGAGACTTAAAGAAAGTTAAAATCATCCCTAGCTAACATGTTAGCAAACCAAAAGATGAAAAGAAAAGTTTATCTTCCAGTTTGTAAAAGCTTAGCTGCTTGATGGTTGCCATGAAGCAGTTCCAGTTTCTTAATCCCTATAGGTGACAGTAGGCCTATGGTTTCTCATAAAGATCAAAACTCTGCCTTTATCTTGGATAAGAAGTTTTCTCTTATTTGACTTGGTATGTTGAAAGTGTTCAGGTTTATATACATTAGATGAAGAAATACTAAATAAAAGTTTTAATTCAGTTGCCTTGCCTATATTTTGTTATATAGTTCAAACTGAACCAGAATGATTTACTTCCTTTATTTCTAGCTGCAGATTTTGTTTATAAGCAATACGTCTAGGGAACTGAAAAACAGGAATCAGTAAATGTTAGCCACATTATGCAGTGCAGGAATAGAGGACTGCTGGACAAAGCAGTGCAGACATGACTAGCAGTGCAGTCCTGTGAAAGTATATTCAGAAGTAAGCCCTGGTGAGTTCAATGGAACCTATTCCTTGGAAGGTGTTGTTGAACTACATCCTAAGTCATAAATATAAAGTCTTTTGTGTTGATACCATAATATGCTGTATATTGCAATTGCGAATAACTTGCATGAAATTTTTGAGTGTGATGTTAATCTTAAAAACCTGAGAAGCCCCCTAATATATACCATGTTCTTTTTCTTTCTTTTTTAAGATCTGAGAGTAAGCTACTGTTTTACTAAATTTGAAGATGGGAAATGTTCTGTTCCTAAATCCAGAAACCATTCTAAACAAGAATGTTGCTGCAATATGCGTGGAGAAGGGTGGGGCGATCCATGTGAACTGTGCCCAGAAGAAGGAGAAGGTATACACACACACACGCACACGCACGCACACACATACACACACACAGAGAGACACGCACATGGAATCCCTTGCATGATAACTGTAATAAACATTAATAATTTTATGAGAAATGCAAAGTAGGAACCTGGAGGCAGTGGAGGGAATACTTATGGAAAGTTGTTGTTTTGCCTTTAAATACAGGCTAATAAGACATCAGTATCTAACAGCTCACTTCCTAATTGAATGATTCTCACTTTTCTATCTTGGTACTGGTGGTGCCAAAGTCATGTCTTCTCATGATATGACTACAGTATGACAGCTTCAGTTTAGTCATCTTGGCTTCTAGGGAAAGTTCAGACTTGATTTGCTTACTAGAAAAGACAATAATTCTTGGCAAGGTAGAAGGCAGTAGGAAAAGAGAAGAAGCACATTATACAGATGGATGGACTCAACCAAGGAAGACACATCCCTGAATATGCAAGATCTGATCAGGGTGTTCGAGGATAAGGTGACTTGGAGGTCTCTCATTTATAGAAGTCAACTTGATGGCAGTTAACAACAAACTGGTGGTGCCAGTAAAATGAGAGGCAATAACCAGCTAGAGGTTCCTCATATATTAGTTTGGAGTTCAAAGTGTCCTCCCTGATGTGAAAAGAAAAATGCAACTAAATCCAAAAGTCTTCTTTTGCTTGCACAGCTGAGGGCACAAGAACTGCTAGAAAGTCTTGTGCAAGCATTTGCAAAACAATATTTTCCTTCCACTCATGGTTCTTTAGATCTATTATCCTTTTTATTATTTATTAGGTTGTTAAACTTATAGTAAAAAATGAATAAGAAAATCCAAGAAGAAAGCAAAAGTAAGAAAACAATAAAGAATAAGGTTCTTAAAGAACTTAATTACTGGACGTCTCTGTGTTTAGAAGGTGCTTATCCAGAGATTATGTTGGATAGATAGTGGGCTGGATCCCCCTTTCTTTGGATGATTTCTTAAAAGCTTATGAACATGTTTTCATTTTGGTGACAAGGCAATTTTAAAAACCTGTAAATGACACGGTCAGTATTAGTGTTTAAAGAATGAAGCATAAACAGATTAATTTGTTGGATTGCATATGGTAACTAGGACAGGTAACAACATCTGGAGGGCCATGTGTTCTCCTTCCTTGTTCTACATGAAAATGTCCTCTGTATGGGAATTCTAATTGTTAGTGAAGCTGCCGTGAGCACCAGTGCTTCATCCCAGTCAGTTCTTTATAAGAGGACCCATGCCTTCAGACCTAACTATTTCTGCTGAGGAACCAGTGGGGTGTTGTTTCATGCGGATCTTAGAGATGATAATCTATAATTAATTCCAGGGCAATGGCAAAAGTGAGTACCTAAGTTACTCTTAAGACATCATTTAGAATGGTCCCCTATGGCCATGTCTGAGAACCTTAATTATTGCTTTATTGTGATCAAGGGCAGGCTGTGCTATCTGCAGAAAATCAAAGGATTCTATAATTTTCTGTCCTTCAGAAACATTTTTTGGGCTTTCCTTCAGTACACATAAGCATAATAATTGGCAAGTGGGGCAGGAGGAGAAGTAAGGACTTTTCTACCACTTTTACTTATATGAAGTTTAGAACTCCCTTCCAGACCAATGAAATGGACATACTTGTATGTATGTATCTTACACTAGGGAGAAGGTACAACAAAGATTCTGCTGTGCTAATGATAGAGCCTGGTAGTTTGTTGAAAGTGAAGGAAACCAGCAAAAATGTACATGGCACACTGCTAGTACACTGAACCAGTGTAATGTCTGTCTGTCTGTCTAGTGCGACAAATATATTACTATTCAAAACTGGTTGATTTTCTGCAGTTAAATCTCTCTGTTTGAATTATAGAAGCTTATCGGCAAATTTGCCCATTTGGATCTGGCATTTTGGTGGGCCCTTTTGGTGAACCAATTGGTAAGCGATCAGTGCTTCAGTTTTACGACATCCTTTTATCCTCCCTCTGTTTTCTCAAAACTTCTCCACTTGACATTTTTCATGATGGTCTTAGGCAACTTGGGTTGTTTGTTTGTATTTAGAAATTTTACTCTACTTTTTAGTTTGAACAAATTCCCGATATGCATACTGCAGAACTGTCTTAGTAAATTTTTGAGAGCTCTAGCGATGCAACCAGCATTCCTGCCTCCTCTATGCAAGAGGAAATGTTGAACTGTTTAGTGTTTTAAGAAGTGAAGATGAGGACTTTCGTGATGAGGTTTTGTCTCATTGATAGTCAGAAACATTGAGAAGGTTGTCTCAGAGATTTGTTTCTTATTTTTTTAAAAGGTAACCGTCAAGCAAGTGCCAGGGAAGAATTTATTAATACAAATGTATTCTCAGTGTATGCACTGTGAGCTCTCCTATATTAAAAAGTTTCATAGAAACTTTTGTTCGCATAAAATATTATATAATACAGATGAACTAAAGAACGCTTGGTAGAACTTTTCTAGGAATAGTTGCAGAAAGCATATGCACATTTTCAAAAATGAATGCCGTCACTGTTAGCACCTACACATATGAACTCATATAACTGTGGTCTACTGAAGAGAAGGGCACAGAATAGTGGCAAAGGACACGAGAAAAAGTTCTTGATTACAAGTTTTTTATTATTAGTTATGAAGGGTCATCCATGAACATAACGCTTTACAAAGAATTTGGGGGAAGCCCTCACCTCAAGGGGTTTACTATCTAGAAAATAAACAAAAACAACAGTAGAGAAAGGAAAAAATATTTTCTACAGAATGCTTACCAGAGATGCACTAGATGTTTGCCAGAGTTAGTGGAGACAGGTATAAATGGGAACAGTAAACTGTCTGTGGATTGAGGAGGACAGTTGAGAAGAACTAAAGAGAGATCTGAGTAAGCAGATCAAGGCACCAGTGGCAGCATGATCCTAAACTGCTTTACTCTGAAATTAAGTCCATTGAATTCAGTGAAAGTTATTTCTGGGTAAATGTATAGAGGATTGTAGCATGAAAGATCTGTGACAGAAACAGTCATTAATTGCCACTGTGCCACATAACTAAAAATGTTTGAACTGGGTGTGGATGAGACAATTAGTTGTTCATGATTATAGCTGCTAATTAATCTGTTGTGTTTATCTGTTTTAAATTTCTAAGTTAAAAATATAATTTATCTTTATTAAATATGAGAGCAATCACTTTTTTTACCTCTTTCCATCTGTAATCCATCATGATGTTGTGTTTGAGTGTTGGACTAGGACTCTGGGAGATCAGGATTCAAATCCCCACTCAACCATGAAAACCCACTGGGTGACTTTCACAAGTCATACTCTCTCAGAAGAAGGCAATGGCAAACTCTCTCTGAATAAATCTTGGCAAGAAAAGCCTATGATAGAGTTGCCTTAGACTTGCTATAAGCCAGAAATGACTTGAAGGCAGATAAGAACAAATAATTAAACACTTGTTCTTTCAACTAAAGGATTGGTCCTTATCTTAGACTTCTTGGTTATATAATGCAATTTTGGGATTGTTCAGTGTTGGATTCATTAGTGCATATTTCTTTTGTCTTTCTGTTTCTTTAATCTGGGGACTAAGATGCGGATGAATGTCTGGATCCAGACAACTGTAAACATGGCCAGTGTATCAATACAGATGGCTCCTTCCGCTGCGAGTGCCCATTTGGTTACGTACTTCAGGGAACTGAATGCGTAGGTAAGTAATGATGGCACTCTTTATTCTGATATTGGCATTCCTGACATTGACACATCCTCAGATTTTCCCTGATTGCCTGGTCTTCCCACCTTTCCTCAGAGTCTGCTAAAACCACCCAGGCTCTTGGGAAGGAGAAATAATAATGTGCCAGGTTTACAAGCACTAAGGACATGTATTTTATTTATTGATTGGTTTATTTTGTTTTTACTCTGTCTTTCCATTAAAAATAGCACTCAAGGCAGCTAAAGAAGCAACTTTAAAAACCTTTTAAAAAAAATATTTGATATAATTAAAAGTCAATCCAGTCCAGTATGCCTTTTCCTTTGTCTTCAAACTGACAGCTATATGTCGGGATTTCCTTTGTAGATTTTAGACCACTGTAACACACACTGAACTTTTGACTTTATTTGTTTCTACAGATACCGATGAATGCTCTGTAGGAAACCCATGTGGAAATGGAACTTGTAAGAATATTATTGGAAGTTTTGAATGCACCTGTGAAGAAGGGTTTGAGCCAGGACCCATGGTAACATGTGAAGGTAATGCCTTTAATTCATTTTAAAGTCAGTTGAGCAAACTTATTCAGAGAATACATTCAGCCCAGATATTCATACTTCTCAGCACTCTGTGGTCATCATGTCAGAAAGCACAGGGTTTTTACTACAACTTGGAAAGATAGCTTTAAAAAGAAATACATTCCTGTTGCTCTCTGTGTTACTCCATTGCAGTGTTGCTAAAGTAACTTGTTGCATTACTCATTAGATTTTTATTTTTTTAAAAAAACTTAAGACTGAAAAAGAGAATGGCATGAAATTGGGGGGGGAAATCAAAATTCAGGTTAGGTATTTAAAAATGCCCTTTAAAAGTAACCTTAAAAAAACCAGGAAAACGTTCGTCATTTTGCCAATAAAATAAATTTAGTTTATTCATTATACCAATATATAACAATGTATGTCACTATATGGCAACATATTATATCAATCAAATAATTCTGGAGTAAGTACATTTCACTATCTTACTTTTGAAAAGTAATTTTGCTGTGCTGTTCCTACCCTCCCGCCCAAAAAGACAGGCAATTTACATTGCTTACAAATCAGTACTTCAGAGTTCCAATTTTTATTGTTTTTAGTGTTCATCTGCATCTGTAGGGGTAGATCATGCTTATCTCCATCTCATGCACTGCTCTGAGATGATAGCTGGTGTGTGGATCCAGTGTTTCATTCTGAGCGCAGGGGAGAGCATTGCAACATGGATAGAAAGAAGAGAGAGCTGACTGCAGATGCTTGATGTATAATTTAATGCAATTAATAGTTAATTCCCCTTCAGAGCTTTGTTTCAGAATTCAGAAATCCCATTGCGATCCTGATAATATCTGGAGCACAGTGGGCCTGAACCCTGCCTCCAGTTTCATGTTAGTCTTCCAACTACCTAAGCTTTCCTCCATCCCCCTTCCTTTCACCCACAAGTAAATATTGCATTGGCAACAGGGAAGGCTTTCTGGAATTTTCTTGTATTCCTTGACGGTCTCTAGAATATGAAAAAAATGTAGAAGGAGCCAATCCTGCTAACTGAGCTTGGCAGGAATGACTGTATGTAGGGGACTAACAAATGCAATTTGAAGACAGTGGAAATGTCAAAAGAATGAGTATTACTTCACATGTTGGTGTCACGGACTGGTTGGAAGCTGCACTGAACTAGGCCCAAGTTGCAATGTAATCCCCAATCCTTCCTTGTCATTGCTCTTCTGATACCTGGAAAAGATTGTGGAAGTGAATTAATAATGCACTATTTGAAGGAACAGATCTTTTGCACAACAGGAGTGAATATGTCCATTGCCCAAACGGAGCTCAGTAAAACCCATACATGAAGGAGTTTGGTAGTTGGAAAATGCTACTTTTCAAAATGAGTAGTTCATGTTGTATCATTTTGTTTGTCCTTTAATACAGATGTAAATGAATGTGCTCAGAATCCCCTTCTATGTGCTTTCCGGTGTGTGAATACCTATGGATCATACGAATGCAAATGTCCTGCTGGTTACGTTCTCAGAGAAGACAAGCGAATGTGTAAAGGTACAATGTCTACAGATTTTTTGCTGATTATTAAATGAGGGTGAACAAAATGCTTCACATACACCTCATGCATCCCAAGCTCTTCTGAGCCTCCCATCCCTCCAGAATTAATATCTTGGTAGCCAATGGGAAAAATAACTAAATACACTCTAGTAAATGGGATAATAGTCAATAACCCATTCTATAATCAATATCATGTTATTAGTTAAACTCAGTTTAGGATCTTAGGGTTGGAAGGGATGGTGAGGACCATCAAGTCCCTCTTCTGCCATATAGGAATGTGTAGCTAAAGCACTTCTGAGAGGTGGCTGTTCAAATTCTATTTACAAACTTCCAAGGAAGGAGCATCTCCCACCTTCCATTCTACTTCTGAACACCTCTTACAGTCAGGACATTCTTCCTAATGTGAAATCTCTTTTCTGATCATTTGAATGAATTCATTGATTTCTGTCGTACTCTCTGTGGCAGAAGAAAACAAGGCTTTTCCATCTTTTGTGTAATATCCCTTAAATATCTGAAGTTGGCTATTATTTCACCACCTAGCCTTCCCCTCCCCAGGAAGAACATACCCAACTCTCTTAGCTGTTCCTCGTAAGGCTTGGTTTCCAATTTAAGTATATTTGAGGCTCTAATATATATATACACACACACACACACACACACACACACACACACATACATATACAAGAATATATATATATATATATATATATATATATATATAAAAGCCCTCAAATATATATACATACACATATACACGTGTCTAAATTTAATATTAATCAAATATGATTTAGAGGATTTTATTTGTCAGAAATTAGTGGGTGTTATTTAATTATTTATCTCCAAATACAAATCAGTTAGGAGGCTGTATTATTCATAATGATAGCGAAACATATAAAATACAATGGAGAAGTAGTCTGTATTTAACAATTTATATATTGTTTTCATTTAATAGGTCTTCTAAATTCCTTCTCTTCCTCTTGGACCATACCTCTTGGACATGTGGCCCATGAACACTTACACAATCAGAAAAATAGTCCCCAGCCTTGTGGACGTGACATATCCTGTTATAAAATAATGCAAAATTAGCTGGAACTGCATCAGCTAAAATTCCTCTTTTCAAACAGGCAGTTCCTATTTTGATATAAACATGAAAAGCTCCATCCTACTTAAAGGGAAGACAGATGAACACAAAAGCTAGCTCATTAGATGCCCTAACTATACATTATACCAGGAAAATCTGTACCAGAGGATTTTGATTTTCAGTACATACAACTCTAGCAAACTTTTCTACAATTTTCAAAATTTGGAATACCCCTCCCCACAAAAAAATTGCTCTGAGAAGTTTCTCTAAAGTTGTTCAAGAACATTTGCCCTTGATGTTTCTATGTCATTATATTAAGCAAGAGTTCCAACAAAATATTGCAATATACCATCACTCCCTACCAGGAGTGTTCCTGTTCCAGGTTCCAGCCACCTGTTGTTCTCTAAGAGACTACAAGCTATTAGGGGCTCAAGCAAGCCAACCCATACTTCCCATCTCTCTTTTTCCCCTTTTTTCCAGTTGACTGTAAAAAAAGTTGTAGTTAACAGAACACTCAATTGCCATTTGGATATTTGTGTCCATTTTTAAAGATGTTCTGTAATTCTGCAAACCTGAAGTTCCAGAGAATCTCTTTGTTTCTTAGTGGTCCTGTTTGGTCTTCATTGCTGATAGTACTCAGCACTTGAGCTATTACACTGCAAAAGATTTTTCAATACCCCGAGAATTCAGTTCTCCTCCCTCAAAAATCCTAAATGCCAGTTAAAAGACATGCTAAAGTTGGAAATTCACTTGAATCCAGTAGTCCCCCTCCAAATCACAATCTGTAGACTTGTGTAAACTCTTATTTTAATATGAACCAGATTTTCTTAAGTCACATTCAACTACTGAAATACATTATGTGATATTTGAAACACTATTGTATATCACACTGAAACTGTAAGATACAGTATCACATGCAGTGGGGAAATTCCTTAAACTGAGGTATGGACAACTTGTGGCTCTCCCAGAATTAGACTGCAACTCCCATCAGCTCTTGCCTGCATCAAAAATGGTGAGGCACAGTGGGAACTGCAGTCCGGTATATGGAGGACAAGAGTATGCCAGCTTTTGCTGAAGTATTCATGCTCTGTCTAGGACTTTTAGTGAGGTTTCTCAAGCCAGTCCTGGAAATTCTGCCAGGGAAACAGGTTTATTTCCAGATTAATACATTCGTGTGATCAAATTGTCTATACAGCAAGGCCTCATTTGCTAAATTAAAAGCATCTAAATTATTAATAGCCACCTTCTAAAGAAGTGAGTGAGTGTGTCTTTGAGATGACCACCTCACATCAATAAAGCAAAAATAGTTGAGTACAGGTGTCCTTACCCCAAATCAGCAGCATGCAAATGATAACACACAAACTGAACCCTGATATCCCGTTCTGTACCGTTTTGTGTAGTTTTTATGTTTCCATCTAAACTTCAGAATCTATAGGTTTACAAAAGCAAGTAAGTATTTTCTGCATTTCTGCCAAAATTGATTGTCCCTTTGTTCTTTAAGAGTAAAAAATGTACTGTTTCATTCTTTATGAACTTTTTGTCATTATCTGCATATAATGCTTTCAGATCAGAATGAGTGCGAAGAAGGAATTCATGATTGTGAATCCAAGCAAATGACGTGCAAAAATCTGATAGGCACATACATGTGCATTTGTGGACCAGGATTTCAACGTAGGCCTGATGGTGAAGGTTGCATAGGTAAGTGGAGATGAAATCTGTAGAAATTAGACCTGCCAATGCTGATGGTAAACTCATTTCCAGGAGGAAATTTGGCAAACAGCTGGGGAGTCAGACAAGTACTCTTGTCTCTGGGTGTATAATAACATTATAGGGCTGGATCTAGACTTCTCCTTGAATTCTCTTTGAAATCTATAGGATTTAGTATGGGACTAACTTGTCCAGTTGGTTTCAGTAGACCTAACTTCATCTGGAACTAATTCAAAGTGCTTAATGTAAACTAAAAGAAATTACAGTGGACCCTCCCCTTTTGCAGGGGTTAGGAGAGCAAGACACCCATGAAAGTGGGAAAAAAACCATGAATATAAATAACACAAGCAATATTTTTTTTTAACTTGAGAGAACTCTTCTCTAGTAAGCTCTAGGTCCTGTAGTATTGACCTAGAGATTCCTAGAGAAGTGTTCTCTTTAGGTCCAGCAGAACTGTATAGTCAACTTATGGTAAAAGCTGACCATGGAATCACAATGGAGTATCTAAAGATTCCTAGAGAGAATATATTAATCAAATCGGTGATCATGAATTCTGTGAAAACTAAACCAGTGAATGTGAAGGACAAACTATATAACGGAAAGGAGATCTGACCATGGATTGCCAATTCTCATTTGACTTTGCCTAAAGATGAAAGTAGTGACAGTGCCAGGATGCTTTTGTTCAGGAGTGTCCCTGAAGAAATGTCATGAGCCTAAAAAAAGATTGTGCACCTGGGAGTTTTTTCCTTATTTTGCCTGTGCCGGTGCCTTCCCTTTAAGGTTTCCTTCCCTTGGAACATTACTGCCTTATGTGCTACAGAAAACAGGAGATATTAAATATTGTAATAATCTAAAATAATTCATTTCGATTGATTCTCACAGTACATAGTGGGTATATTTTATACAATAAGGAGCCATTGCTTTTAATTACTTTTAATTACATTTCTTCAATTACAGATCTTCCAGTATTTGTCATTTTAGAGTAATTAATTATATTTGTGCTCCTTTGGTAAATCTACTAATCAATATTCATTTGGGTTGTACCTCTTAAAATACACAGATGAAAATGAATGTCAAACTAAACCTGGGTTGTGTGAAAACGGACGCTGTATAAACACACAAGGAAGTTTCCGATGTGAATGTCATGATGGTTTCAATGTCAATGAAGCTCAGAATGAATGCATAGGTAAGCATGAGGATCAGGTAAAACAAAGAGGGGACAGGTCTGGGGAAGTATATATTTTTGATCTCTTGTTTGTGAGATCTTTAAGAAATATTTGAGAATATCAAGTTCAACATTGTAACTGTTCACATTGTAGCAGTATGGGAAGCAAATGGATATATTACTGTGGTTTATAAGGGAGCAGCTGAGGAAAAGGACTGAAACCTAATTTGTCCTTTTAAAAGATGGAAAAATTAGAGGTAGTGCAATGCCACAGTATCTCTTGGGCTCCTTCAGAAAGGTACACACATCACTTGATTGCCTAACATTTAATGACTAGAGGTTGAATACATGAAACATGACTTCATCATGAAGCATTATGTTTCAAATTAGTTTAGATGGCGTCTTTCATACATTTAAGTAATCACTTGATGCTGCAGTTACCAGGTAATGAGGAGGCATATATGTATTAATGCTCTTTTAGTAACTGTAGTAGGGACATCTGTTTGTTACAGCATCCATCAGACTTCATTGTCTTTGCATACCACTCTGTCGCACACACATAAAACATAAACTTACACACATGTGCACATACCACATTTCCCTCCTGTGCAGCATTTGTCAGAAAGGCATCTCACAACACCTGAAGATTCTCCCCATCCTAGAAAATGATGTGGTAACCAGGATTTATGGGAGGGAGCAGATTATAAGAATCTGGACATTAATTTACTTTTCCTTTTATCCCTTATATCTTTGGGTTAAATCACAAGAGCAAATTGTTCTAACTGTGCAGGACTTTTCCATGCTAAATTTCTTTTCTTTCTTTCCCTCAGACATCATATTCTCTTTCTTACTGCTGCCTGGCTTTCATTCTCCCTGTTAAAATCACTAATTATGGCTAAGTATGCTCTTTTTTCTTCTATATTTCTCCTTCAGATTCCTTACCCCCAATGACATAGAGGCTGGCATTTTCCAAGTGACATTCATTTTTGCTTTGCAGACACCAGAGAGGGCTACTGCTTTACTGAAGTCTTACAGAGCATGTGTCAGATTGGATCAAGCAACAACAACCCTGTGACAAAGTCCGAATGCTGCTGTGATGGTGGGCGAGGATGGGGACCCAACTGTGAAATCTGCCCCTTCATGGGCACTGTAGCCTTTAAAAAACTTTGTCCTCACGGCCGTGGATTCACAACTGATGGATCAGGTACATCTGTCCATTAAAACTGATAGGGAAAATCAGCAGTTTTTAAACAAAATCAGTTTAGAAATGAAAGCAACCAACTTAATATATTTCTTTTATTTAACATTTGTTTTGACAGCTAAAGTACATGAACTTAAAATACCAACTGTAATACAATGACTTCCTTGGGCTGGGGGGACTGATTTGGGAAGGGGCAACTGAGAACAGAGAAGCTTTAATGCTTCCTATATCAGCAGATTGTGTACTCCAAATTGCCTCCTAAAATGACTTTTCATATTTGAAAACGGAGCCATCTCTCTTTATATGTAGCACGTAGTTTAGCTTATGTTCTAGCAAGTAACATCAGCCTAAAGACCCAGTCACCAGCACTAGCTATGGAAGGATTCTTTAGGCCAGCTCTGCTTGCTCCTCCAATAGGGTTGCTGGGTATTCATTATTATAAGGGATGTCCCTTATTTGAGAACCAGAAAGCTTCTCCATTATAGGTCTGGCAGATGTCCCTTATTAGAAGAGACATCCGCTGTTTGAAGGTTGGAAAGCTCTCCTTGTTACAAAGACTGCACAAGATGAACAAAAAATCCATATTTTTGAGTACAGGCACGCCGTAAAGACAGAAATGTGTGCTTCATATAATTATGACTTTGGATGCTAGATTAATTTTATAGAGAAATACATGAATAAGTCAACTGAAATCAATACTTTGATTTTATATTTAGGTAGGACACAAATTTATTAATAGCTACATACTGATTGCCAAGTCTGCATGTCATGAATTTCAATGGTCCCTTACGCTGTTTTGAAAACCTGGCAGTATGCCTCCAGAGATGAGCACTGACCTTGTCCAAGTGAATGAGGCATGAGGGGAGGGAAGGAGAGGCTGCTTCTTCCACTGAAGCCTAGCTGTTTTTAGGTCAAGAAAATTTGGAAAGGGACATTTAAAATTAAAGGTCTTGGGTCATCTTTGAAAATACCTTATGCTGCAAAAGCCAACCAAAAAGATTTCCTTCCTAATGCCTCTTGTACCACATATTGTTGTAGTTCAGGGGGAAAAAAGAAAAGGAAAGGCCAAGGAAAGAATTCTATAGACTATTCTATTGATTATCCTGCTTTTCAGAGATAAAGCTTCATAAAATTAATACAAGGGACATTCCTGCAACAGGTATTAAATACTAGGAAGTCTCAGGAGAGGGTAGAGACAGAGGTTGGTAGTGTCAAGCAGAGGTGGAAGAACAGGAGCCTGTTGAGAACTGAGGGAGAAAGAGAGAAAGAATTTGTTATTGTATGTGTGTTGGTGTGTTGGCTCACACAGCTATGGGAATGTAAAAAGGAAAGTAGAAGAAACCTCACTAAACCTTATGTGCTACCTCACCAGACCCAGAACTTCCTCAATTCACTCTAAGTGTGTGGAAGAGCAGTAGGTGGTTTTCAGTTTGCCCACAGTGCCAGAAGACCTGAGCTGTTGGAATGCAGTGCCTTTTATAATGGCTTCCTCTTTCAGTTTTCAGTTGACCAATGTGTTACCATGTACAGCTAACAGTAGATAGGCTAGCCTATTTGACGTCTGGGATTTGCAGTGGTGCAGAATCAACAGTACAGATACAGGAATCTTCCTCACCACAGTGTTCCTTACTTTTTGAGACACTGTGTCCATCATATCCCTTTTCTGGTTTCCTGCTTGTTTAAACTGACAGAAGCAGTGGGAGATGTAAATATGGGCTAAGGGTCAGAGCATGGTCGTAAAGCACATTGCGTGATTCCAGAATCAAGCTGAGCAGAGACTCGTAATGGCTATGGCTTGACGCATCATTTGGGAGATAAGCCATGTGAGGAAAAGGTCAAAATTTGCTAAGCTTTAAATGATGGCTCTGAAATTTGCCTCCACTCCATTAGTTTCATCTCATTTTAAGATTTCCTTTTTTCCTTTAATTGAGAAATGGTATAATCTTGGTAATTTTTTTTACATGCCTCCTAAATCCAGGGTGCATCACTTCACATTGATGAGTTGTGTTTCTGTTTCCTGTTAAAGCACAAGAGTAGCACTGAACCCAGGCACACTGTTTTTTCTTCTGTTTTGCCTTCTCTATAGTCCTATTTATTGAATTGCAGATATTGACGAGTGCAAAGTTATTCATGACGTCTGCCAGAATGGAAAGTGTATCAACGAAAGAGGAACGTACCGTTGTGACTGCAAAGAGGGCTACACTACAGATATCACAGGCACACTCTGTATAGGTAGGCTTTACCTCTCTTATTATACACCCACCAAAAGCATAACTGGCATAAATAGAATTGCTAGTCCCAGCTAGAACAGACTATGGAATTGATTGGTGAAGGACAAATCAACACGTACATAAGTCCTATTTCTTAAAATCTGAATGACTAATAAAGGAGCATATTGGAGAAGGATGTGATGTTAGCTTTTTATCTCAACATTTCTAAACCTTTAGAATCGCTATCAAAAATGAGTTGTTGAATTTTCAGTTTTTTGCTTGCACAGAGGATGGAAGGGCACTGCTTTATTATAATCTGTCTCAGTATATTCTATACTTGCCCACTACATCTAAACTTATGTACACTCCTTATGAGACGTACTATCTATTTATGCTGAAAAATGACAAATTATAGTTTTAAATTTGTAACTGCTAGCTTTCCATGGTCCTTTCTATTGTATTGAACCTTTTTTCCCATTAAAAAAAAATAAATGGAAAAAAAATAATTGCTCATTTCCTGTCATCTAGCAAACATGTTGTTTTGATATTTAATGGGATTGCCTGAAAAAGGAATAATAGTTTGGCCAGAGCCTGCATCTTGATAGTGGCTGTTTCCCCAAATTTCACAGTTTTATATTTGACCTTTTATATATACTATTTCTATTTTCTTTAATTATTGATAAATAATTACAGTACAAAATCTGGACAATATAGTGGCCTAAAATGAACCCCAAATATTTGAAACCTGAAAAACAGATTAGACAAGTTGTGTAAGTTCTAAGATGAGGATGTTTAAATTGTTTCAACTTGACTGGATTTATTTTAAATTTGATAAATTTCTGACAGTAGTCTAGAAACTTTTGTAGAACTGGAATGGACATTTTAGGATCAGATAAAGATAACAAAACATTGTCTGCAAAAAGGCCTATGAGGTAGTTTTCTTAATGAATCTTCACTTCTTTGATAGTTTCATTATATCTTACCAGGTATGCCAGGGGTTCTGTAGCAAGAGCAGAGATGAAGGACACCCTTGTTTTGTCCCTAACAAAAAGTCTATAGCAGCAGTTCTTAACCTGTGGTCCACAAACCCTCCAGTGGCCTCACAGGGGGTCCACAAAGGCCTGAAGAAATGTGATGAGCCTGGACAGTTAAAATTGACTGACTGACTGAATAGAAAGAAGGAAGACTAATTTGTATGGAATAATCCCAATAAAAATATTATAATAGGATTGTGTACATTTACTTATTTCTTCCTCCTTTCCAAATGTGAAGATCTTTGATGAGCTACTTTAAATAAATATTGGAGGCACTTTAGGGTTTTCAATTTTGTGTTAAGCCTTGGTAGTGCGTGGCAACAAAAGGTATTTAAAGGGGGTCTGTGGTAAAGAAAAGGTTAAGAACTGCTGATTTGTGGAGTTCAAATACAAATTATTTATATAGTCATATGATTTTGAATTTCTGTAGAGTCTATCTCCCAAAGAAGTAGATAAATCACCAAAATTAAGTTTGTTTAGCAAGCCATTCTACAATCAAATTCACAGCACCAAGAAAAGTATATAGCAGATTAAAATTCAGGTGACTAAGAGTGGAAGATAAAAAGGTCACATGGCAACAAAAAGGGTATGAAGATGGTGCCAAGCCAGCCTTTCTCGTAACTGTAGGAGAGGAACCATCACTAGAAAAGTCCTTTTGCAACTTAATGCATATCACATCTCATTCAGTGGGGACTTCCAGAGATGAGTCAGGGTATGTTGGTATATGCACGTCAGTGGAGGCAGTCCTTAAGGTAACCTAGTCCCAGTCAGTCTTTTTCAGTGGCTATAATGTCTGCATTTTGAAAAGCATGCCTGTTCCATCCTGTATCCATATCGGTCTGTGGTACTTTTGAAAGTCTGTACAAAAATGGCTATGCATTTTTGTACACAGTTTCTCTTAATAATTGCCTTTTTATGTAATTTATGAAATGTTAATGTAATTTCTGGTAATACAAGAATTTTTGCATGGAATTTTCCCCAATGTACACATTTATGTACAACATTTTTCTTAATGTACATTTCTTTCAATCAGAGAATTGAATTGCAAAATATGGAGAATTTTTTAAAACAAAGAATAATTGTATTCCAGTTTACGTATTAGCTTAGTAAGTGTGAATTTGGTCAGTTTGTACTGAAATATGAACCAAACAAAATTTGCCCCATCACTAATAGAGAAAGGATGTTCTCTATTGTGCTGTCCCATATGTAAAACTCTCTTTCTTGGTGGATTAACAGGTGCCTCTGCCACTGTCTTTTTAGCATACAGTAAACACTTGGGAGAAAAGCATTCTGAAGAGTTTTAAATATTGGGCTTATTTTATTGATTCTTTTTATCGTGTTTATGATTTGTCAGTTTATGTCAGTGAAAGTGATTGTTTTGGTATTGCTGTAGATCTGAATGAGTGCACCCAGTCTCCGAAGCCTTGCAATTTTATCTGCAAAAATACAGAGGGGAGTTATCAGTGCTCATGTCCCAAAGGCTACATTTTGCAAGAAGATGGGAGAAGCTGCAAAGGTAAATAAACCTGAAGTATGAAATTTCCAGAACATGGGTCTAGTGTTATGGTCACAAACAAGTTTTCCTCAGTTGAGAAAGGAATGAGAGGTTGTAGGCCAGCATCTCAACTTTCACTGGCTGAAGTAGCTGACATAAATTGTGAGAAATTTTGCTTTTGCCACACCTCTTTGACTGACTGGTGTTGGACTGCAGACCCTTAGCATAGACAACAAAACTGCTGAGGCCCACGAAAAGGCTGTGGGCAGCTTCATATGTTCTGGATAACAAGCAGTTCCCCTATCCCACCCTGGGATTGCTTCCCTAACATTTTAATGCTTGGGTGCATGTTAAAAAATAACATGAAGCAAGCCTGAATGTGAGAGCTCTCCCAACTTATTAAATGTACACATCCTGTACTACTTTGGTTCATTTATTTTGACTTTGAAAACAACTGTCCTGTGGCTGAAACACTAGTGGGCCTAACTCCTCCAGCAATTTTAAGTTTCAGTTTTTTAAAACACTGCATTTTTATTTTATTGCTTGCATAGCTTTTTGCATACCTTGCATACCTTGCATAGCTTTTTCAGAACTTTTTTTTTACTCTCACACTCAGAAGAATAGGACTTATACTAGGCAATGTTTCATGATAATTTTTTACTTGCTAGATTAATTTCTTCTGGTTGGAAACTATTTTCTTCTTTTTCAGATCTTGATGAATGTGCAACCAAACAACACAACTGCCAATTCATTTGTGTCAACACCATTGGGGGCTTTACTTGTAAATGTCCCCCTGGATTTACTCAACATCATTCAGCATGTATTGGTGAGTAAATGGAAGAGGGCGATTTTTTTTTGTACTGCCCTGTATCATAGTGTATTCCTGTGTCAGGCAACTAGATTGGCAACATGGTCAGTCCAGCGCAGAGCATAGCGCTGGAAAGTCAAGTCCTCTCTACTCTACTTTCTACTCTTCTGCTAGATGTTTCTCCTAGTGAGTTCACAGCTATCTGATAACTAGCTTGGGTTTTGTAGTTATGGCTTGTTCTTTCCAGGAAGACAGAGCTACCGAAAAGCATCAGTGATGCAGCTCCTGTGTCTCTGATACTTTGCATTCCTTGAGGCTATTAAGGATTCCCCTTTTATAGGAAAGGTCAGGATGATCTACAGATTTTGGCTTGACTGAATAGCCAGGCATTATATGTGGCTTATGCAGAGCTCTTGAGGAAGCTCTCCTCCAGCTTGTCAGTGAACTGCAGTGAACTTGAGAAAACAGAAGGGCATTTTCTCTGCTTTTATGTTGAGCTTTGGTAGAAGGCAGAAACAGTATTTCTGTGGTTTCTACAACAGACCAGAAAGACCAGAAACATCTCAGTTCTCAATAGTTAATGGAGAACTCAGAGAAGGAAAGGAGATGTGTTTGTGTGTGTTTGTGTAAGATGGCAACATGGCAGGTAGATTTGTACTTGCTGGGCATAGCTGAATTGCAGGCCAAATTTGATCCAAGACTACCAACAGTGTGTGAAGATCAGCAAGTCTCTTTCCTAATGTGAATATGTGGTTACAGAGAAATACTTTGGTGTACTGCATATGTTATGATACATACATGTTTTTCTAAATGAATTGGTTTATGTTTGTAATATATGCATACTTTCCCTATATGATAACCTCTGAGTCTTTCATAATACAACTCCCATCAGTCCCACCAGCTTGGTAAATAGTGTGGGATGATGGAATTTATAGGACAAAAATCTAGAGGATCCCAGCTTGTGGAATGCTCTATTACAGTATATGTTGACCTGAGCTCGTCAACATTAATTACTTGTTGAATGAGAAAACCCAGTAGACTTGGACAGTTTAGTATTATCTCATCCTTGCAGTCTGTAGTGGGTATGAATGGAAAATTCCCCCCCAAATTCAGTAATGTGAATCTGGGGGATGATCCAAAATCAGATAAGGGGAGCATACCAATGTTTATTATACTCTTAACTTTTCAACTTCACAATGAAAGTATGAAAAATGTATCGATGTACTATGTGTATAGGGGTGGGATGTCTTTGGGTGAAGGGCCTCATTGATGGCTGCAGATCTCTTTCCAGGTTGTGTATGGATATGTTTGTGGGGCTGCCACATTCATACCCACCCACTCTCTTTCTCTCTTTGTTTTTTACTTGCACATAGGGATTGTTGGAGGTGGAGAACAGAAGCCTTACTATCATCCACCTTCCAGCAATCGTGTTCATAATGGTTGTTTTTCAGCAACTATTTAGCAAAGAGAGAGCCATCTTGCTTGCAAGGACTGCTGCAGACAGAGGCACTTTTTTGTTGTTGTTGTTGTTGTTGTTGTTGTTGTTGTTGTTGTGTGCCTTCAAGTCATTTCCAACTTATGGCAACTCTAAGCTGAACCTATCCCAGAGTGTGTGACCTGCCCCAAGGTCACCCAGTGGGTTTTCATGGCTGAGCAGGGCTCGAACCCTAGCCCCCAGAGTCAAACCACTACACCACTCTGGCTCTTGAAAGATGCTTTGCCCTTGCCTTTATCATCCACCTTGATTAAGAAAACAATTTCCTTATACCTCCTTCAGGCATTACAGGAGAAGTAAGATTTACCTCTTCCCAATAATAGGGATCTCAGACTGATAGAGTGAGATTTTACCCTCATCCTTTCTCACAGCAATCTTCATTTGTGGGAAAGAGCAATCTTGCCTTAACGGAGAGGTGAGATTAAACAGCAAAATTCTGATTGAGAGAGTTGTTTGTAGCATTCTTGTGCCCTGCTGGTCAGCTAATGGCTGGTTAAGAGGACAATGGGGAAAGGTGGGTGGAGCTGCTGTTCCTATTGTACTAAGAAGTTGCATGTGGCTCACAGGTTGTCTCTGAAAACTAGTTCTTCTTCAAGTAAAACACCACTCAGGAGGTACAAGCAGACGTGGGCGAAGTCCAAGGTTTGCACAAGTACAAAAATGCATCAGAAGATGAATCCAAGGAGGGGAGGGGACAAAAAGAGCCTAATAAGGACTGAGTATATTCAGTTGGAGAACCAGCATGGTGTAGTGGTTTGAGCATTGGATTACAGCCCTAGAGATCAGGGTTTGATTCCCCGCTTGGCCGTGGAAACCCACGGGGGGATCTTGGGCGCATCACATACTTTCAGTCCCAGAAAACTCTGTGATAGGTTCACCTTAAGGTTGCCATAAGTCAGAAATAACTTTGAAGGCACACAAGAACAACAAATATTCAATTAGGGCCAAATATCCTGAAGGCACCAGATCTCATCTGGTTTTGAAAGCTAAGAAGGGTTAGCCCTGGTTAGTACTTGGATGGGAAACTACCAGTGAATACCAGCTGCTATAGGCCATATATCAGAGGAAGGAACTGGCAAAACCACATCTGAGTATTTCTTGTTCAAGAATACCCTGTGAAATTCATGGGGTCACCATAGGTCAACAGGCGATTTAAAGGTACATACGCACACATGTGGCCACACCATAGTAAGCACCTTTTAGAGTAGGGTGGGAGATAGAAAACCAGGAGATGAGGGGAATAGAGTATCCTGGAAAAGGGTGCAGTTGGCTGGCTCCACAGTGTAACATTTTCTTGCACGTCTTGCTTGTACTGATCCTAAATATCTGATTTATATGAATGCCTATTAAATATATTCCTTACTGAAATCTACCTTACTCAAACATTGTATGCAGTAACAACACTGATCGATTGATTCTATCATAGTAAGTAGGCCTTTTTAGATAAATACCATCAATGCATCATGTTTTCCATTCTTTGAAAATGAAAAACAATCTTTTCATGCAATCACTCTGTTTATGGAGCATTCTGTTGCAGAAGTTCTTCTATAGTAATCTTTAAAATAAATAAAACCAAGCAGATCAGTTGACTTGTCATCTGTATTTCTTTCAGATAACAATGAATGTGCCACTGATATCAATCTTTGTGGATCTAAGGGCATTTGTCAGAACACACCAGGAAGCTTCACTTGTGAATGTCAGCGTGGCTTTGCACTTGACCAGACTGGTTCCAGTTGTGAAGGTACATATGTTGGACATGTACAGCTTGCTGTTCTTTTATTGGTTACTATGTGATGCATTCTAGGTAGACACTATCTCAATTTCTCTTTGTCTCCTCTATTTCCTTTCGGCTATATCAGTTCACATTTTTTGTCTCTTTAAAATTCGTAGCACTTTTTGGCTTTATATCACCCAAGAAAAGAGAGATTCTTGTACTGCCTCTCTCAGGTGTTAGATTAGATTAGATAGGTATGGTTGATTGAACTTACAGAGAAATGAACCTGCCAAAACCAGGCTTCCAAAGATTAATAACATGAAAGTATGCTTAAATAACTAATTGTGTGTGATTGTGCACAACATATCCAGAGCTTTCTGGGTGAGGCACAATTGGTAGTTCGTGAGTCCAGAGGCGAATTTTCTGCTCTTGATGGCTACATGTACAAATCAGCTAGAGCCTTAAGATCTGCTGGAAAAGGTTTTCTCTCAGTCCTCCCACTATCCTACGCTCGCCTGGTGAGGACACGGGAGAGACCCTTCTTGGTGAATGCTCCCATCCTGTGGAAGGCTCTTCCACAGAGGACTAGGCAGACCCCTTCTCTGATTTCCTTTTTTGTCGGCAAGCGAAAACATTTCTTTTTAAACGGGCTTTCGTGAAAGCCAGGGAGCTTTATTTATTAATTTGTTTTAATGGAATATTGTTTTAGTTTTTTATGATTTTATATGTTTTTAATGTTTTTTAATGTTTTGCTGTTTTAATCTGCTGATGGAAACTGCCTTGAGTCCTATGCCGGGAGAAAAGCAGCATACAAATATAATACATACATACATACATACATACATACATACATAACTATGGTCTCCCAAAATATCCCCCCCCCAAAAAATAAATGAAGAGGTAGATGTAAGTCCATTTCTGGTTTTGAAAAGGAGAGTTTTTAAAATATTAAATAGATTGGGGGGAGGTGGCTTCAACCTATTTAGAAGCTAAATTCCCACTCCTAGAGACTTCTGTATGATTCGGTTCACTCTCGACAAGGGCTAGATTTAAGTCTATCCAGGAAATCTGAAAGGGCCTTGAAGTGCAAAAAGCAGCCCTGCCCCATTTTAGGCAATCTGTACATGCAATTTTTACCCTTTTCTCAGAACAGAAGCAGAGTCAATGTTGCACTGAGACACATATTCAGGAACACTTTGTTGTTGATGGCCATCAAGTTGACTTTGACTTACGGCAACCCTATGAATGAGAGACTAACTCTGTCATCATCTGCCCTGCTCAGCTCTTGCGGTCTCAAAGCAGTGGCTTCTGTGGTTGAATCTATTCATCTGTAATGCAGTCCTCCTCTTCTTCTATGCCTTCTCTCTTACCAAACAGTGTTGTCTTTTCTAGTGGGTCATGAATTCTTATGATATGTCCAAAGTATGACAGTTTCAGTTTAGTTGTTTTGGCTTCTAGGGAGAGTTGAAGCTTGATTTGCTCTAGGACCCATCTGTTTGTCTTTTAGCAGTCCATAATATCCATACTCTTCTCTGGCATCATATTTCAAATAATTTGATTTTTTTTCCTTTCAGCTTTTTTCACTATCCAGCTTTCACAACCATACATAGAAATTGGCATGGCATGGACAATCCAAACTTTACTGGGAGATAAATCAGTGCATGCATAAGGAGAGTTGTAATTTTCATGCTGTGCTTTACATCCATGGGTATAAGGAATATTCAGGTTCTTGATTATGTGGCAGATTTCCCAGTGACTACAGAATTGATTGCAAAGAGTCTGTCTATACTTTCTTTTGTAGATGTTGATGAGTGTGATGGAAATCATCGATGCCAGCATGGTTGCCAGAATATAATTGGAGGATACAGGTGCAGTTGTCCACAAGGATATCTCCAGCACTACCAATGGAACCAATGTGTTGGCAAGTCTCTTCTCTCATTATTTGAACAAAAACAAGCCTTGTATTGTGTTAGCAATAAGATTACTGTCTGCACCTTGATACAGTCAGTTCAGAAACACTTACTATATATGGTCCTGTAAAAATAACACAACAAAGTTCTCTGAAGTCCTTATGACTTGCCCGAAGAGTCAAGACTCTTCAGCTGGAAGAATCAACTCAAAAAGTCAGTGCACCTGTGTGTCAGTCATTCACTATACCTGATTTATCTTAACTTGAAACTATATCTTTGCTTTCATTAGAGAAAGTATTCTGATGGAAGAACCTTTTCAAATGTGTTTAACACAGTGCCAAAATATTTCAGGCAGAGTGCATACAGAAAGATATGATCTCACTACAATACTGCCTATGTTGTTGTGTATCCAGTACAGAACTGATTGCTACAGTGATCATTAGGGAAGCCAGATGTACACATCTTATAGATTATGTACATGTTTATTTAATTGTAAGATTCAGTTAAGAAGTGACTGATTATAACTAAATCCAATATTCATTTTAATAATACTTGACAATGAATCTGCCAATAAGCAAGCAAACACATGGACTATTTGTTGTGCTGATGCATTCATTTAACATCCGCCTTGTTGTTATGGTCATTTATTTTGTTAACTTGCTTTGTCTCCTCCTAATCTTCTCTGAACCTTAGACTGACATTACATAAATGCAAGTAAATATACTCCAGTTAACAGGCATATTAATACCTGCCAAAAAAGCTTCCCTGGAGTTTGGTAGCAAATCCTTCATTTTTTTTCTTATCATGTGTGCCCAAATGCCCTTTTGTTTTTTTAACTTTGGTAACAAACAAATTAATCTGTTCAGTCCAAAAATGGTTTTGTTTCTTGTCCAATTTTTAGTGGTGATCTGCTTCTGCAGTCTAGCCAATAAGGTTGCTCATGGAGAAATTTACTAAACACTTCAAACACAGGACAGGAAGGGTTAGTCCTTATGTGTCGCCACAGTCATGGAAAACCACTTTCTTGTTTTCATTGTACTGCTAGAATGCAGCACGAATGTTCTCATATCATTTTCATTAGGAAACTCATTTAGGGGTATTTCCAGGATCTAATTTAACTGGCCCATTCAAGTTGCAATTTTAGCTTGGAGATACATCTAGTGACTCAAACTGTGAGAATCAACCATGTGTTTGGCATTGTTTGCTTTCCAAAGCATATAAAAATGCCTTTCCTTGTTATCATTGTACTACACTAAGGGAGGTCTCTGGTTTTAATTATGGTTAAGAAAACTTGCCGACATTTTTACACAGTCTTCCATTGGGAATGTAGATGTTTCAGCTCCAACTGGGGAATTTGACAATTACTCAAAAGTTGCTTTCATTTTGGAAAGACTGGAGTAGGAGGGGGACATATGATTTAAATTAAAATTTTAATCTGCCCTTTTTAAGTTTGTCTGGTTTTATAATCACTGAGAGTGAGGGAGGCCTGATCCTTTTGCTGGTGAAAGTTGATCTGGAACCTCCAGGTTGATAAAGTCACACCAGGGAAGGCAGAGGTGTGGTTAGAGCTGTATTGGGGGACTGAAGTCCAGAGTCCTCCCAAATGACCACCCAGAGAGCAGCAGACGGTGAGGGCAGAAGCAAACAGGACTGATGTCACTATTTTAGTTAGTGGTGTAGGCATTTTAGGTCTATTTCTTTTAAAAACATGGCTTTAGGGGGAAGTCATTGAGAATATACAAAGCTGCAGATGCTCATTTTTAATATATATTTTAATATAATCTCAAATATATGCATGATGGTTGGTCATTATGGACCTTTCAGTTGGTTCCAACTTACAGGACCTTATCCTAGGATCTTCTTGGCAAGATTTATTCAGAGGAGTTTTGCTAGGAGAGTATGACTTGCCTAAGATCACCCATTGGGTTTCTGTGGCCAAGTGGGGATTAGAACCCTGGTCTCTTGGAGTCCTAGTCCAACACTGAAATCACTTACACCACTCTGCCTTTCTGTCATGATGTTACCATGACTTAAGTGAGTTTAGTATGAAAAAGAGTGCCTCAGAGTATTTCTTTTCTAAAAATCAGGAATAGCATAATATCTCTTGTTTTGGAAGGTGAGTACTGTAACATCAGGAATATAGATGCAGTTGTTTAGCATGTAGTGGTGGAGGAGAAATGTTTGCTTGATAACTAGTTTAATGCACATGGTTGTCTAAATAGAAAACCTATAGGACCATTTAGTCCAGGGTCTAAAATTATCTAGCTGCACCAATGAATGAAAGATATAACCAGAATAATAAATTTTGGCAAGTTCTTTAACCAAAGAGCAGTGTGCATCCATGCTTTCTTATACAGAATTTTTTTATCTGTTCTTCTTTGTGGTCTCTGTGCCCTCACACAATGGGTTTTCACGTTTGCACAGAGACCCTGTTGGAATATTCCAGAGCTGAATAGCTTGGCAGGAACCCTGCCCCCTCCTGCATGATCCAGCCCACCAAACTATCTTCCCCTCAGTTTCTCTCTGTCCGCCAAACAAATCACTGCTGCCAGCTGTGATTTGTGTTCTGTGTTGAGTAGCATTTGTTTTTCTTTCCCTCATACTTCTTCATCTTTTCCTTCTTTTGTCTTTTGTCTTTCTTTTCCTAGTTTTGTCTCTATTTCTCTCTCTTAATAATTAAAAAAAATCTGTATACCTCATTTTTACCCTTTTCTTCTCTGCCTTCCCCCCATTTTCTCTAATGGCCTCTACCTGTCTGTGCAAACTCTGCTCTTCATGTGGCTGGAAGGTTTCTTTGTCAGATGCTCATACTGAGCGTCTTTATTGCTTGGGAGTGGAGTACAACATTTGTCAGTATAAAATCAGCAAACAGTTTAACTCCCAAACTCTCAAGAACTGGACCTCAAAACTTAAGACCTACTGCTGGACAAATCATTGCGAGTACCCAAGCAAAATGCAGTTGAATACAGCCCTTTTTACCACCTCCACCACAGTAGCAACAGCCAGGGAGACTTGGAAAAAGCCTTTGGTAATGACTATGACAGGATTTCCCCTTTGGTGGCCAAGGGTTATTCCACTCTTCCATTAATGATTCAATGAAACAGTTCTCCAAGGCCAGACTGACCACTAAAAAGATGGGCTTTGGCCAGCAGCAGTACCAGCAGTGTAGCCATTCCTCTTGCTTCTCTTGGAGGAGATCATCTTCTACATCTTACTGGTCTAACTCTCCATCCAGACCATTTCACCTGTCTTTTCTGCCATCTTTTTCCACCTGCTGCTCTTTCAAGCAGCACCACCAACAGTCTTCCAAGAAATCAACATCTACCATCAAGTCTTGGTTTTGACTCATCCAGCAGGACACCACCTCTACATTCTTCTACCTAGCCAGCATCAACCCAAGGTCTCAGAGCTATTCTGCCGCTACTCTACCTAGTGGAATATCACTACAAACTTTTGTGTACTTACCATAGTTTGTCTGGGCTATGCCATTGAATTTTCAAGTATTCCTCCTGTTGGCATATTTTGTTCTAACTTCCCCCTCCCCTCCCACCAACCACCTTAGAGGAGATCAATATCCTACTCAAAGGTGCTATTGAGAAACTTCTACCTCATTGCAGAAAGGATGGTTATTTTTCCCATTACTTCATGGTCGCAAAACAAGATGGTGGCCTGTGTCCCATCTTGGGCCTTTGGGGTGTGAACACGTACACCCGTACTTTCAAATTTGAGATGGTAACATTGGTGTATATTCTACCCTTCCTAAGAAGAAGAAACTGATTCACCTTGATAGACCTATGGAATGCATATTTCCACATTGCCATTCACCCCCACCACAAAAGGTACTTTTGTTTTGCGATCAGGGAAGACCTGTACCAATACAAAGTACCCCCCTTTGGACTTTCCAGTGCCCTGGAGATCTTCATCAGCTGCAGTGATCTCCTCTCTCAGTACACAGTGTTGTAGCCTACTCTTACCTTTATGATTAGCTCTTGGTGGCTCCAAAAAAGGCATAGTATTTCAAGAGTTACACTTCACTCTCTTCAATGGTTGGGTCTCAACATCAATGCAGAAAAGTCAGTGTTGCAACCCATTTGCCCATAGACTTCATCGAAGCCACTTTGGACTCTTGTCTTGGGAGAGCATTTCTCCCAATCCAGTCGGTTCTCACTCTGCAAGATGCTGTCTTGAAATCCTCCATCACCCCAGATGTTTGTCCCTTTGCATTCAACACTTGTTAGGTCTCATGGCAGCCACCACAACTATTACTCGTCTGTCTTGTCTCAAACTTTGCCCACTCCAACATTGGTTTCTCAGATACTTTGATCCTCTCACCAACAATCAACACAACAGGTCAACCATTCCACATGCTGTAAGATCCCTTCACAATTTCTGTTCAGGCATGCCATTCAAATTACCACAGATGCATCACTGACAGACTGGGCACACATGCGGTGCAGCAACTGCCTAGGGCCACTGGTCTCATTACGAAGAGATCTTCACATCAATGCACTGGAGTTACTGGTGGTCCTTGAGGCAGTCCAATCGTTTAAGAGGCTCTTGTTAGGAAGAGTAGTAGAAGTGGTTTCAGACAACACAACCACAGTTTGCTACATCACCCACCAAGGGGGCACTCATTCTACCACCCTGCTGGATCTCGCCACTCACCTATGGAATTGGTGTAGAGTGAGAGGGAATTTTCCATTATCCATTCAGCTAATGGGAACAAGAGGAATATTGACATAGGATAGTGAGATTCTGAGCCGGCATGCCTCTGCTTCAAACTCACCTCTGTACAAACTCATTAAATATCCTTAGGCAGGCTGCCATTGTCCAGCCTTTTAACAAGGAAATGATGATGATGATGATGATGATGATGATGATGATGATGATGATAATAATAATAGAAACATTGATTAAGTTATCTTTGTGACATTCACACACCTGGACATTATCATAACATTAGACTAACAGAAGAAGACAACCTAGAAAACCACATTTCTAACAAACCTTAAAAAGTAGGTTAACAGGATATTTATACTGGCATAGGGGGTTACTCTAAGAATTACTAAGAATTACTAAGATATGGTATGTGAACAAGTTAGAAAATTCTGGGTAGCCAAATGCCATTAATTTTAAAAAGATTTTTGACTGATGTTTAATGGTGGTTCTGGTACCCTACAACAACAAAGTAATTAATTAGAAGAGGACGATGCAACTCAGTCTGCCATTTTGTAGCCAATAGGAATATGACTCACTAGAACAATCTCAAATGTGACATATAAAGTCCATTGAATTCTGTAGCTTTCCCCAATTTGACCATCTTTTAAATAAATGCATCAATAGATACATAAATGAATCCTATTACATGCAGTCTGGGGGTTTGCATATGCTCTGTTCAGTGACTGTCTCAAATGTATTATAAATGTAAGCCAATGTGTTAGACATTTTGCAAAATGATAGTACTAATTTAAAGATTATTATGTGTTGTACATTAACAATCACAAAACAGTAGAGTGATGTGTCCTAAACAAATAAGTGCAAAACCGTGTTTCTTTTAACACTGTCAAAATTTTCGTGTCAATGCTCACTTAAGGCAGTTTTGTATTTAGCCATGCTGGATGAAGACTGACCATGAATCATGCTTTGCAAATTACTATAAGCATTAGTCAATAACTTAGTGAAGTCAATGAATTATTCTTTTTTATTATTAATTTTATTAATTGCATTCTAAAAACTAAACTTAAAAGCATGTTCAGTTCTGTTGGATTGTTGCAAATAGTGGTGGACATCCCTTGAATCTGTAAAAAATTAAAATGGCAAATCTTGATCCAAACTTGGAGAAATGTATGTAGCCCTAAATCCCAATTAGAATAAACCTACTGAATCATTTTTTTAAAAAGTATGAGTCAACACTTACTTACATGCTTATATTAATTGAGGTTGCCCATAGGATTCAATTCATAGCTTTCAACTGTGACTTCTAGTAGTAAGAATGTTTGCTTCTGTTAATCTACTGTGAAGGGCTTGAATCCTACTGCAAGTCCTAGCTACAGCAGACCCATTTACTCAGCAGAACCTACCCACTGATTTATCAATAGTTGCACTGTAAGTGGAAGAGGATTCAGGCCATAGTCTTCAGTGAGATATGTGATCTGCCAGACAGGGACAATAAATTGGACAATAAATAAATAAATTAAGGGACAATAAATTGGAATGTCAGACCTGTTTTATTTCTGTTCCAGATGAAAATGAATGTCTCAGTGCCCATATTTGTGGGGCGGCATCTTGCCACAACACTTTGGGAAGCTACAAATGCATGTGCCCTACTGGTTATCAATATGAGCAGTTCAGTGGAGCATGCCAAGATGTCAATGAATGTGGCTCTTCACAAGCACCATGCAGCTATGGGTGTTCAAATACCGAAGGTGGTTATGTCTGTGGATGCCCACCAGGATATTTCCGAATAGGACAAGGGTAAGAGATTTCTCAAATTGAAATGTACAGTTTATAAATATGGAGCCAAAAGATCTAATTACTCTTCTCTGTGTAGATGCTGCAGGTAAATAGAATAAGGAATGAATGAACAGGTTGCTTACCTGTAACTGTGGTTCTTCGAGTGGTCATCTGTGCCATCATACACTAGGAGCTTTAGCGCCTGCGCGGTAGCGTTCGGAAACTTCTAGAGCTTGTTCGCTTGGCGGGAACCCCTCCCCCACGCCGGTACTGCGCATGCTCCTCCCGCCGAGCAACGGTCTCTCCTCAGTTCTGTCGTCCGCCGTAGAACCTACAGGGACCTGAGAAAGAGGGGAGGAAGGGCGGGTGTGTATGATGGCACAGATGACCACTCGAAGAACCACAGTTACAGGTAAGCAACCTGTTCTTCTTCTTCGTGGTCTCTGTGCCTTCATACACTAGGAGACTGTGTAGCTTACCGGTCGGACGGCGGGTCAGGTCCTACAGCACGGAAGCCAACACCTCACGTCCAAACCGGGCATCTCTGCGCGACCGGCAGTCGAGCCTGTAGTGGCGCACGAAGGTCGATGGTTGGGACCAGGTCGCCACACGGCAGAGTTCATGCAGGTCAACTCCTCGCAGGAGGGCCGCAGAAGTAGCCACAGCTCTGGTGGAGTGGGCTCGAAGCAGGACTGGCGGAGGCTTCCTCGCGAGCTCATACGCCAGTTCAATAGTCCTCACCACCCACTTGGAGAAGCGCTGGGTGGACACTTTTAGGCCCTTCCGACGTCGCCCATAGCAAACAAAGAGATGCGGCGTCTGTCGGAAGGAAGCAGTCCTGTCCTTGTAGAAAGCCAATGCCCGACGCACGTCCAGGGAGTGGAGGGACCGCTCCAACGGTGTCGTCGGGTTCGGGAAGAAGGCAGGCAGGATGATGTCCTGGTTGAGATGGAAACTGGACACCACCTTTGGCAGGAACGAGATGTCAGGTCTCAGGACCACCTTGTCCCTGTGGAAGACCGTGAAGGGCTCATCGGAACGAAGAGCTGTGATCTCACCCGCTCGCCTCGCTGAGGTCACCGCCACCAGGAAGGCAGTTTTCATTGTCAGGAGCCTGTCATCCGAGGTCGCCATTGGCTCGAAGGGCGGCTTCGTCAGCTGCGAGAGCACCAGCGAGAGGGACCACGGCGGTAGCGGCGGCGATACCGGCGGGTAGAGATGATGAAGTCCTTTCAGGAACCGCTTAACGGTATCGTTCCTGAAGAAGGCCGAGGCAGCAGATCGTGGCGGTTGGTATGCCACGATCGCGGAGAGATACACCTTCAGGGATGGAAACGCCAGGCCCTGTTGCCGGAGGTGCAGGAGGAAGTGCAGGACGGTCGAGAGCCCCGCGGGCGATACCGGCTCACTCCTCTCGTTAGCGAAGGTCAGGAAGCGTCGCCACTTGTATTGATAGTTGCGACGGGTGGATTCCTTCCTGGCCGCGACGAGGACGGTACCGAGCACGGGATCGTCTAGTGCGATATCCTCCAGGCATGGAGGGCCAGGCGTGGCAGGTCCGGATGGAGGACTCGGCCGCCGGAGTGGGAGAGCAGGTCTGGTGTCGGTGGCAACCGGAGCAGGTCGTCTCGTGCGGCTTGTAGCAGGGGTGCGAACCAATGTTGCCTCGGCCAGTACGGGGCTACCAGGATCGCGTCGGCTCGGTCGGCGAGGATCTTCGATATCGTCCGGCCGAGCAGCGGGAACGGCGGGAACGCGTAGAGGAGTTCCCCGGTCCACGGAAACTGGAAAGCGTCCCCGATGGAGGCACGATCGTGGCCCGCTCTGGAACAGAATCGGCGACACTTCGCGTTTTCCCTGGTCGCGAAGAGGTCGATCGATGGTTCGCCCCAGCGGTCCCGAATCAGTCTGAACGCCTCTCCGGAGAGAGACCATTCGTGATGGAATGAGGTGTCCCTGCTGAGGGCGTCTGCCGTGGTGTTCTCCTGCCCGGCCAGGTGAACCGCCACGGGATGCGTGTGCAGGCGAATGCACCATTCCCACAGGTCGAGCGCGATGTCGAGCAGGGTCGTGGAATGAGTCCCACCTTGTCTGTTGATGTAGCAGACGGCGGTGGTGTTGTCCGTCAGAATCAGGACCATGCGCCCCGCCACGGCATGGCGGAACGCCCGTAGGGCTTTCCAGACGGCGAGCAGCTCCAGCGCGTTGATATGGAGAGCGGTCTCGTCGTCGGTCCATCTGTCGCGGACTCTGAGATCGCCGCAGTGGGCACCCCATCCATACAGGGAGGCGTCGGTCGTTACCGTCACCTTTGGTGTCGGCTGTTGGAAAGGCATCCCTGACATGAGATTGCATCGCGACTGCCACCATCGGAGGGATGAGCGGACGTCTCCCGGCAGCTGCAGTCGGAGTGTCTGTTCGTCTCGCAGGGGGTCGAATATGCGGACGAACCAGTGTTGAAGAGGTCTTGCTCTCAGCCTGGCGAGATATGTCACAGCGGTCGTCGCAGCCATGTAGCCCAAGAGCTGCTGGACGCTTCTCGCAGATAACGTCGGGGCCGTACGAGCGTGAGCGGCGGCCCGGATCAAGGTTTGTGCTCGAGACTCTGGTAGGTACGCCCTGGCGGAGGTCGAGTCGAGCGTCGCCCCGATGAAGTCCAAGATCCTCGCCGGCTCGAGGTGGGACTTCTTCGGATTCACTCGTAGACCAAGGCGGGTCAGGAGTGACAACGTCATGTGGACGTCGTGGTAAAGTCTCTGTTTGCAGGACGCCACCAACAGCCAATCGTCGAGGTAGGGGAAGACGGAAGCGCCCTTCGTCCGCAGGTAGGATACCACCGGGGCCATGCACTTGGTGAAGACCCTTGGGGCAGTCGAGAGTCCGAACGGCAGCACCTTGTACTGGTAACAGGTGTCGTCGACTGCGAAGCGGAGGTACCGTCTGTGCTGCGGGCGAATGGCGATATGGAAGTATGCGTCTCGGAGATCGATGGAGGCGAACCAGTCCCCTCGATGTAAGAAGGGTAGGATCGACGGTATCGTGACCATCTTGAACCTTTTGGGGCGGATGTAGTAGTTCACCCCTCTGAGGTCTAGGATCGGCCGGAGGGTACCGTCGGCTTTCGGTACCGTGAAGTACCTGGAGAAGAAGCCGGTGGTCTTGGCCTCTTGCGGGAGCCGCTCGATCGCCCCTTTCTGGAGGAGGGATTGGATCTCTTCCAGGAGGGCCGGACTCGACGGCGTGGAGTAGTAAACGCCGCGAGGAGGAATATCGAGAAACTCGATGGCGTAGCCAAGACGGACGATGGAAAGCACCCAAGAGTCCGTAGTGACATACTGCCACTCCGCTAGGTGTCGAGCGAGAGTCGGTCGGTCTCCGAGCACTGATGGTAGGCTGAAGAGTGGGTATTGGTGGGTCCTGCCAGGCACGTCAAAACCGAGACTTTGTCTCGGAGGAGGACTTCTTCGACGAAGGCGGGCGCCGCCTAATCGTGCGTCTGGCCGATGAGCCGGAGGACGGTCTCGACTGTCCAGACTGGGCCGAACGCTGGAACGACGAGGTGGAGGATCGTCGCCAGGATGGGCGGAAGGTGGAGGCCCTGCGGGCCTGCGTGGCCGGCTGCAGCCCGATCTTTTTTGCGGTCAGTCTCGCCTTGACAAGATTGTCCAAAGCTTCGTCTGTGGACGAATTGAATAGGCCTTCACCGTCAAAGGGGAGATCTTCAATCCTCCTTCTGGTGTCCTCCTGGATGTCGGCCGGTCGCAGCCAAGCATGGCGGCGGAGGCCGACGGATCCCGCCATGACCCGGGAGGCGATCTCCACTGCGTGCCGGGAGGAGGCCATCTGGTGCCGAGCGATGGAGATAGCCTCATTGAAGATCACGGAGGAGGCTTGGCGGATGTCCTCCGGTACCGCCTCCATCGCCGGTTGCAGGCGATCGAGCACTTTTTTCAGGTATGCCGCGAGGCAAGCCTGAGTGTTGGACAGCCTGATCTGCAAGGAGGCAGCTGAATAGAACCTCCTTGCGTAGGCGTCCAACTTCCTGCCCTCCTTGTCCGGCGGGGTGGTGTGTTGCCTGCCGGAGCCCTTTGTCTGTGCCGACTCGACGACCACAGAGTTCGGTACAGGGTGATTAAAGAGATAACCGGCGTTATTCTTCTGCACCCTGTAGAGGTGTTCTAACCGCTGCGGTATCGGCTGAGCCGAGGCCGGTCTATCCCAGGCGGCCTTCACCAGTCTGGATACCCGGGGCAGGAGAGGCAGCGGGGCCGTGGAAGGTCGCTTCTCCTCGAAGACGGAGAAGGCTGGATCGTCGTCCTCCGGCTCCGCATCGGCGATCTTAAGGTCGAGGGTAGTGGCCATGCGGAGCAGCATCGCAGAGAACTGGTGGACGTCCTCTGGAGCAGAATCTGGGATCGGGTCCCCGAATCCCAGCGGAGGAGACTCCTGTGAGGCCGCCTCAGACACCTCTGACTCCGCGCTCGAGTCGTACGACTCCGAGCTCGGTGAGTCCCCTCGCCGCTCGCTTTCCGGCTCCTTCGTCGCCGCAGGTGTTGCCTTCCTAGGCTTCTCCGCAGCCGGGGCGGTGGTAGCAGCAGCGTCCCGCTTGGGATGGCTGACCACTGACTTCACCCTCTTGGTGGTGACCGGGGTAGTCTGGCAGGCTGACGTCGTCGTAGCCCGCTCAGTCACCACCGACTCCGTAGGGCGCGTCGCCATTGCCGTGACCCTAGGAGGTGGCGATATCGCCCGATACCGTGGTGAAGGCTCCCTCGCCCTATGATATCGAGGAGAGGGAGAGCGGCTGAAGGAGCGGCGGTCCGACGGAGATCGGCTTCGGCGTCGACGGTACCGAGCCTCGTCCCCTCTAGGCGAGCGCGATTCGCGCTGTCGACGAGGTGACCGGGACCTCCGGAAGGTCTCCCAGCGACTCGGGCCACGATGGTACCGATCCCGGTACGATGGCGAATGCGACCGATAGGAGGCCGGGCGCTCTCTCCATTCAGATTCCCTCGCGTACCTGGCCACGTAGGACGCCGAGGTGTATCTGGAGGCAGACGAGCGAGGTTGTTCCTCTCTTGTCTCCCTCGGAGGCGGCGAGGCCACCGGACGCTCGGAAGAGCGGGACCGGGACCTAAAGGAGGTCGAACGCCGCTCCGGAGAAGCAGAGGGCTCCCTCTGCTGCAGGTCGGCCGACCTGCGACGGCTAAGAGGGCGGTGGCGCTCCTCCACCAGGGTTGGAGGGTCTGCCACAGGCGAGTCCGGGCGCTGTTGGGGAACGTCCTCAATCTCATCGTCCGAGAGATCGACGGACTCGCCTCGCCCTTTGGAAGGCTGCTGAGTAGGAGGAGGAGTAGGAGGTCGAACGTCCCCAGCCGGGGAGCGCTTCTTCTCCTTCTTCTTCTTCTTCTTCTCCTTCTCCTTGCCCTTGCCTCCGTCCGGAGCAGGGCGCTTTTTAGCAGGCGTCTCCGTAAGGGGAGCCTCAGCCTTCCTCGCCGTCGAGGATCCTTTTGCTGACTTGGCAGCCGCCGACAGCTTCGGGATCCTCGGTAGCGCCGAGATCGGCGTTTTCGCCGGTACCGAGCCCGATACCGACGAGGTGGACGGACGGCAGCCGCCGATACCGTCGATGGCGTGGTCGTCTTCTTGTCGGCCATCTTGGAAGTGGAGGTCTCGTCTATCGCCCGCAGAGACTGTTCCCAACAATAAGATTTGAGTCTCGCGGAGCGGTTGCAGAGAGTTTGGGGAGTAAAATCCCGGCAAATTGGGCAAGTCCGGATGTTGTGGGACTCACCCAAACAGAAGAGACACTCCTTATGGCCGTCGTTGAGGGCAACCTTGCGGCCGCAGGACACGCACTTTTTAAAGAGCGCGGACATAAGACGAAGAACGCCAAACTCCGAAATCCAAAAAGACGAAAAACCGAAGGGGGAGTCCGAAAGAGAGGTCAAAGACAGTCCGAAAGTCTGTAAAACCGTGAAAAACAGCAAGCCAAGCACAACGTGAGAGGAACAAACTGAAGAACCTTCCGTACGCGGCGGCGGACGAGAAAGAACTGAGGAGAGACCGTTGCTCGGCGGGAGGAGCATGCGCAGTACCGGCGTGGGGGAGGGGTTCCCGCCAAGCGAACAAGCTCTAGAAGTTTCCGAACGCTACCGCGCAGGCGCTAAAGCTCCTAGTGTATGAAGGCACAGAGACCACGAAGAAGAAGTATGAGTTACAAGGGCTCCCATACTTCTACTGAGATTACATAAAAAAAATTGCATAGTATGCATTGGGTCATTCAGGCAGGTCTGGAATTTAACTTTGCATTAGTTGATAACTTGGGCCCTTTCTGCAGCTTACCTTTGTTGCAGTGGCACCCGGTGACAATGGTGGCAGCGGCTCTCCTGGAAGGGGATCACAATGAAATGCTCCCCTCCACACCAGCTGCCTGCAGGATCCAGGAAGTGTGATGGCCACGCCTCTTCCTGTTGCAGGACAGCCAGGTACTGTCCCAAGCTGCTCTGGGGCAGGAAGCACAGTCATTGCACTTCCAGGACCTCTGCAACCAAGGTAAGTGTGGGCGCACAGTGAGAAGGCAGCATGATCACTGGTTGTTGATGGGGGAAACCTGTCAATGACTTGCAGTGCAATCGCACCACCTGGGTACAGGAGAAGGACGGGACCCAGACGATGTCATGCATACGCATCATCTGGGTTCCATCTTTCTCTCATCTTATCCCCAGTGCGGGTTGGGTGTGTCAAGAGAAAAGGGCCTTTGTACTTGATGGCTGTCAGGCGAATGTGTTAACTGTCTCTGGAAAAAAGTACTATGTTTGATTTTCAGGACGATCAAGTGGGAGTGATCAGGAAGCATGCACTCTCATGCTGGCTCATTTGCGATAAACCAGAATTATGTAGAACATAGGCTAAATGCCCAATACGGAGAACTCCAGTTGAAAACTCATAGCACAGGCATGTCTTAATTGACAAATCCCCTGACAAAGTCTTTTTATGCCCACCCAGCCCTCACCCTTTTCTCCTTGTCTCTGTCTAACTAGAACTTTTTTTTAGCAGAATTGGCTTAGGGAGAATGGTGAAGAGGGATTATAGAAACACAGCCTGGGTGTCCAGTTGCCAAGGTGTCAACTTGGCGTGAAGTTGCAGCAGTGTGGCTGCAATGAACAATGCAATAAAACTTGAGCTGGGAAAGAATGGGATTCTACTCTAGTGAATCCTGGATGTGCCTGCCTGTAAAAGGCAAGGTAAACAGCATCTGGCTGTAGAATTCCTTGCTGAGCATGTGTCTGCAAGGAAAGGGAGAGAAGGAAGAAAAGCAGGGGGAAGTATACCTTCCCGCCTACCCTGGCATGTTCAAAAACATATATGGAAGTTTGGCCACAAAAATGGAAATAAAAAATTCAACCCCTGAATCGATTTTGGAAGAAACCTTCAAGTGTTCTGAAGATGGTTCTCCAAGATTTTTTTTTAATCCAAGGCTTACCTGACCTGGTTGTTTCATTTCACACATATATACTGTTAATTTTGGATTAAAAATTTAATGAAATATTTTGCACTGCTGTTCTTTTTGTGGTGCAGGAACCTATTCCTATTGTTATTATTTTTGCCTGTGTTACCAAATATTCTGTTAAAGTAGTAATGCCGAGGAACACCATCTAACCTGTTAATTGAGACAAACATGTATTTAACTTCCAAACTGTTAACATTCAGATTATTACTGTTCACTGTCTCTGCTTGATTCAAATGTCTGAGCAGTTTGTACTAAACAAACTGGTATAATTTATGTAAAGCCACAGTAGTCTGGTAAACACAAAAGAAAGTCTGTGTGGCTGCAGGGGTAGATGGGAACTGAAATGAATCTGGTCTTGATGTTATAACAACTGCTATTGAGAATGCTTCTTCTGTTTTTTCCATTCTTCAGGCATTGTGTTTCTGGCCTGGGGCTGGGGAAGGGTCATGCTCAAGACTTAGCAGTCAGTGGTGAAATGGATGACAATTCACTTTCTCCTGAAGCATGCTATGACTGTAAAATCAATGGCTATCCTAAGCGGGGGAGGAAACGGCGAAGCACAAATGAAACAGATGCACTTGATGCAGAGGTAACTTGCTAATCAACCTTCTTGGGATGCGGGAGGATTATGTGTTTTATGATTTCAGTTGTCTGTGGGGTAGATAAAGGCTTGTTTTTACTGCTTAAGATTCAGTTGTTTATGACCTCTTTTGAATATGTCCTCGTAATGTGAGATGCAATATGTACTTTGTGAGGGAAGTTCATTGAAAACTTCTTATACCCCTACATAATAAATGACAGCTCTGTGTCATGTTCCTCCAGTGAAAAGTAAGTGTGAAGCAAAATGATTTCATACCATTACATTTTGTGCTTCCTTACCTCTGCTGTTGTTGTTACATGCCTTTAAATTGTTTCCAGCCTATGGCAATCATAAAGCGACCCTATCGCTGGGTTTTCTAGGTCTGAGAGTATGTGACATGCCTAAGATCACCCAGTGGGTTTGGCCAAGTGGGGAATTGAGCCCTGGTCTCCAGGGTCATAGTTCAATGCTCAAATGACTACACCACACTTGCCTCTACTCTACATTATTGGCTACTGTTGGGAGACCTTGGGAAGAGAGGAAACTGAGGAAGGGCTGCCATTTGGGAGTTGCTATTGTTATTTGCTGTCAAGTCAACTTTGACTTATGGCAACCCTGTTCACGAGAGATCCCCAGGATCCCCAGTCATTAGCTGCCCTACTCCGATCTTGAAAATTCAGGGCCTTGGCTGCCTGAATTGAATCAATCCACCTTAGGGCAGTCTCCCTCTTTTCCTTGCTGTTGTTGCTCTGTGCCTTCAGGTTGTTTCCACCTTATGGTGACCCTATCACAGGTTTTGCTTGGCAAGAGTTGTTCAAAGAGAGATTCGCCTTTGCCTCCCACTGGGTTTCCATGGCTGAGTGGGAATTCAAACCCTGGTCTCCAGAGTCATTGTCTGGCCCCCAAACCACTACACCATGCTAGCTCTCTGTCTCTTGTCTTACTGCCTTCCAATTTACCAAGCGTTATTATCTTTTTCAACAAGTTACATCATCTCATGATAGGTCCAAAGTACAGCCTCAATTTAGTCATCTTTGGTTCTAGTGAGAGGCTTGATATGCTGATGCCAACCTTATGTTTGACTTCTATCCGGTTCTGCACTAAAACTGAGAGGTGCAAGAAACTCCCTTACGATGAGCCAAACTGTTTGACTATAGAGATTATTCTATAGTATGTAGTGCAGATGACACAATTTTGGTGTTCATATGGCCTGAAGATTCATGTTTATACAGGTGCAACTTAAATGATTTTCTGAAGTGTGACCATTTGTAGGAAGAGGTCTAGTTCCTCTGATACGTGAAGCTTGGAGAATTTTGCTGTGGTCTGCGAAAGCGTATGCCACATGAAACCAATATGCCTTTAAGCTGTGGTTCTCAAAAACAGTTGGAGGAAGTATGTGTGTGAAAATGAAGCTCAGATGCTGCGGCAGCTGCCTTTATCAGCAGGGTTCTTCTGAAGTTGTTGCCAGTTGTTCAGAGAGGTCAACTTTCATAGGTTTTCACTTATGTGCTCATTTCCTGTGTCATGTCAGCACTAAAGCTTAGAGTGCCCACCCACCTTTGCAGGAAGAAAAGTTCATTGTTGTAGAAATTAGCATCTAAATACCATAGCTAAGCTGTCTTTTAAAGAACCAAAGTTTGCCATGATTGCATTGCTTTAACCCCCAGAAGAGGCAAAATTTTCCCTTATAAAATTCTTTTTATCTGGAAAGCTATGTCTCAAATGTGTAGTTATTCCAGTACATATGATTCCTTCAGTATTTTATAAGGTTGGATACTCTTCTCCTGTAATTTGGTACTGAGCACAAAGATGTTTACACATTTCAATTTTGAGTACTTTTGGTATGTTTTGTACGCCAAGCCCAGAAACTTTGTTCAGTTTGAAATTATCACAAAATAATGTAAAAGAAGAATAATGTTTAGGTGATGTTAAAACCAGCTTGGAAAGTAATTAGATAAGATCTTCTGTGACATTAGCCCTTCCTCCCCCCTTATTTTGCCAAATGATAGTAATGAAATATCCATTTTGCATTATAAACGAATTTGTCCATGTTCAGAGTTTCTCATTTAGAAGCTCATATTAACTGTTGAATTCTGCAACCATTCTTTAAACAATAGAATGAGATACGAAATTGAGCAGTACTTCAAACTGATTTCTATCAGTGATCCTGGATACCAAGGAAAGGTAACCCCCTTCTAAAAGAACAGTGTATTTCTCCAATAATTTTACCAAAAATGGCTAAAAACTTTTTTTTTGTTTTAATTGCATTCCAATAATAATAACCTATTTTATGACTCAGATTTTGTCCTGACTAAAATTCTCTCAACCTTGTTTCAGTTAATTGTATCAAAGAAGTAGAAAGTATGGAAATAATATAGCAACTTTTAAAAGCTAGCTTTGCCAGTTGACACACAATTTCAGAGCTAGGAAGTAACACATTTTTAATAAGTTATTTTGGCCACAAATTGCTTTTTATAGTAATGGTGTTACATCATAAACAAGGCTGAAATTCATTACTTCTGAACAGAATCTAACAGGTTTCTGCCAGTTACTCATTATAAGATGTATTCTCATTCAGTCTGAGCAGTGCAGGGGAGGGGACGGTCACGTGGCTGGCTGCCTCCTGCTGCGTTTTGTGAGATGTCATACAGCTGACAAAGAGCAAAGGAAGATAAGAACAATCTGTACCAAGGGGGCAGGGGAAGAGAGGAGACATATTGAAAACATAAGATGCACTAGTGTTTTCCTTAGTTGGAAATTTAAAGAATGCTTCTAAAAAGTGAGCCTGCATTCCTGCCATCTTCTGATTTGCTCAAGTGAGAGAGACTGTGGCGGCTGCGGCTGCTGCTGCTGCTGCTTCTAGTACCACCAGAAAGAAGGAGTCAGTGTGACTGCATGGAATTTGGGCCAGGCTCAGAACAACAGAGTGCTTGAAATTATAGAAAATCTCAAAATGCCACAGCATTTATATGTTTTAGAAAGATGGAAATCCCATTTCCAATAGGATTGTGTGACAGAGTTGTAGTGGATGGGCAGAAAGTACTAGAAAAGGATTGCTTTGCTCTGTAATGACTTGCATATTTTTCAGAATTTCCAAGGTGCTGTATTTGAATTGAGCTCTTGGGGGAACCAGAGAGCATATTCCTTTATTTCCTGTATATTTTGATGGCAAGTTACAATCACGTACAATCCACCCTCCACATTCATGAGTCTGACCTTTGCAAATTTGATTATTTGCAAAGTGTGCGTGTGCCTTGCTTTTTGCCCAGGCCTGCTGTGCCTTCCTTCTCCTTGCCCAGGCAAAAGGCAAGGGAATGGGAAGGGGGAGCACCACACATGGAGAAGGAAGGCACGCACTTGCCTCTGCCCCCATGCCCTTGCCTTTTGTCCAGGGGCATGTGTCTTCTTTCTCTGTGCCCAGACATAAGGCAAGGGAATGGTAGGGAGAAGCCCCAGGGGGGAGGGGGAGGGGGAGCATGAGAGTGCAGTTATAAACAGTTTTTCTACTTTTGCAAGGCCTCCGTGCCTCAAACCCTTGCATAAATGGAGGGGCCACTGTAGTTCATTGAACTACCTTTCTGTACTGTAACAACTATTCCAAGTACTATTCCAAGCTATGCTTAAACCTAGCAAATAAATCAACAACTCTTACAGAACACCATGATCTAAAATTCATTTATTTGACACCACATGTCAGGATGTGCTTGGTGTATGTTGTATGTCTGTAGTTCAACAGTCCTGAAAAGTAGCTTACCCAAACCTTGATTTTTTTGCAAGCCATAGCTTTCAACCAGAAGTGTTAACGTTGGCATCACCCTGATAATATGCAGTCCTTTTTCGTTCCCCCCCCCGTCTGTCAACAACTGTTCAATGCATATGTTGTTCTTGGGTACTTGTGCTAAAAAAGAGCTTGCTTTGTGCAGGAACTTTTTCTGTAAAATTTTCACTTGCTCCTGCAGAAGTTAGGTCCAACAAAAGATGCCAAATTCCTGAATTAATGATTTTAGAGCTGTATAAATGCAGTCAGCCCTCTACATTCACTAGAGTTAGGGGCACAGGGCTCCTGCAAAAGTGGGAAAATTGCAATTATCAAAAATGTGTGTGCGTGTGTGTGTAGGAAGGGACCAAGACATAGTGGACAGAAAGGATGTCCAGGGTCCAAAGCAGGTCAGGGAAAGGAGAAGGAAAGGGAGTGGATCAGCATGGTGACCCTACACTTCCTCTCTGCAGTCCATCTCCTTTTTTGGGTGTGGGGGGCATTAGGAGAGGGTTTGTGGTGCTGAGAGGTCAGGCTGTGAGCTGTCCTTAGCTAGACAGGCAGCTGCCAGTGCAGGAGGAGGAAGAGCAGAGGTGGGTTTTTAAAGGACTGTGTTGCCTGATTGAGGATGGGAGAGGGAAGGTTACCTGGAAAATAAGCACCTGAGGTAGGTGAAGCAGGGGTTGGGGAAACTTGCAAATAATAAAATCTGTGAAAGTCAAACCTGCAAATGTGAAAGGCCAACTACATTCTGAATACCTGTATATTTTAGGCATCCTGCAAACTATGTGGATACTTGAGATGATGATGATGATGGTGGTGGTGGTGGTGGTGGTGGTGGTGATGATGATGATGATGATGATGATGATGATGATGAGGGTGCATGTAAATGCTTGACACAGCAAGAAGGGGAGACTGAACCACTCTTTTCTTTTACAGGATCAGTCTGAGATGGAGACAGCCGTTAACCTTGCCAGCTGGGATATTGAAAAACCAGCTACCTTTTCTTTCAACATCTCTGAACTTAATAACAAAGATCGCATATTGAAACTGATCCCTGCTCTCACAACACTGACAAATCACAACCGATATTTAATAGACCATGGGAATGAAGGTGGTTTCTTTAGGATTAATCAGAAAGAAGGAGTCAGCTTCCTTCACTTAACAAAGAAGAAGCCAGTGCCTGGAACCTACTCATTACAGATCAGTAGTATTCCACTTTATAAAAAGAAGGAACTCAACCAGCTTGAAGATAAACATGACAAAGACTACCTCAGTGGTGAGCTAGGAGACAACCTGAAAATGAAAATTGAAATTTTGCTTCATTAATTCACCAACCAGAGACCAAATAATTAAAGCCAAAGATAGCTAGGCAAGACTTGAATGTTTTATTTCCCAGTAAAGTTTTCCATATCACAGGTACAATCCTTCATGAATACATTTGAAAACGTGAGCGCTATTCCATTCCGACATAAGCAAGGTACAAGATGAAAACTGTAGCTCACAACAACCACTTTCTCAGGCTTCTTGTAAGTGTAGCTACTTTGATATGCTGAATCTTGAATAGCAGGACTGCTGTTGGAAGTTGGTCACAGATGTCAAGGCAAAAAGTGATGCAAGAACGCAAGTTCCATCAATGGATTCCTCTATTTTTAAATCAGTCTTAAAGTCCGCTTCTTCAGCTACACCTTACTAGGCCAGCCGTTTATGATAATCATTTGGTGCTAGAAAATGTCCAAATTAGATTTTATAAATGCACTGTAATATATACACGACTTAGAAGCCAAAGAAATTGCAATTACTCAGTCTAAATACATCAATCAACCAAAGTTTAGCTCAGTAGTTTATTTCAGTTATACCTATAATACAGTACATGTAAATTAAGTGTGTGTATACTGTAACCAAGCTATTTTTATCCATGAAAGCATTTGTAAACTAGATTAATAACACCCTTCGCGGGAGGGTTTATAATGGTGCTTATAAGACCAACTACTAAACTGTATACACAATCTGGTGATGAAATTTCTGTGACAATCAAAATGCACTGAGGTCAGTGGGGATCATTAAACATTCTCAAAAGTTACATGACACAGTGCAATCCACAATTACACCATGACAATGTACCATGTGTCAAAGAGTACCTATCATGATTCATATAAAAAAAAGGGTTCAATGTCAAATGTCACAATAAAACAGTTCTTTTTTTATTTCATTTTGTGGCTTCATGTTCTTGCTAAAATTGTATCAAACCAGTACAGAAAGGTTTCATGCAGGTCTATTTAGGAGTCAAGTGGACAAAAAATACAAAAACACATCCTAGTCTCATGCAGTATGCCTGAAAGTCTTAACCTTTGTGTTTAGAATTGTTAACAAAAGGTACAATGGCCACATGGACAACTAGGCAATTCTTAAGCATAAGCCACTGCTTTATCCAAAATATGTTGAGAACCAAATTATTATCATTGGTATTGCTGAGGTTTAATAATGATACAATAGACATGTTTCTAGCTTATTATAAACCACCAAATTATGTTTTGTTATTCTGGTAAAAGATAGCATGGTCAGCCATGAAAATTTAATTACTGTATTCTGTCTGATATTGATTCTGCTATGCAACAGACAAAATTCTCAACAATCATTGCTTTTAGGATGTGATCTTGTTCCTTCACCATCTTCCTAGCAATGGACATGGTCCCTACCACGTCATTAATATTTACTAAAAAAATACAGTTTCTAATAACTGAAATGTAGTATGTGTGAGCCAATCAGGCATTTGCAGACATGAGAAAAAGCATAGCATCAATTTACATTCAAAAGAAACATCAATAAGTAAGATTATTAACAAAATAATAATACTGAGAGGAGATTAAATTCCTTCCCCTCTCAGCAGCAAATCTGAAGATTACCCTTCTAGAGATATTAACTTTCTCAGATATTCCCTTTAGATGTTTATCCCATTTACCTACTTTTGAAAATGTTATTCCAAGGTTTTTATAATGAGAGTATGGCAATCTAAGGGCCATTGATGGGTCTTTTTGGGTCTGCCTTATTCCATGACTTGTGTTTTCTTATAATTCACTGATAGTAGTTCTTGTTGGCAGAACTTGGAAAGATCCAGCAATAACCTTCTCATCCCTATTGAGGCATAAGATAAAATTACAGCATCATCAGTGTAGAATAATGTCAAGATCGAGCAATTGACAATTAAGGGAGGAAAAAACTGTGAGCCTGATGAGACTTTGACTATGTCATTGAGATAAATAATAAACAGGAGAGGTGCTAGCAAACAGCCCTATTTTATTCCTCTGTTTACTGGAATTTTGCTGACTGATATCCCACTGGTATTCAGCCTGTTTATTTATTTCAGTCACTTGCTTTCTCAGTGAAGTTAACATTACAAAATTCCAAAAAACCACCATACAATTCACAAGAAAAGCTTTAATATATTTTAATGTATGCAGCTGTTCCTGACTTGCTCTGACCGTAAGAAAGCACAGGAGAACCACCTGAATTGACTAGTGATGGAATGACATAAAATGGATGGGTAACTGAAGAGAAGGAGCAGAGGTCTTTCACTGTGCAATCCTATGCATTTCTGCTCAGAAATAAACTCCATGCATGCATATAGATTTGCACTCCACTGAATGCTCGCAGCCTTAGTTACTTAAGACTCGCAGCCTTCGTTACTTAAAATGAGTAACTGTGAATCAATGGTTAAGATGAAAGAGATTTGCAGTACAGATACTTTCAAAAACGTAAATTTTATTTCACAGGAATTACATATCAAAAGTCCCTTTAAAATGCTTTGATACACTCCATATATGTTATCTGTGGTTTGATACACTGTGGAGTGACTATGTAGGGATACTACAAGATTGACATTAGTTTTAAACTACCGGTTGGTTTAATGTGAACTCTGTATGTAACATGAGAGTGCCAGAATTTATACATTCTGTTACAAGATTGTATAACTTCTCCCACCCTGGCAGAGTATTAGCTCTAACTGACCTCAGCAATAATGGAACAGATCTATAGAACAGTAATATCGTTTGTTTAGAGTGTATTAATTTCATACTACAATGATTTGTGGAGTGGACATGTTCTCTCATAATTCAATCAGTGAACATAAGTTGCATTAACTGTGTTTTTATTTTGAGTGTTGTGCTGCATATGGGGTTTGACGCATACTGGATTACTGTTCTTTCTTTCTTTCTTTCTTTCTTTCTTTCTTTCTTTCTCTTTTAAATACACCACATATGGAATGTATTTGTTCATTGCCAAGCCTCTGACAAACAACATTCTATGTGTTCCATGACTGTAAAGAACTATGTTCGCAAATTTAACCTTCCTCTTCTCCTCCTCTGCAGCAGATAGTGAGAAATATTTGATCATAATTTAGCACATGTCTGTGTCGTATGTCTGCATTCACTTCATTCTGATGTAGTTCCAGGCATTTGCTATGAGTTTGTTTTAGGACGTGTCCAACCAATTATTTGGAAAGAATGTTTTCTTTGTACTTGATCCCTGTGCATTTAAGATTGCAGCTGCATGTGAGAACTAACTCTGTTGCAAAACATTGCATCTGAGCTAAGGAGTTAACTTCAGTCTATGATTTTTCTGTGTGTGAGGCCTGTCTCAAATGCAAGTTGGCCCTTTGGTATTAATTTGGATAATAATGGTATTAATGTCATCAAGCAATGAACATTTTTAAAACTAGCCTTTGGAAACATTTGTCACACATTAGCCTGTTCATAGCAGACTGCCAAAATCTGGCAGGGAGTACAGGGAGACCCATATTATACACCATTGTACTTATTGTTTGTGTTCAGCCCTCCGTATCTGTGGATTCTGTATCCACAGATTCAACCAAATACAGCTTGAAAATATTTTTTAAAATCCAAAAAGCAAACTTTGATTTTGCCATTTTATATAAGGGATGTCATTTTACTACACCACTGTACATAATGGACGTGAGCATCTATGAATTTTGGTATCCATGGCAGGGGCCTGGAACCAAACTCCAGCGGATGCTAAGGGCCCACTATATATTATCAGGATAGGAAGACTTTGGGCCAGTGGGCTTTTGTGCATGTGCACTACCTTGACACATGCAGTTTGGAACTGGATGCTCTTTCTCTTTAATTGTATGGAAGTCTAAATTGTATGGAAATAGCCTGTTTGCAACTCTGTGTTTTACAAGGATTGCAGTAATTTCAGCCTATTAGTCCATTACTTGTCCCCTGTGGACAGAGGAAAGTGGCAGTCAATATCCCTGGCTAATATCAGCTATATGATTTGAGGTTTTGGCATGGAGGTATAGGTAGTACCTAGTTTGTCCATTTCCATTTTTGCCTTAGGCACTGAATATATGCATTGCCATACACTTGCCATGGTGATGCACCATCCATCCATCATCCTCCATCATTATCACCACCTTCACCACAATAACAAGAATCAGACAGAATACAGAATTGACATATGCTGCGAAGCACTGCAGCAGGGAAGAAAATCTTAAGTAAGGATACGCTTCTGATGTGGTGTATGATGCATAGTTTATAAGAAAAATGGTAGTAGCCAGGGGTCTAGGATAAAGACAGTTTGTCATAAGTAAAAAGCAACAGATTTTTTTTTAAAAAAATCTACCCACAAATTATAGTTGATTAGCATATCCAAAATCAGGCAAACCCAAAGCATGGGAACACCCTCAATTTGAGCTATTCAGGAGCTCAGACCATAGCAGGTATTTTGGGTCTGTGTATCTTGACTTGTATCTTGACAGTGCTTGACTTGCACTATAGAATTTCGAAGCATACACAAAGGCTATGGTATTTCATGATTGCTGCTGTTGGAGAAGATGAGTCAAAAGTAGCAACTGTTTATGTGCCTGACTTCTATTTATATATCTGATTTTCTGGAAGTGTCAATATTATAGGCAAGATACAAATGGTGTGGAGTTTTTATTGACAAAAACCCCTAACTGTTGCTTGTGCCATATAATTAAAAGATTTATCACCATAATCAGTCACTATTAACAAATCTGGACTAATTGGACCTTTTTCACAGCATATCAGTCTTTCACAGCATCTCAATCTTACTGGGACTAGTAATCAACACAAGGAGTGTTTCATATTTTATATTCAACAAATATTTTGCTGCTCTGTATTCATTAACTTTACCAAGGGACTTTATTCACCTATGAATGTGCGTATAAATAATGCTTATGCTTTCACTGCAAGTATGATAGCGGCCATCATCTCTGTAACATAGAACATATCCTATTCATATAATCATAGAATCCTAGAGTGGGAAGAGACCCCAGGGGCCATCCAGTCCAACCCCCTGCTATGCAGGAACACACATCAAAGCATTCCCAACAGGTGGCCATCCAGCCTCTGCTTAAAAACCTCCAAAGAAGGAGACTCCACCACACTCCGAGGCAGCAGATTCCACTGCTGGACAGCTCTGACCATCAGGAAGTTCTTCCTGAGGTTCAAGTGGAATCTCCTTTCCTGTAGTTGAACCCTTTGCTCCTTCTCCTAGTCTCTGAAGCGGTAGAAGACAAGCCCGCTCCCTTCTCAACATGACATCTCTTCAAATATTTAAACATGGCTATCATGTCCCCTCTTAACCTTCTCTTCTGCAGACTAAACATCCCCAGCTCCCTAAGCCACTCCTCATAGGGCTTCATGGCTTCCATATCCTTCACCATTTTGGTTGCCTTCCTCTGGACACGCTCCAGCTTGTCAATATCCTTCTTGAAATGAGGTACCCAGAACTGTCTTTCTGTTAAGGATGAGGAAAAACACATTCTGATACATCAATAAAATGAACAGCAGCAACATGCTGCTCAATTTTGTTAATACCTTGTATGAAGAACAAAAACTAACTGAATAATGAGTATCAAGAGGGCATCTTGACCTGAAATTATGATGCAACTATACCACCAGATCAAACTATATAGGATCTGTTATAGTTTCTAGCTGCACAACTTGCATGATGTTTTTTCCCAACAGACTCAGCTTTTTGGGACACATCCTTCCATTCAGACAACTTCATGCACAAAAACTTCAGTTGTTTTGGGAAATACTCAAGTGCTATTTACTCAGTGAGATCACTCAGCCTGAGGTGCACATTCATAGGTAGGGGCTAAATACCCTTAAAAGTACTAGATCCATCTGAACTTGGAAGTTAAACAAGGTCAGTCCTGGTTAATTCTTGGATGGGAGACTGCCAGTGAATGCCAAGCGTTGTAGGCTATATTTCACAGGAAGGAGTTGGCAAAACCACGACTTGCCTAAGAAAACTCTTTAACATTCATGGGGTTGCCACAAGTTGACAGGTGATTGAAAGCACACATACACATCTACAGAACCTGGCAGACAAGATGTCGATCCCTTCTGATTAATTTTGTGTTGGATTCAATGGCATGCATCATTTGTAAGTTGCCATCACATTGAGAACTTTGCATAGCACTCCTGTGGGCTATGATCAGCTTACAGTTTTCACCACATAAGACAATTCTGTTTCTAGATTGTTCTAAAAGCTTGCATTTGATGTGTATTCTGTTATAATATACTGTAATGGAATACGCCTATCTTAGTGAATCACCACCATCAAGAAATGAAGGTGACATGAATTCTGCAGTGTGAGCTGTTCTTCCTCATTTGTTTCTAAGTAACAATGTGTCTTTATATTGCTTTACATTGTTGTTCATCACACATTCAGCTTTTTGGCTAGATGTTCATTACTAGCAGATAGCTGTGGCATGTTTTCATGTTACAAAACTGTGTGCTATGGCTTTGATGATATAAATCAGGACTGGGAAAAGCACAATACACAAACTACATGCAAGCCCCCAATCTATCAAAAATTGGAGGGATCACATTTTTATTTTGCCCCCCTCCCAATAAACAATAGACCCCCCCTAAATGCCTTTAGGGTATACTACTGACCATTACACTTTTTTTTTTTTTTTTAGGAATGGGGGAAATCTCATTTTTAAAAATTGTGGCCCAAGATTCTGGACCACCAGGTGTAGCTTTGATGACAGAGCTCTGTCACTGCAGCTATGTCTCCTAATTTGACTGCCCAAAATCCACCTTAGAAGCCAGGCAGATGCACCAAATGAAAGAATTCCAAGGTGCTGGAGAGCATGGATGATGATGGGTCCAACCCTCTTGCTCTGGGGTCCTCTCACAACTGCTTTTTACACCGCACCTCACTGTTAAGAGAGGGATGGATATGTACAACTTTCTATGCCCTGCTATCCAGTGCCAAGGCTTGCATTTGATGTGTATTCTGAACTCTCTTGGATGGTGCAGCTACCTGGCTTCCAAGGTGAGGTTTGAGGCTGTTTATCGTTGTTGCAATGGCACTATGATGGTAAACGTGAACCGCAGTATTTATGCTCTGGTAAGCCTGGCTTACGACACTGTAAATACTCAATAGGATGCCAGCCACAGTCCCCCAGCTCCCAACAGCAGGCACTCTGAGATTGGAACATAAAATGTCACCTGAGGGGCATTGTAGCCATGAGCACTCAAGAGAAAAATCTCTCAAAGACTTCATCTTAGAGTGCTAGAGTGGAACTAAAGCCTATTTGAGTTTGGAATGTGCAAGGTGTGTGTGGAAAGTGTGGGTGGAAAGACCTTGGCATCCAGAATGGCTAGTAGCACCTACCAGAGGCTTGGGGATACATTTTCAGTCATTCTGGAGGTAAAATAAAAACTACTCCCTGAAATTTGAGGGGAATGGGAGGTGGGGGACCCCAGCATCCCACAGGGGGCCAATACAGCTCACCTAATCCTTGGCATTTCCCCACCCCTGACATATTTAGCCTGCAGCATGATGATGAGCCATATATAGTCTGTTTTTCCTCTTGCTACAAATGCACATGCAATTGCATGTCTTATGGATAGTTTTAATAGTTTTGACGAAACAGCCCAGAAATTTATCGTTTGTTTACAAATTCTGTTTTTGGCTTATGCTTTGATGCTCAACCCCCAAAGGAGAGTTCTGCCAAATAAACAGACTTAACAGTTAAAAGATCCTTGACTTCAGTGAATATTTCTTTTAAAGGGGCTGTTCACACCTTTTCTGAGTGGAAAAGACTTTCATGTATTTTCAAATAACTTCTGTCAGTTTGCCCAGAGTCAGTCCTCTGCCTCCATTTCCCACGGCTACAGGGTTTTTCAGGTGAGACTCAGCAAACAGGCAACCAATATAAATGACATAATATTTGAGTAATATTGTTCATCCAAAGAGCCCTGTTTGGATCCAGCTTTAGGTATGACTAGACTAACTGAAGGGAATTTCCCCACCTCATCTGTACCCCAATATAGCCCGTGTAGCCTCCTAGAAATACAGACTTATAGGACTCTTCTGAATGGGCTAAGTTATGACGCAGAAAGGAATACACCCACACCCACACACACCCTGCCAAAAAATAAGTGGATGCCCCTTCATTCAGCCTTTGGCTTGGTCCATAGTATGGGATGCCATTTTGAACTGGTGTAAGTTTTTGAATGTTGTTTAGACAGGCACAAAAAGTAAATATATTACAGCAGGCTAGTTTGGATTTCACTAAGTCATGGATGACTAGGAGCACTGTCTCATATAGAAGCTGGTTTAGTGCTCAATGGTCCTCATTTAGTTATATGGGAGAAAGGAAATGAATGCAATATAGTCATGTTTGAATAGGTTGCTGGAGTCCCAGCGTCCCAGCTGTGAGTGCTGCAGGGACACATATAGTTTTCCCACGAACTGTATATTATTGCTGGCACATGAGACAGTTTATAACAAAAGGAGCCAGTTTAGCATATATAGCACAGAGTTTAAGAAAACAATGTGTGTAAAGGTGAAATGCCTAGCTGTCAGAGGGAAAGAGAAATTTTGTCCCAAGAGACCCAAGAATTGCTCACCAAGCAGAGAGCATTTTTCTAAGCCAGTGTTTTACAGCTGAAGCTCACACAAATATGAAAATGTCTTGGCAAAGACACTTGAGCTTTATGATTTAGCTGACGTCATAACAAAATAATTTTGTCAGTACCAGTTTAGAGGTCCAATATTCTTCAGCACAAGGTATTGATATAAGAATATCTTGTTTTCAAAAAAAAAACTTTCCCCCAGCAAATATTGAATCTTTCAAAATTAAATTGATTTTAACGCTAGTCCTTTATTTATACATATAAATATGTATATACACACACATACACAAACATACATGTCTATGTATATATAAATATATATGTAAATATCTGTTACAGCTATAATTCCCATAGAGCTTCAGGTTTATTTCTTACAGTTGTATCTTGATATATGACCCTTTTCGCACGCGACTTTGAACGTGAAATAGCCACAGGAGTGAGGTGGGATTTGCTAGGACAGTTCCACATGATGTTCTCATGATTGCACATCACTCCCGTAGTGATCCTTGGCAATCACACAGTATATCGTTTTCAGATTTTTTCCAAAAATGATGCACAATTGCACATTCCTTCCACGTCCCTCCCACACTTCCCTGGTGTGCAGAACATCAGGAAGCGCGATGGCTGCACTTCCTCCCCCAGCGCAGCCTGGGAAAGTACCTGGATGTGCTGCAGAAGGAAGGGGAGAAGCTATTGCACTTCCTTCCATGCAGCATGGAGCTGGTGTGAAGGGAAGCGCAGGGGAGAAATTACTTCCTGGAGGAGGCTTCTCGCACAATCCCCGCGTGATGCCAGTGGCACCAGGTAAGGTACAAAAAGGGCCTATGTCTTACCAGTGACTTCCAAGGTTGATCATCAGATTGTGCTCTGAGGGAAAGTCCAGAAAGAAAGGCTGTTGCCCTTCACTCTGGCCCTTTCTGCACCTTACCTTGTCCCAACGTGGGCGTGCAGGGATCACGCAAGCAGCCTCTAGCGAGAGGCACTCATGACCCCTCTGCTTTTTCTCCGCAGTAGCTCCCTGCTGGGCAGAAGGAAGTGTGAGGGCTCTGAGTCCTCCTTTCACAGTGCAGCCGGGTGTTTTCCCAGGCTGCGCTGGGAAAGGAAGTGTGAGGGCCATGTTTCCAGAGGCTCCGCATGGACAGTAAGTGCATGTGAGGCCTGGGAGTGACACGCGATTGCGCATCATTTTTGGCAAGAAGTCGAAAATGATATATTGCACAATCGCCACCTACTGGCCTGAACAGCCTTGTGCGATTGTGAGGATATCATGTGAAACGGTCCTCGCAATTGTGCGGCGCTCTGGAGGCCCTTTCACATGTGAAATGGCATGCAAAAAGGGCCTCTGTTTGGGCACTTGCTGTAAACATGCTTAAGTTTGCAGGCATTATTAGATCCAAGCATGAAACTGAGACCATTTCCACCCTACATTGTTATAGTGCTATTATTCCATTTCCAACCTCCTGTGGCATTCTGGGGTTTACAGTTTACTGTGGTCCAAGAGCTCTCTGGATGGGAATTCTAAAGGCCCTTCCCTCAACTGCAAGGCCGCATTACAGATGGATAGACTCAACCAGGGAAGTCAGACCCGAGTCTGCAAGACCTGAGCAGGGCTGTCGATTACAGGGTGACCTGGAGGTTTCTCATCTATTGGGGTTGCCATAAGTTAAAGTTGACTTGATGGGCATTAACAACAATCTTACAGTTTACAATTGGCTCATCTCCTCCAGAGACTAGAATATGAACCAAGGGATTCAAACTGCAAGGAAAGATACTTCCTCTGAACTTTAGCAAGAAATGTCCAGTGGTAAGAGCCATTTGTCAGTGGAATGCATTATCTTGGAGAATGGTGAACTCTCCTTCGGGGGTGGGGGGTGTTTTTAAACAGAAGAAGGACAGCTACCTCTCCAGAGTGCTTTAATTGTGTATTTGTGCATGGCAGGGAATTGGGATAGACAGTGGATTTGCGGGGTGTATGTGTGGATATTTGGTGCCACCACTGTAGATGTGAATTGCAGTATTTACAATGTTGTAAGTGTGCTTTATGACACAGTAAATACTGAACAAGAGCCCAGCCAGTATCTATAAATCCACATGTTACGCATTTTTTTTGTAGGTTGTAGGTGCCCCACCCTGTTCTCTGGAGCAAATCTAGCTCCAACAATGAAGTAATCAAATGTGCAGCCAATACAACGTAGATCTACTTTTTTTTTCTTTCCCAAGTGGCGGATAGGCAAACACTTTAACTGAATCTATCAAAGTATGAGGAGGTAAGTTAATATTGCTTCTCAGATTGTCAAGCGATCCTATCACATTTACCTTAAGTTAAGTTGGCATCAAGCCACATACCCTCTGTCATTATGAAAAATTTTGCAGTTCATAATAGCCAACAAAAATTTGCACAGCAGAAGACTGGTGTCACATTTTATGATGCATGTCCATCTTAACAACCCAGATTGAGAAACCTAAAACAGGTGAAAGTAAGTTTTAAGCTTAATTTCGACTCCCACCCCACCCCAGAAAAGCCAGGTTTCTCAAGGTTCATGAACCTCTTGTTGAAGCTGGGCTCACTTTCAAGAAATCTTGGAATGTGATTCACAAACTGAGGCCAAGTTTTGAGTCAATTTGGAAGAAAATTCAGGTGAATAAAGGAATATTTGTGCTGTGAGATAGAAACCACACAAACCTTGGCAGCTCTGCTTACTTTAAACCTAAACCCAACAAGTTATGGGCAGTATCTTCCTTTTGATTTTTGAACCTGAAAGTAAAACAGCAGGATAAATGAAAAAGAGCTACCAGCAAACTCTGTATAAGAAAGATGACTTTCCTTCAATAAAATGTTTCCATGTAGGAAATATCACAAGTCCTTGTGTAACTTTTACATACCTGGAAGAATAGTCTTTGAGATCAAAGTGCAAGATTATTCCCTTCACTAGCCCTTTTTGCACTTTACCTTTTCCCAGTGCTGGGCTGCGGGGCTTGCACAGAAAGTCTTCGGAGGAATGCTCTCGCATCCCTCCTGCTTCGGCTCTGTAGCTGCTTCCTGGCCGCACGAGCACCCTGCCTCTTCCGTTCGCAGTGCAGCCTGGGACCTTTCCCAGCCTGCACTGCACAGGAAGCACGACCGGCCTAGCTCACGAGGCTCCGCACGCCAGGTAAGTGTGCACGGGGCCCTGGAGCGATGCGCGACCGCACGTCATTTTCGGCTTTGAGCCAAAAATGAAAAAATTCGTATGCGGTCCGCGTCAGGCCCTTGAGCAAATGTGAGTAAGTCATGTGGACCGCTCCTCACATTTACATGGCACTCAAGGGGCCCTTTCGCTTCAGAAATGCCATGTGAAAGGGGCCACTGAGATGGTGTGTATAGCAGATTTAAATTTTTTGTAGATTAAAGATAAGTTAAAATTTATTAGAGGACTCATGTAATAGTCAGTACTCCAACTGAATTTGCCTTGCTTTGCATGCATGAAACTCAAAATGGATATCTCAGTGTCCAGATCACAATCTGTGAATTGCCATTACATTGGTCTATGGTACAATTCACCAAGGCTTAAATGGATAGCCTCTCACTCTGCAAGCTAATGAGTGTTATGGCAAATTATACAATAAAGCAGCCATGAAGGACCAATCATCAGTACTGGACTTCCAGACTGAAAGTAGCTTAAAGATCCAAAGATAGGGGCTGATATCTTACATTGCATAGTGTTTACTCACATAGCTCTGTGGTGGCAGTGCACCCTTTGGCTGAAAGCCACCCTTCTGTTGAATACCAACAATGTGCAACCAATTGTGTATCTGTCAGTGCACCTGCTTATTTTCCCATTGTGCAGTGTGGAAGGCATAGTGGCACTCCCAGTGAATAAAATTTAGGCACACAGTCTGACTAGCTAGGGTGAGGAGCTAGCAGCCACTAGGTCTAACTGACTAGCTAGAGGGAGGAGCTAGCAGCCGTTAGGTCTAACTGACCAACTGACTAGCTATGGGGAGGAGCTAGCAGCTCTTTAGATCTGCTCCCAGCGGTGACCGCCTTTGGCACGCGCAGTTTCACTTTACAAGTTTGGCAAGAGTTCATTGCTTTCTGGTTTGAAGCCCTCCAGAGGCAGTCTGCCTGACCACAATGTCCAGGTGGGTTGGGCAGCTTGGGGGAGTAACTAGAAACACTATAGAACTGTACCCTCAGTCCTGATAGATTGACAATAAGAGCTCAGCAAACAGGGATGTTGACATAGATTTTACCATGGGAGTTTGAAGGCCAAGCCCAGTTTTACTTTTTCTAATATGACTGTCTAGATTATCAAGTATGGAGAGTGAGGGAGCTGCTGAAGTCACCTGCAATGCCTGTGGCATGTTCCTTTCTTGCAGCAAGATGTTGTTGGGTACACCTGCAGCAAATGCAAGCTGGTGGTCCTCTTGGAGGAGAAGGTTCGGCAGCTGAAGGGCCAAGTTTCTAATCTTCAGATAATTAGGGAGAGTGAGGAGTTCTTGGATAGGACAGAGAGGACCTTCTTGAAGACAGAATACATGGAGGAGTTAGCCAGTGAGGAAATCAGTTCACAAAACTAGAGGATGGATGCTTGGAGGAATGTGACATGGAGGAGTAGATGGGCCAGGAACCAAACGGAGACGCTCAAGATACAGAATCGCTTCCAAGTTCTCAACCTTATTAATGACAAAGTGGAACAGCAGGAAGAGGTAATGGAACAGCAGGAGAAGGTAATGGAACGTCACCAAGAGGAAATCGAAGATCAGCAACAGGAATTCAGCAAGATGAAATCCAACAGCAGCGGGACCAACAGTCTCAGCCAGAACGTCCAGGTGGCCGTGGAAGAATCTGCTCATCGAGTAACCCTGGACAAGCCTACAAGGAGATGAGTTCTGGTGGTTGGGGACTCCTTCCTGAGGGGAATGGAACCAACAATTTGCAACCTGGACAGGATGAATCGTGAAGTGTGCTGTCTCCCTGGGGCCAAAATCAATGACATAACGGAGAGGCTAACAAGACTTGTCAAGCCCACTGACCATATCCTCCTCCTTTTGGTTCACATGGGAGCCAATGACACTGCGAGGCACAGCATTCAGTGCATCACAAAGGATTACGAGGTTATGGGTAGGAAGCTGAAGGACCTCGGTGCGCAGGTTGTCATTTCATCTCTCCTCCCTGTGGAAGGACATGGCCCATGAAGGGAGAGAAGAATAGTGGAAGTCAACAACTGGCTCCACAGATGGTGCCACTGGGAGTGATTTGGGTTTTTGGATCACAGTCTCCATTTCCATGAAGATAGTCTTCTGGTAGTGGACAAGCTGCATCTCACAACTGTCAGCGGGAACGTTTTTGCTGACAGTCTTGCAAAACAGATCAGGAGGTCTTTAAACTGAGTTCGGCTGGGGAGGGAGACAGTATTATTCAGGGTAAGGATTCCGCGAGTGCTGGGAAAAATAGCCCAAATGATACAGATAAAGCAGGCCAAGTAGTACTAGAGACCAACAGTGGGAGGAAAAGCATCTTTAGTATAGAACTTGCAGGAAGGGCACATGGTCTTAAGTGTCTCTACACAGATGCACAGAGCATGGGAAATAAGCAAGATGAACTCAAACTCTTAATACAACAAAATAAATATGATTAAATAGGCATCACTGAAACCTGCTGGGATGAGTCTCATGATTGGAATGTAGGAATAGGGAGGTATAACCTATTTCTGAGAAATAGACCAAATGAGAAAGGAGGAGGAGTAGCCTTATATATCAAGGATGTTTTCACCTGTGAGGAGATCCATGACTTAAATCCAGAAAGTCAGGTCGAGAGCATCTGGGTAAGAATTAAGGGAGCAAGAAACAATAGGGATGTGATTGTGGGGGTTAGCTACAGGCTTCTGGGCTAGCCTGAGGACTTGGATGATGCCTTCCTGGAGCAGATGACTACACACTCAAAAAGGAGAGATACAGTAGTAATGGGAGATTTCAACTATCCTGATATATGTTGGCAGTCAAACTCTGCCAAGACCACAAGGTCCAATAGGTTCCTTGCTTGCCTTGTAGACAATTTCATGGTCCAGAAGGTAGAAGAGGCGATAAGGGGATCAACTATTTTAGATCTGTTCCTGACTAATAAGAAGGACCTTGTTGATGAGGTGGAGGTAGTGGGATCCTTAGGGGAGAGTGACCATGCTCTATTGGAATTTGTCATTCAATGGGAAGGAGAAGCCAAGTGTAGCCAGACACACATTCTAGACTTTAAAAAAGCTGATTTCTGTAAACTTAGGGAGTTACTTGCTGAAATTCCATGGTCAAGAATACTGAAAGAGAAAGGAGTTCATGATGGATGGGAGTTTCTTAAAAGTGAGATACCAATAAGGAGGAAAAATGGGAGGTGTCTAAAGAAACCAAAATGGTTCATGAAGAACTCTCAGCTGAGCTAAGTGTTAAAAGAAACATGTATTATTATTATTATTATTTATTTGTATCCCGCCTCTCCATATGGATCGAGGCGGCGAACAACTTACAAATAGCATGCATTTCGAAACATTTCTATACATGCCCCCAACAAGCTGGGTACTCATTTTACCGACCTGTGAAAGGATGGAAGGCTGAGTCAACCTTGGAGCCGGGCAGGATCGAACTCACAACCTTGTGGCTTGCAGTACTGGCAATTTAACCACTGCGCCACCAGGGCAGTACATGTACAGGAAATGAAAGAATGGTGAAACCACCAAAGAGAAATTCAAGCAGATAGACAGGAGATGTAGGGAGAAGGTCAGGAAAGCTAAAGCACAGAATGAACTCAGGCTTGCAAGAGACATTAAAAACAATAAAAAGGGCTTTTTAAGATATGTCTGCAGCAAAAGGAAAAACAAGGAAATGATAGGGTCACTGCGCAGAGAAGATGGCCAATTACTAACAGGAGGAAGAGAGCAGGGAGAAATACTAAACATTTTTTTTGCCTCAGTTTTCTCCCAAAAGGACAGTACTCAACTGGGGGTGGGGAGCAGGTGAGGAAGTCAGGGAAATGCAGCACACAATAGGTAGAGAACTAGTACAGGAATACCTGGCTAAACTAGATGAATTCAAGTCTCTAGAGCCAGATCAATTACATCCAAGGATATTAAAAGAACTGGCAGAAGTTATTTCAGAACCACTCACAATAATCTTTGAGGACTCTTGGCGAACAGGAGAAGTCCCAGCAGACTGGAGGAGTGCAAATGTCATCCCCATCTTCAAGAAAGGAAAAAAAGGGGACCCAAATAATTATCGACCGGTCAGCCTGACATCAATACCAGGAAAGATCCTAGGGCAGATCATTAAACAGTCAGTTTGTAATTACTTAGAAAGCAATGCTGTAATCACTAAAAGTAAACATGGATTTCTCAGAAATAAGTCATGCCAGACTGATCTTATCTCTTTTTATGATAGGGTTACAAGCTTGATAGATGAGAGAATGTTGTGGATGTAGCATATCTTGATTATAGTAAGGCCTTTGACAAAGTTTCCCATGACATCCTTGCAAAGAAGCTAGTAAAATGCGGCTGGACAGGGCTACTGTTAGGGGGATTTGTAATTGGTTGACTGACCAAACCCAAAGGGTGCTCACCAATGGCAGTTTTTCATCTTGGAGAGAAGTGACTAGTGGGGTGCCACAGTGTTCTGTCCTGGGCCCAGTGCTATTCAACATCTTCATCAATGACTTGGATGAAAGAGTAGAGGGCATGCTGATCAAATTTGCAGATGACAGCAGATTGGGAGAGGTTGCTAATACGCCAGCGGACAGTACCAAAATTCAAAATGACCTGGACAGATTGGAAAGCTGGGCCAAAGCTAACAAAATGAATTTTAACAGACAGAAACGTAAGGTCCTACACTTAGGCAGAAAAAAAGGAATGCACAAATATAGGATGGGGGACACGTGACTGAATAGCAGTACATGTGAAAGGGATCTAGGAGTCTTGGTAGATCACAAGCTGAACATGAACCAGCAGTGTGATGCGGCAGCCAAGAAAGCCAACGCGATTCTTGGTTGCATCAATAGGAGTATGGTGTCTAGCTCAAGGGAGGTAATGGTACCACTCTATTCTGCATTGGTTAGACCTCATTTGGAATACTGTGTCCAGTTCTGGGCACCTCAATTCAAGAAGGATATTGACAAGCTGGAAAGTGTCCAGAGGAGGGTGACCAAAACAGTGACGGGTCTGAAAGCCATGAAACCCTATGAAGAGTGGCTTAGGGAGCTGGGTATATTTAGTCTGCAGAAGAGAATGTTAAGAAGGGACATGATAGCCATGTTTAAATATTTGAAGGGATGTCATGTCAAGGAGGGAGCGGGCTTGTTTTCCACTGCTCCAGAGACTAGGACAAGGAGCAATGGATTCAAGCGGCAGGAAAGAAGATTCCACCTGAACCTCAGGAAGAACTTCCTGATGGTCAGGGCTGTCCGGCAGTGGAATATGCTGCCTCGGAGTGTGGTGGAGTCTCCTTCTTTGGAGGTTTTTAAGCAGAGGCTGGATGGCCATCTGTTAGGAGTGCTTTGATGTGTGTTCCTGCATGGCAGGGGGCTGGACTGGGTGATCCCTGTGGTCTCTTCCAACTCTGTGATTCTATGATTGTATGAAATAAGGCACTGATAAATAGTTATGCACCCATCCAAGAACGTAGAACTACATGGTTGGAATCTTTTGGTTATTCTCAACTTGAGTAGCCCTACTGAATCAATTGCTGAACAGTGCAAGGCTTAATGGCAGTCTGATTATAATGGGCATCAGCTGATTAGTCAGAAGCTACTGAAGACTGGGAAGTGGAGCAAAGATGTTACTCCAGATATCTCAGACTTAAAACTGAAAGTTTTAAAGGATCTGAGCCCCATGAAAACACACCTCCTATCGCTGGTGGAACTTACTCATAAGGAGTGCCTAATCACACAGAACAAATCCTTCACAAGGAGCTCTTCCAGAAATGCAAAGTAGAATCATAGAAACATAGAGCTGGAGGAGCCCACAATGCCCATCGAGTCCAGTCCCCTGTCATGCAGGAACAAACACTCAAAGCACCCCCTGCAAATGGCCATCCAGCCTCTGCTTAAAAATCTCCAAAGAAGGTGACTCCCTCACACTCTGAGGCAGCATATTCCAATGTTAAACGGTTCTTACTGTCAGGAAGTTCTTCCTGATGTTTAGATGAAATCTCTTTTCCTGTAGTTTGAATCCATTGCTCCATGTCCTAGTTTCTGGAGCAGTAGAAAATAAGCCTGCTCCCTTTTTGACATGACATCAAATATTTAAATATGGCTATCATGTCTCCTCTTAACCTTTTTGTCAGGCTAAACATACCTAACCCCCTAAGCCTTTCCTCATAGGGCATGGTTTTCAGACCCCTCACCATTTTGCTCCTCCTCTCCTCCTCTGGACACATTCTGGCTTGTCAATATCCTTCTTGAACTGTTGTGCCCAGAACTGGACACAGCATTCCAAGTGAGGTCTAACCAAAGCAGAACAAAGTAGTAGTATTACTTCCTTTGATCTTGACAGTGTACTCCTATTGATACAGCCCAGACTTGCATTGGCTTTTTTAGTTGCAGCATGACACTACTGACTCATGCTCAGCTTGTAGTCAACTAAGACTTCTAGATCCCTTTCACACGTACTGTTTTCAAGCCAAGCATCACTCATTCTATATCTGTGCATTTCACTCTTTCTTCCTAAATAATAGTACCCTATATTTTTCCTTGTCAAAATTCATTTTGTTAGTTTTGGCCCAATTCTCTAATCTGTCAAGGTCATTTTGATCCTATCCTCTGGGGTATTAGCTATCTCTACTAATTTGGTGTGATCTGCAAATTTGATGAACATGCCCTCAAGTCCCTCATCCAAGTCATTGGTAAAGATTTTTTTGAATCCACCATAACATGCTCCCCAGGTCTAAAGCCTGTTTTCAAGGATTCTTCAGTGCAAAGAAACCAATTTAAATTGTAAACAATGCTGAACTGAATGCAAGATAAGAAAATGTTAAGAGAAGAAAATGGCACATTTGTGGCAGAATTTGTGGTGTTAATTCTGTGTTGGTTAACAATTCTTTGTGATCTTAATGCAAAATTACCCTTTTTGATACCTGACATGCTTAAATGCAATGATGGTCATATTACCAGGCCATACACCCCCACAGTTTTATATGATTTAATTGGCAAAATATATTAATTTGGCATAAATATAAAATATACCCTGCTATGGCTGTATAAGAGGAAAGGGGTGGCCAAACACCTGCATTTAAAATTAGGTCAGAAAAGACCTCCAGCCACAGCCAGGTCATAGTCAGGAGATCACCAGGAAACTCCCGAGATAATAGGCTTGCAATTAGCCTTAACGACTCAAACCTATTAGGCAATAGCATCTGGAAGATTCCTCACAAGATGGCTGATTGTCTTAACTCCTCTTCCTCTGGCCAAACAAACCCCTCCTTTGTCCTCACCTGTCTGACAATTACCAAGCTATCAGGATGACCATTAGTCCTTTGTCATTTAAGGCTAAGAACATTATAGCTCATTTTGGACCTCATTGTCCACTCTGCATATTCCATTGTTTACTTGACCAGAGAGCCATTAACACCCTTGCCCTCTAGGAAGAAACTGGGTTTCTAAATCCCAAGTTTTGGCCAATCAATTCGTAGTACACCAATTGCTGGTCACCACTCTGCTGCTCCGATTTCTGGTACTGTCCTTAGATGCAAGTCTAAGCCAGATTGCCACTTCTTTGCTGCTCTTCTAGATTGGTAGCTGTCACAATCACTGTCCAAAACTTTCCTCCTTTTTCCTTCAGTTAACCTTATGTGATTGCATGATTGCTTGGATGGTGTATGTGTGTGATTAACTCTCCCAATAAAACACATTAAGTTTACTTTTGGATCTCCTGCTGGTTCTTTCCCTGCAATAGTACTGGTAAATGTAGGTGTGAAAGATCTCATTTGGTATCCCCCCTCTTGCAGGCCTAACTTAAACTAATAATTCCCCACTGTTTCATGGAGGCCCTGGCACTGGGGGTGGACCCCTGAGTCATCCATGTTTTGGGGTAGCAGTCTGAATATCCAAGACTTGAATTCTATGCATTTTGGTATAACTACCATGACTAGTAATGACATTCACATTTTAGGTGTGATTTGATAGTCATATATTTTGTTTCAAACACCCTGATTCTGCTTAAAGAATGCAAATGCTGAAGTTATAGATTATGGCCACAATTCTATATCACTGTCTACATTGCATAACTTTTTGCCTATTTAGCTACCTAGCAGAAGTGTCATGGCAGCCCATATCTGAATACACACATTACAGAACTGCTTAAATCTATTTCCCACAGACATAGGTCCCGTACTGAATTGCAGTGTATGTTTTGATGCAAGCGGGCATGGTGATAAGTCTAATCCCAAGAAATCCCTATTGCTGGACAGCTATGAATCAGATTAATGATCAGTTTTGCAATCATGAGATAATGTTTCCGGCAGTGTTACTTTGCCATGGGGAACAGAGCTGTCATTTTTCCATGCCTGTTTCACAACTACATAGGCAAGGCTAGTCTCCTGTGATTCAAACTTTTGACAAGAATGGTGGTGTCACAGTACAAGGTAAAGATCCTCCCATCCAAGTAGGAAATATAAATTATGTATCCAGAATGTATATATTATTTTTACAGTAAAGTATGTACATTGAATGACAGACTCCAACAAAGTCAGCCCCAACTCAAGCTGTTGCTTCGTATGCCCCTTCTTCCCATAATTGAGAACATGTGCTATGCAGTAAACAATAACTCTAGATATTACTCATAATTCTTCATAAACTTTGTAATGACAGTGATGGGAAGAAGGGTTTTCTTTTTCTTTTTGGTATGTTAACAGCTCTAAATTATTAGGGTGGAAAGCAAATGTCAATGGTACATGAAAGTTCTTGGTGCAGTGTTCACATTTGTTCATACTTTCAAATCCACTGTGGCTTATTAGTTCATGGGAAAGATGACAAAAAAGGGAATTAAAAAATCAGAGAGTGAATCCAGCATCAACAACTGGCCTCTGTAGTAAAAAGAGTGGGAAGAATGGGCCAGGGTGGTTGAGAGGTGGCAATAATGCCTGCTGAATTCTACATGGGGCTGCTTTAGATATATAGAATAGGATTTCCCCCTGAGAGATGCAGTATGCTTTTGACACAGCACATTCCAATGGAGAAAGTATGATGCACTGCGCATTCCTTGAATGGCTATGATTCCCCAATTTCTGTTTCAGAGAGGCCGGGTGGTTCCTCTATCAAAAGAAACCAACCCCCATCCTCCATCTCCTTGAAGTGATAAAAAACCGTATCCACCTAAGAATGCATTTTCTTCCACTTACGACTGAATCCAGAACTTGCCTACTGGCAAAGCTTGGAAAAGTTACTTTTTAAAGATTACTGGTTGGGAATTTGTTATTGATGTGTGCCTTCCAGTCATTTCTGACTTGTGGCAACCCTAAGGTGACTCTCTCATGGGGATTTCTAGGGCTGAGAGAGTGTGATGCTCCCAAGGTCACTCAGCAGTTTCCATGGCCAAGCAGGGAATCTAATACAGATCTTCAGGGTCAAAGTCCAGTACTCAAACCACTACACCACACTGGCTGTCATTCTGGGAATTACAGCCCCCCCCGAAATGAAGGCTAATATTGTACACCGCTTAGTTACAAATGCATAACTAAGAAAAGTCTCCTGAGCCTGACCCCTCCATCAAACTTACTTTACCAGGGAGCAGCCACACCAAGAAACAGAGGTTTGTTTAGATGGTGTTGAGAGTGCAGGATGATGACGTTTCTATTCCCTCCCACTAGTAAGCAAGGGTGCGACAAAAAGAAATCCTGCCCAGTTCCTTGTCACAGCCTCACTCATTGGTAGGATGGAGGTGGAAACATCCTCCTGTGCCCCTATCACTAGTTGAACAGACCTCCGTCTCTGGGTGCAGCTGGTAACTATTAAAGTTGTGGTGGAGAGGTGGGGGAGCTCTTGTGTGACTGTGTTTTGCCCAAACAATGCTGCCACCAAGCCCTTTCTTGGAGATCCAATCTCCCTTTCCTTCCCTGGATTCTGGGGAATATAAGGGCTCAGCACTCTTCCCCTGTCCCTTATATTTTTGGGGAGAAAGGGGGAAAATAGTATTTTACAAGTTCCTGGTAGACCTTGCCATGGAGATGTCTGACCAGAGCTTCCGACTCTCCCTCAAGGAACAAAGCAGGCATGTTATAAGTGCAACACTTTAATAATAAAAAGAATAGGAAAATGGCATACTATGAAATGATAGAATATATATCAAGCTAACTGACTAGTTGAGAACACTGACTCTCTGACTCTCTGTGTACCTCCCCTCTGATTGCAAGAAGAAGAACCAAACCCTAGGAAAAGGCATAAAGAAAAGAAAGATTATTCTCCAACTCCAGATTACCTTCCCCAGTTCTCCAATTTCTTTCAGAAGAACTGAAAACCTAATGTATCTGACTAAAGGATCCCTAGTCTCCTTATAACCCTTTCCTAGGATTCCCTTCTTTGATCTAACATGGAGCAGTTAGCTAAAAACTTGTGCCACATGGCCTCCCCTCCTTCGTCATCCCAGAATGTCATGTCCTGGATAACTTCTGCTCACAAACTTCACTCAGAGTTTGCACAGAAGTGTTTATTTGGAGCAAAGCAAGCAACACAGCAACTTTCCTGAGAAGTTGCTGAGATACTGATGTTGGACAATTACAGGTTTTTTACCTTGTCATACAAATTTAAGCACACATAGCAATGACTGGTGAAAGTCATAAAAGTCACATCACCAGCACTTTCCCAGATCCCTTCTGTTGTTTACATATTGTTCATCCATGTCTGTTCCCATAATACCTTCCCACTAGTTTTACTTTTCCTCTTTCTGATCATTTTCTCCTTGCTGGATTCAAAGCGACATCAACCAATGCAGCAATTAACCATTTGGCTCCTTGGGATACTTTACAGCTTTCAAGCAATAAATTATTTCAATCAGCAACTGGCAATTGATACCTTGTAGCACTAAGCAACTTCTAGCCCCATTACATCTAGTAAACCTATTCTATTATACCTACTAATACATAGCCATCATACTTGTGACAGGAGCTGTGTATCCTGGCACAGAAACTTTCAGTTCTCCCTCTTTTCACCTCCCATTGGCTAAACAGTGTCAAGGCCAATCCAGTCTTTCCTCCAGGATCCTCAGATCTGTTGAGTTAACCCCTTCTATAGGTTGGCCATTACAAAAGTAGGGTTGAGAAGGTATTTACAATTGTGGCAATGGTGCCACAATCATGACTATGTAGCATTAGTGAATATAGTCTACATTACATGTCTTAACTACAAAACAGAATGCTAGTCAATATTTCCAAGTGCTGCACCACCGGCTGTTAGGAACAATGGAATTCAAGCACTGCTGTAGTGGCATCTTCTTGAAAAGGGGTCCAGAGCTTAGAAGTGCAATTCTGGGTTCCATAAGCCTAAGAGCCAAAGCTCCATGGTAAAGCAAAGGTTCCATGTGTGGAAGGTTAATTGCGGCATTTCCAACTAAGGTCATTTCCTCACTAGACTGTTATAGCGCTATTACTCCACTTCCAACATCCTATGGAATTCTGGTGTTTGCAGTTTAGAGAGGGGCTGGCTGCCAGCACCAGCCATTCACAATAAAACAAGCACCAGCCATTCACAATAAATATTCTTAGAACAACACAGCAGAACTCCTTTTACCTCTAAAGTGTGTAAGCTAGTTTGTGATGCTGAGGCATTTATGACACAGCATTGTCAAATGAAAAAGGGGCCCTTAGTCAATTTCATTATGTGACTCAGAGCCTGATTATCCCAAGATCAATGGATATTTGCCTGGGATGATGGAAGATCAGCATGAGTAGCTTTGACATAGCATCAACATCAGCGTGAAGCTTTGACATAGGCTAGAAATGCAACAGCAAACCATACTGTGAAGTCACCCTGAGAGTGTATTCATTTTCAGTTAACCAGTACCAATTTGGTGCCCATTTGTGTGTTTAATATGAAGTGGAAGAAGCGAATATACTGGGAATTTTGGGGAAGCAGTGGAAGTTCTACACATTTTGATATAATTACCATGACTGGTAATAATACTCACATGGTAGGTGGGGTTTGGTACGCATATATTTTGTTTCAAACATCCTGCTTCAGATTAAAGGATGCGTACGTTAGAGTTCTAAATTATGGCCGTAATTCTATATCACAGTCTACATTCCATAATTTTATGCATGTTCAGTTACATAGCAGAGGTGCTATGAAACCCTCCCAATGAATTGTGAAGATGGATACCAGTGCACTAGCAGGAGTGTCCCAATGCACACCAGGCTCTACTGATGTACATCAGTACACCTTAACTGGTGTCCCCCATACTCATTTGGCTATAATATGCATCAGCAGTCCCTAGCCATTGTGTGCACTGGCTCCCCTACATAGTAACATCATGGCAGCCCCTTGCTGAATATGGACATTGCAAAGCTGCTCAGTTCTATTTCCCACAGACAGAAATGCCATACTGAATACCAGCCTATATTTTGATGCTAGCAGGCATGGTGGTAAATGTAATCCCAAGAAATCATTCTTGCTGGACAGCTATGAATCAGGTTAATGATAAGTTTTGCAACCATGAGATAGTAAAATGTTGTTTATTAACTCTCAAGTCACACATTTGCTGCCAACTATGGAGCACAAATGGAGCTTGCAATTACATCTTCTTGCATCATGCAATGGTATAGAAACAGTTTTGCATCAGCTGCACATGATCTGCTTTTCCTCAGATCTACTACATAAAGAATGTAAGAAAAAACTACTTTCACAGATTATGCCAAAGTTTCATGCTACCCAACATTGTGTCCATTGACAACAAACTCATATATCTGTGGGAAACTCATAACTAGGGCATAGGGTACACATAAATTCCCTATTGTTCTAGAGGTATCTTGCATCTGAACATGAAGGTTGGTTAACTATCATGGCTAATATTAATGTATTCTAACACTAACCTTATTTTCTGCCAGCCACATGAATGTTACATGAACTCTTATGCCTCTCCATTCCTTGAGGTTCAGCACATACAGACCTTAATATTCTGTGTTACAGAAAATATTGTTCTCTTTCTATTTTGCACAGAGGATATAAGAACGTTTTTCCATATGATGGAGGTCTGGAGATATGTAGCTGAAGGGCAAAGCACCCATACTTCCAAATTAAAGACTTGTTCTACAACTTCACTATGAGCATTATATTAATTGAATTGTGGCTAGCCTCAAAACCTAATCACAGCCCAGTATGTAGTTATGTGGGAATTCTGGTTTCTGGAAGAGATGTATGTTCCCAAGCTGCCTGGGTGTGTCCCACATGTCGAACATTCAGCACAGAAAGAACAAACTGTGATGCACCATTGTCCCATCCCCTCTCTGGGACGTTGCTTAGCAGCAGTTCTGAACAAAGCATGGGAATGACTTTGTGTAACAGAGTGATTCAGGCCATGAAGCTGAAGGAAAAAAAAGTAGAAACAGGGCACACCCAGCACTACCAGGAACAGTCCTCTGTGCATACTTAAAACAACAGCATTGGAGGCCATTACATCTACACTGATAACACACATTTCATCTGTGGCTAACACCCCTGGAGAGGATTGGAGAAATGCACAAATTAATCAGCGTTTTTGCCACTCAGTTTGAAATAACACAATCGGAAGACATACTCCTAGGTTTGTTGGAATGCATGGAAATAATTAATAGAAACTCGACATGTGGACAAAGTGGATACTATGGCTTCCAGAAGGGTGATGAATGAGATACATAGACTTTCCATTTCTCAGGGAACTTCTAGGCTACAGAAGGTGTCTCAGACTTTGAGTGACAGCCAAACACAGCAATTCCAGATGTCCTCTGAGAAATCTATGTATCCCCAGCCAGAGAAAGGTTGCCTTTGCCTTCCTCTGACACCAAGATTGTGACTTGCCCAAGGTCATAAAGTAGGTTTCCATGGCCAAGGGGAGATTTAAACTCTACTGTCCAGAACTGCAGTCCAATGCTCAAACCATCATACCATGGCTCTTATCTGGGTTTTAATCCAGACTTTAAAGAATTATTTAAGTTTCTAATCCCTGTCCTCAAAACAGGGTCAGTACTTTAAAGTCTTTAAAGTCTGAACTAAAATTTGGAACAGATTTGCCACCACAGTGACATCAAAGCCACCAGTTGCCACGGCCAATTTGAAATATATATTTCTAGTGGCAGCTGCTGCTTCTTCTTCTTTTTAGAGAATAAGGCGGGTACTGAAGACAAAGGTTTAAAACACGGGATTCTCTACAACCTCCCTACTTTTCTTTTAGAAGAAAATCCAAAATTTCTATCTTCAGAAGCTACCCTATAATCTTTCACCCCAAAAATGGTTTGCAGAAGCATGGTCTAACTACAGATGGCATAGAGGGGTGTAAGGTACATTGGCAGAATTTGCGCAGCTGAGAAGGAAATGAAAGGGTTTTTATACAAATGACACCCATGGTTACTTTGTCTTGGATAGCTGGAGACAACCTTTTCTCTCTTTTTCCACCTTTTTTGATTTGGGTTTGGCGACTAAACTGTAAACCACAAAATACTCATAACAAAAGAATCCAGACCAAGTGTTCAGTTTCCTTGTTTATATGTGTTGTTGTGTCTAATTTCACCACAATCAACAGCAATCGGGAGAAACATTTGCTTGACTTCAAAATGCACCAACTTCAACTGGGTCATTATTTAAATATTAATTCATGACATTTATATGCTGTTGTGCCAAGATGCTCAAAGTATCTCACATCCAGTTAAAACTAAAAACATTCTAAATACTGGGAAGACTACATTAAAGAATCAACAATAAATCCATAAAAACAGCCACCACAATTCATGTTATTTTAGTGATAGGATGTGATGCTCCGTAGTTGCTTGAATTTGCAGATTTGGAGGTCGCAGGAATGGAACATCCACTATACTTAGCTGTCTAGCAGATGTTGTATGGTCAGTTGCTGGTACACTACCTAGCAATAGCCCAGGAGCCCCTTGCTGAATATGGACATTGCAAAACTGTTCAATCCTGTTTCCTGCAAATGTATGTCCACTTATGTAGACAAAGTTCCATACTGAATTCCATCCAGCAGTCACACCCCTGTGCACAGTGGCCATGCCCTTGCTCCAAAGCCCCCCCCCAAGCTCTGCCACCTTGCCTTGGGAATCTGCACTTCTTCATAACATCCTCCCCCACCTGACATAGTGGTAGAAAATCTATATTGCAATGTACACTGTGTAACTTTATGCAGAAGTGCTACAGAACCCTCCTAATGAATTGCAAAGATGTGCAGACACACCAGCAAGATTGTCCTGATGCACATTGGGCTCTAATGATGCACAACAGTACTCAGTAGTCAGAGTCCCAATGTGCACTGGGAGTGCACACTGATGCCTAATGTGCATCAGTACTAAGCAAACCAGCTAAGATCTATGCCCTCTCTCAATTTAAGCTCCCAACTTACTGTTTCTGTATATAAGAAATCTTTATAATGTAACCATTTTTGTGTTTTACAACCTATTCTTCTTGCAGTGAGGTAGCTAATTCAGTAAGTCCTCCTCACCCGTGATCTCCACATGTGTGATTTCCAGATCTCATCAAGTGTTGCATCCCTATATCTAAACTGGAGATGTGTATGTGTCCGCACTGACTTGTCATCTTGGGCGAGAGGGGGACTTTTGCTTATATTTGGACTAAACTCACCGAAGAGTTCTTCTGATACAATGACTTTTAAAACCAATACCCATACCAACCAAATCTTAAATCATGACCTTCAAGTTCCAATAGTCTTTCATCTCTAAGCAAAATCTGTTCTTTCAATCACAACAGGCCTCAAAGTACAGTTTAATATTAGGAAGCCTCAGACCAGTACTGATGCACAACAATCACTTCCTTGGCTCCCTATGTAGTAATGTCATGGCAACCCCTTGCTGAATATGGATGTTGCAAAACTGCTCAGTTCTATTTCCTGCAGACTTAACTCCACTTATGTAAACATGTATCCTATACTGAATTCCTGCCAGTGTTACTAGCAGAGGCAGATTAGAGCTTTCGGTTACTTTTAGGAAGAACAAATACAATTACAAGCTGACTTCATCCGTAATTGAGCAGTTGTGTGATAACATACTGGTATGCAGAACATCCTCCTACCACTGCTCGGTTGCGGATGACTTCAGTATGCTATTATATTCTCCTTAAACGCAACTTCAGTCTCTGAAAGAGAGCTGTGAGTGGAAGTGAGCAGAGCAAGCTGTTTGGATGCTCTTTATGCGGAAAAACAGAGAAGCCTCTGTTAGAGGAATAGGTTTGTCAAACTTCTGAGTATTCAGGTGTGATAAAAGCACACAGAACATGGAGGCATGTGGTGGTGGAGAGAGTGAGGGATACACTGACTCCTTATGAGAAATCATTTTGGACCATGACGAACTCTTGTTTGGTGCAGACTGTGAATCTGATTCAAATTAACTAAAATCAATTGTAATGTATCCAGCATTTTGTCCTGGTGTTACATAAGAATTTCTTAAACGGACCCTTTTCACTCGCACGTTAACTCTAACAGCAAGTATCTGAGGATGAGAGTTGCGTACCTCTGCCTCAGAAACCCGAACAGTCTGCAACATGACCACTTTTTTTTGGCAAAAGCTGGTAAGCCCTGAAGCAAAGTCTTCACTTTAGTTTCACTTGAGGTCACAAATGTATGCAAGTTGAAAACTCCAGACCTGCCAAAAAAAGCACACTGAACTTTAACCAAAGAAAAGGACACTGTTATTCTTACAAGGAAAGATTTGATGGGGCAGGAAATAGGCTGGGTCACAGAAGTTTATTTAATACTGAAACTTAACTAATTGTCTTGAAGCCAAAGCACAATGACAGCAGACACTGCGTACCTGAGTAGTTACAAGTCCCTGCCAACTCAGAAACTGAGGAATATTCATAACAATTCTCACACTATGTTTCATTATGTCTCACACAGGCAAGGGCTGAAGGAATATTGTCATGACAACACAAAAGTTAAAGAAGAGAATAGAGGGTGACATTTGGCAGCCGCAGGGTGAGGAGAATGTTTCTATTCATTGAAATTTTCCGTTCTTGTTGCAACTCAACAAGGGGAAAGAAGCCATAGGCATCTCAGCTGCGCCTATAGGCCAGAAGTGACTGTGTACAGTTCAACCTTCCAAAGCTTATTTCAATTAGAGACATAGTTCCCCTCCTCGACATGTTCCACTTTTGCCAGCTTTCACTCAGCTATTGCTGCATGTTGCCTTCTGCCACCATAGTCCCACTGGGAGTCATCAGCAATTAATTGCAAATGTTGGGATGGGTTGAGGTTGCTGAAATATATGCAAGAGGAAAAGCAACCTTAAAGCACCATCTAGTGGCTAATTTGCTAAACAGAAGCAACTCATCCCTTCCAAATTTTTGCATGCTAAACATCAGAGACTTTAAAAGATTTCTGCAAGTAATGGAGATTTGCTAAAAATTAAAGTTCATGTAGGCAAAGAATCATAGAATCAAATAGCTGGAAGAGACCACTATGGCCTTCAAGTCCAACCTCATGCTATGTAGGAACACACACTCAAAGCACCCCCAGCAAATGGCCATCCAGCCTCTGTTTAAAGACCTCCAAAGGTGATTCCACTACATTCTGAGACAACATATCCCATTGTCAAATGCCTCTTACTGTCAAGTTTTTCCTGATATTTAATTGAAATCTCTTTTCCTGTAGCTTGAATCTATTGTTCCGTGCCCTAGTCTCTGCAGTAGATAACAAGTTTGCTCCATTTTCAACATGACATCTGTTCAGATATTTAAACACGGCTATTGTATCACCTCTTAATTTTCATTTCATCAGGCTAAACATATCTAGCTCCCGAAGCCACTCCTCATAGGGAATGGTTTCTAGACCTTTCACCATTTTGGTCGCTCTCCTCTGGACATGTTCCAGTTTGACAATATCCTTCTTGAATTGTGGTGCCCAGAACTGGGTTGGTGTGCAACAATGGCAGCCTTCAGAGATGAGAAAAATGGTTCTTCAGAGCTAGAAAAAAGTGAAGGACAGTCAAAATGAGGGCTGGCGAGGAAGGTTCTGAATGGGAGGCTGCAAAATTGCAGAACTGTTTCCACTTCTAGTGGTAAGCCTTCTTCATTGACAGTTTACAAGAGGAATCAAGAACACCTTGAAGAGTAGGAGAAGTTAGGCAGTTATCCTTTATGCCATGAGCCAAAGGAGGGGAATATCGGGATAGAGAAATTACCCTCAGAGTGTGATAGAAGAGTCTTTGTGGCTGGAAGATGCATGCAGTGGCCCGGAGAGATCGTCAGAAGGGGTCCAGACCACAGTTGGCAAGGCCAGTAGGGAGTGACAAGGATGGTGTTGGATCAGTCTGCTGCTAACTTGGCCACAAGTCTGGACAGAAGAGGAAACATGTACAGGAGACACCCTATCCACTCAAAAAGCAATGGGACCTAGGGACTAGGGAACCTTTGCCTGTCTCTGCTCTGGAATATAAGCAACTATATTGGGCATTGTGGGAGGAAGCAAAAAGGTTGATCTGAGGAGCTCCCCCAGTGGTTGGTAATGAGATAGTAGGCTTGAGAGAGAGATCACTCATGCTGTAGCTCTGGCTGAGGTTGTCTGCTAGAAAGTTGTTGGTTCTGGCTAGGTGAATGGCTGCCGGGCAAATGGATTTTAGAAGACACCAAAACCAAAGGTGGAGAGCAAGATCTAGAAAGGTTGCGGATCTTGTCCCACTTTGGCAATTTATATAGCATTGTCCGAAACAATTTAGATTACCCATCCAGAGTGCACTCTCTTGGATGACTTGAGAGCATTCAGTATTGGGAGATGCTCCAGAGTGTTGATGTGGAGGAGCTTATCCTTGTCAGACCAGTGGCCTTGCCTGTGGAACAACCTGCAATGGGCTCCCTAGTCTGTCCTGGAAGCATCCGTGGTGACCATGATGGACAGCTGTAGGGGTTTGAAGAGCATGCTGACAGTGAGGTGACAGAATGAGGTCACCAGAGCAGGGTGGCCCTGACTGGAGACAGAATGGTTAGCTTTTGGCACTGACTGTCATGCATGGGATCAAACTTGTGGATGAACCACCACTGGAGTGGGTGCATCCTTAGATGGGAAATTGGAATTTCCATTGTGGTGGCAGTGATGAAGCCTAGGAGACACTGAATCCGGTGAGCGGTTACCCTCCGGTAAGGCCAGAACATGTCAAGTTGCTTGCTGTATAGTGAGTGCTCTGTACAGCAAAAGGAAGGCCTTCCCACAGTAGGAGTCCAGGGATGATCCTATGAAATCTACCTATTGCAAAAGATGGAGGATGGACTTCTTGGGGTTGATTCTGAAGCCAAGATGGTTGAGCAGTGAGAAGGTCACATGATGGTCTCAGTAAAATTTGGTTCTGAAAGACGTCACTACCAACCAGTTGTCCAATTAGAGAAAGATGATGATGCTCCAGGTCCTCAGGTTAGCAATGACCACTGCTATACATTTCGTAAAGACTCTTGGGGCAGTGGCCAGGCTGAAGGGAAGCACTCTGTAGTGGAAGATCTTGTCTCCAACTGCAAATCAAAGAAACTTCCTGTGCTGAGGTCTGATCAATACATGAAAGTACACATCACAGAAATCTACCAACATAAACCAGTTATACCTGCAAAGAAAGGGAAGGATGGCAGCTTGAGTGACTGTATTGAACTTGCAGGGAAGGATGTACTTCTTGATGCCTCACAGATCTAGAATAGGTAGAAGGCCACCATCCCGCTCTGCTATGGTAAAGTACCTTGAGAAGTACCCCATTTTTGCACACCTTGCAGGAAGCTTCTCTATTGATCCTGTGCTGATCCCTTCCAGTAGAGTAGGGCTGGGGAAAGTTTATTGGAAAAGGCCAATGAGTGCAATACCTGAGAATGTGATGGCATATCCCAAGTGGACAATTGTGAGAACCCAGGCATCTGAGTTGATGGTCCACCAGGTGGAATAATGAGCCTAGAAGTCTGGAATGTTGGATGTGGTCACTGGAGATGGACTTGGGTGGTGGAGTCCTGCAGAACGCATCAAAATCATGACTTTGCAGGTGATGAGGACTTATTGGACAACTGCTGTCATTGTTGCTTAAAAGAACAGTGTGTGTTGAGGAAGACCTGATGGATCCTTTACATATAGACCTGGTTGGGGATCTCAAGCGGTAAGATGATGAAGACTCCATTCTCCAGAAAGAATGAGAGTGATGAGAGAATTGTTGGGCCTGTTGCTGATGGATATTCATCTTTTTGGCCATCAGATGAGTGTTGGAGAGGTGCTTCATCAGCTCATCTATGGAGGTGTTAAAGATTCCTGTCCTCCAAATGGCAGGTCTTCAATGCGCTTCCGTGTGTTTTCTATGAGGCCAGCCAACCTAAGTCAGGTGAATTGACAGAATGATACTCCCCCTGTCTGTCAAGATGTTTGCCTTCACGTTGAGGAGGAGTGGAATGAGACTTCTTTCTTTCTTTCATCTGGCCTCCTCAACAATGATCAAATTGGGAGTGAGGTGTGTGAAGAGATAGGCAATGTCAGTCTGGTGTATCTTGTATAGCTATACAAGATACACCAGACTGACGTTGCCTATCTCTTCACACACCTCACTCCCAATTTGATCAAGGCAACAAGGTGTAGGTGGCAACGAGGGGGTTACAGCCAAAGTTGCTTTATAGCCTGCTGAAGGGTCGGGAGAAATGGGATGGTGGCAGGAGTGGTGGATGTGTGTCCACTATCTGGAAGACCAGATCTGCTACAGGCACCTGGGGTGCAGACACTTCCAGGCCAATAGCCTTAGCTATCTGGAGGACAATATCCAAAAATCTTCTGATGTCTTCCAGAGAGGCCTTCGCCTCACTCGTTAGCATGGCTGTAGGGAGTGATGGAGTGGCCAGTCACCCTGGTTCTTCTGACAGGTTGCCAGAGTCACCATCCTCATCTGAGGCAGAGGTTTGAGAAGATGGAGATGTGGGTTGAGGAAGATCAACCTGGTGAGGTGGTACTGGAGGTGGTGCTGAAGAGACTGCTGTAGGTAGGAGCAACGGGTGTCACTCCAGCTGATACTGTTACCAGGGGTGGAGATGGTGAAAGTCTGGAGACCTTGGCAGTCATTTGCAGAGGTGGAGAAACAGGCCTGCGCTGCAAAGACTCAGAGTGAGGTGGGACATGTGGTAGTGGAGGAGATGTCTCTGCCAAAGGTTGCTGAGGAGTAACATGCGATTCTGATCTTGAATGTGACATCAGAGTCAGGTGTCAAGAGCAGTACTGAAAGCATGATCGAGAATGGTGATGAGATCATGAGCAGGAGTGGCTGACCAAGCGGGATTGGGAATGGTGCTGGTGTCGAGGGGGAGAATGGTGACATTCAATATTTGCGAGCTCAGGGATATTGCCGCGGTACACTCGCTCATGGTACCAATTTTGACATGATGGAAAGAAGGATTGATACGAGTGAGGAAGCTCTCCCCAGAGATGCTCGCAACAATACCAGTCTATGTAAGAGGTGGAGGTGTATGGCGACCACAGGTGATGAAGAGCTGCAATCAGAGAAGAAGCGAATTCCCGGCTGAGACGATGGCATCGGGAACAGTGCAGTGAGTAGGAGCGTGGGCATCCAGAATGAGAGTCTGAGCATCTTGATTGAGACTGTGATCTTTGGGAGTGAGATCTATCAACATGAGACCAAGCAGGTGAATGTTGTCACCAAGATCTGGAATGCCAGGTTTGAGAATGGGATCATGACAGGGTATTTATTGTATGGGATAAAGTCGGGAGAGATAACAAACGGCAAGGCAATGTCGGTTGGTATGATTACCTCAATGGGACAGTCACTAGCTATAGGCCGGTGGATGCTGCTCTGAAGAGATATCCGACTGCCAGGACTCGACCTGCGGAACAATCAGTACCACGGCCAGTTCCAAGGAAGAGGAAGGCTCAGACTGCAGTAGTGGCAGTGGCACAGCTGAAGACTCAGGAGGCACTGCTACAGCTGTAGAAGCAGCAGAAAATGGTGTCGATGTTGAAGCAGAAGATGATATTGATGCCATCGGTCTCAAGACGTTTGGTACCGAAGTAGGTCCTGATCCGGAGACAGCAACTTTCAATACTGTTATAGATGCTGTAAAAGGGCAATGTTCTGCACTGCTTGCCTAGGGACTTTCAAGGACTGCTGCCAACAGTAAAAATGGAAATGAGATACCCGGTTCTTGAGGGTTTGGAAGGTAAACTGCCTGCAGATCTTGCAGTGGGCAACAGAAAAGGTGCTGCTCATAAGTATCAGAGAAACTCTCAGTTTACAAGTAGAACAGTGTTTAAAAAGAGACAGAGGCCATCAAAAAAAGAAAATAGGGGAAGGCGAAGAGGAAAAAGAAGAAGAGAGGAAACACAAAATAAAGAGAAAGATTTTTTCTTTGCTTTTTTAAAGAGAGTAGAAGAGTAAGTACAGTAAGAAATGGGAGGGAATTAGCAAAGAAAGGGAATAAAATTAGCAAAGATATAGCTAGCAAGCTTCTGAAGAAATATGAAGAATTGTCTCGGATGGAGGACACTCTTTTGAAGGGAGACTAGCTTGGAGGGCCTGAGCATGTGCGGTTCAGGAGGCGGGGCTTCCTGCCAAGCTACTCAGCTTTAGAACATTCCATTTAAGGCTTTGCGCAGGTGCAATACCCATTGTGTGAGGCACAGAGACCACAAAGAAGAAAAAAGGGTTCACCTAACATTAGGAAGAACTTCCTGGCAGTAAGAGCTGTTTGACAGTGGAATATTCTGCCTCAGAGCACGGTGGAGACATCTTCTTTGGAGGTTTTTAAAGAGACGTTCTATGATTCTAAGTATGTTATGGAAATAACGGTAAAGAGGGAAAGAAAACCAAGAATGTCATCCTAGGTCCCTTGGAAAAGACAGGATAAAAGTGTACAGAAAAAAAAAGTTCAGGAAGATTCATTTTGATTTTCATAGTTCTCGAGCAAGGAATCTGTGGGCGTGTACATGCCTTCAAGTTCCCTGATAACTAATGGCAAGTCCATGAATTTCATAGGGCTTTCTTAGGCAAGGATACTCAGAGGTGGTTTTGCCAGTTTCTTCCTCTGAAATACAGCCAATCAGTAGGAAATCATAATATATACTGGAGGAGCCCAACAGATACAAGATCCCAATAAATTGATTCACCAACTGCTTACAATGGTTAAATTGTAGTTTCAACTAAGTTGCACTGTGCATAAGGCTTCCCTTGAAGACAGGGAACTGGAAAATTCAGTTGATAGTGAACACGGCTGCAAGAGTACTGAGACTGGCATTATGCTCATGTTTTGCCAGTTACTTACTTCACTGGCTCCTAGTTTGTTTGTTTACAAAGCCAACTTAAAGTGCTAGTTCTGACCTTAAAGGCTCTTTGATACATGAAAGATGGTTCCTTTACATACTCATCCATACTCTGAGAACACACTTCTTTGACTTAGTCAACAAACTGAGGTACAGTGTGGGATCAAAAGGACCTTCTTAATAGGGTGCTTCACACTTAAGGAATGTTCTCCATGGAGAGGTTTGCAAGACACCTTCTCTAATTTTTTTTTCACAGCAGGCAAAGACTTTTTATTCATGCAGACTTTTAAATTAGATACTTTTGACCTTGTATTAATAGTGCTGTTTTAATATGGTTATCAAACATTCTGGAATGTTTTATATTTGTCCTATTTCCAGCTTGGTATATTTCTTATGTGCTGTTCCCTCTATATTATTTTCTTAATATTATTATATAGAACTACATTTTTTGTTGTTTTGTGATATTAATACTTTTTTATGTCCTACAACTGATACAGCACTTTAAGAACCCAGCTGGGTTCTTAAAACCTCTTTTTTCCTCTTACATAAAAATACACACACCATTTAAGTTTTTTTCTCAGCTGCTTACTCTGTGGTGGCTCAAGATGATGAAATTGAACGCAGTAGTTAAGGTCTAAATAAGTGGCAAATGTGTGGCCCTCCAGATGTTGAACTTTCATTCCCAGCAACCCTAGCCTGCAAAGCCAGTGGTGATAGATGTTGGTAACTGCAGTTCAGCATCTGGAATGCCACATACTTCTCACCCAATTGTTAGTCCCAACCATAGTAGTGAGAATTGCTAGAAGTTGACCCATCATTCAACAGTTGATTCAGATAACAGCAAACGCCTTTCCTTAGTACTTGCTCTGCATTGTATACCTAGTCTTGCTTGACTGGAGCACTCAAATCTTCTACCACAAGCAATGGAATCATTGTTTGTAACTATTTGTGACTGTGCATGCCCAATTCCATTCTCAGCATAGACCCTTAGAAAGCTTATCCACATCTCTGTTATTCTTCTAAATTGTTGCTCTCCTTGAATTGACTGAAGATGTATGATCTAGCTTCTTTCCTGAAATAAGCAGATCTGGTACTTATTACTCGGTGGGTATCCTGATGGAAAGACTATGTGCAAATGCTGTGTGATACTTTACGGTTAATTCAAGCTCCTCTTTTCTCTCATGTTCCACTTGATCATTCAAACCAAATTGTACACTGAGTTTGCCATTCTTGTGTGGTCCTTTAACAAAATATGACTAATTCTTTTCTGTAAAGAAGATTCTCAAACAGCAACAGGGTACAGTCTGTTTGAGCCATATCAGTTTTTCTCCTTCCATATAGGAAACTGAAGGCTTCAAAATGGAGTAACAGAACAGGTGTGTGAGTAGTATGCCATGTCAGAAACTCCAGTCTAATGCATCTTTGCTTCTCCAGACAATCTAGCTTACTAAATCTAGCCTTTTGTCCACTGCCCCTGATCCAAGATCATTAAATGACCCTCCTCCTTGTCATCGATTAACGTATGTTTAATAATTTCCCAAGCATATTTTCATTGCAAGATAACTTTTCAGTTTTTAGGTCCGTTTCTTCTTGCTCCATGTTTGATGAACAATTATGTTTTAGCATTTTCTTGGCTTTCTTGGTTTTGTTACTCTTATTGCTTTTTTATTCCAGTTACTATTTTAACTATGATTTTGTATATTGAATTTTAATGTGGTTTATCAGAGCCTTGAAGTAACACATTATAATATGTGCCATTATAATGAGTTTCTTTTTCTGGTAACAAGGTGGAATAGTAATATTGCCTTTTTACTTTAATGTTTTGAACAATGCAATGTAATAAGCAACTTTTTTACAGTGTAAGGTTTTCCTCAGTGCTCATTATTTCAATCTGGCATCAGAAGTATTCATGGTTCCACAGCTGATTTGTATCACTGCTGCCCCCTTATGTCTTAGAAGGTAATAAGAATGCTGAGAGAAAAATGTTTAAAGCAACTGAGCTCAGGTCCAAAACCATAATCCTCTAAAGCAGTGGTTCTCAATCTTCCTAATGCCGCGACCCCTTAATACAGATCCTCATGTTGTGGTGACCCACAACCATAAAATCATTTTCGTTATTTATTTATTTATTATTTAGTTAGTTAGTTATTTCCAATATCAAATAGATTAGAAACACTGCCCTAAATCACTGCTCTGGATAGACTTCTAATGCCTAAAAACTGGTAACCCTCCCCTCCTTTTTTAAGCACAGAAAGCGTCCATCAATGCCAGAATTAAGGCAGTAGTTCTAGTTCTGAATGTTGGCTTTCCACAGTTCAAAAAGCCAGTCACTCCCAAAGGCAATGCCGAAACAGCCCACATTTTACACGAGGTGCAGGGAGGAAAGGACAGGGAGGAAAGATGGCGGCGGCACAAGGAGACGCGTTTTGTTTCACTCCCTCCCTCCCTCCCTTAAAGGGAGTGCGGACACTGAACATACAAAAAGCGAGGAATGCAAGACAGTCAGGGTGAAGAACACAACACATGGGTGTGGCAAGCGCCAAGGGTCCACGCACAACAAAAGCGAGAAAGTCATCCTGGCTATTTCTGCACTAGACTGTTATAGCGCTATGATTCCACTTTCACCATCCTATGGAATCCTGGGGTTTGCAGTTTGAACTGCAAACCCCAGGATTCCATAGGATGGTGAAAGTGGAATCATAGCGCTATAACACTGGAATGTGGAAATGGCCAAAGTCCACAGGATGGATCTGAGCAGCGCTTTTGGGTCAAAAAAACAAACAAACAAAAAAACCAACCAAGGAGCCTCGGGGGCTCTTGCTACACAAAGCGAAGCCCTTGGCTGATGCCCCCTGCTCCTTTCCCGAGTTCTCGGTCTCGGAGGGACCGATCTCCTCTGTCGGATGGCAGATACGCCACAGGAAAGTTTCCCCCTTTGCCTGCCGGACCAAAGGCGACAGCCACACCGACAACTCCCACAGAGCGGTGTGCCCAGAATGAATGGGCGACCAGGTGATCGCCGCTGCTGCAGCCCCGCCACTTTGGGAAGCAAGCGGAGCCCAGTTGTTCGCTTGCCCTGGCAAGCAACTCTGTTCACTGGCATGAATGAGCGTGAGGTGAAGAGGGTGAGGGGATGGGGTCTGACCTCCCAGAAGTCCCGCTGCAGCGCCATAAACCCTGAGTGGGAAGCCCTGTGTGTGTGTGAGGGGGTGTGCGGGAGCGAGCGTCCAAGCAGCGCCCGGCTGCTCACTCGCCCTGGCAAGCAACTCTGACTCTGCAAGCCAGCATGAAGGGGAAAGGAACACTGAAGGGGAAGCCCTCCGTGTGTGTGTCTGTGTGTGTGTGGTACAGGCGCAAGCATCCAAGCAGCGGCTGGCTGCACCCGGCTGCACGCCTCCTCTCCCCTCCCACCAGCGTGGGGTCTCCTCTCCTCACCTCTGCCTTAATGCTCCGGCTCCAGCTCTCTCCTCCCGCTCTCCGCACCTCCAGCTCCACCACAGGATCCTCCAGTGCTTTCCCACCAGGTAGGGAAAGATGGGGAAACACCCAGCATGCCTCCTCTCCCCTCCTCCCAGCTCAGGGGTCTCAGAAGCACTGCTCCCATTAGCTGTGAGGCCACCTTCTTTTAAAAGCGGGGGCAGGACTGAGGAGCGGCGACCCCTGTAAAATGATCATTCGACCACCAAAGGGGTCCTGACCCCCAGGTTGAGAACCACTGCTCTATAGCTCTGGGTAGCATAGTAGTTCAAGTTAGTTCACCACTGCCAGCAATCTCAGTTCCCTTCCAAAATGGTGACATGAAGTAACCCAATGCCACTTACAGTTGAAGTATTTTGAAGTACTAATGCATTTTGGTACTCTGTGCAGGGAGGGGGAGCTCATTATGGCCCAAAATTGGGCTTGGGGAAACTGGCCCCATGCCTCCTCACAGTTGCCCACCTCTGGTATAAATAGATGTCTGTTCTCTACAGGTGGCTTGATTATTTCCCTTATACTTTTATTGCACAGGGGAGAAGTCCATTATTCTCAGTGCTGTCAGAAGCTTTGTGGTAGCAGCTATAATGAGGAAGAGAAGCAGCAGCAACATTCTTTCCCTCAACAAGGGAAGAGAAGTGGGGGAACAGACCACCTCAGCCAGCATTACCAAAAGTTGTCATGTCCATGATGCTTTAATGAACAAAGTTTAACTTATGTATTTTACATTCCATTTTTCTCTTACGATGGGGTCCAAGGATCCATTTCACTTTTAATAAAGCTTCAAAGCTCTGGTTTTATTGGCATTTTGTAAGAGGCCTGGGGAACAATTTTGTGGAATAAATGGCTCAAGTAAAGTACTGTTTTTCTGTATGGATTTGAAGTAGTTCATCTATCCTGAAAGTTGCTGATGTTTCAGATTCTTCTCCGTATTAATACGCTAAAACACCGTTGTATTAATAGCTAGAGCAAGTGTGGGGCATTGGTTTGAACTCTGGACCTACATATAAGGTCTGTCATTAGGACTGTGGGAAAGCAGGGTTTGAATGACCTTGGGTGAGTCAGTCTTTCAGTCACAGAGGAAGGCAGTGGCAAACCTCCCCTGAGTAAATCTTGGCAAGAAAACCCTAAGACAGGGTTGCCTTAGGGCCACTGTAAGTCAGAAATGACTGGAAGGCACACAACAATAGTTGCTGTATAAAAGCAGTTGTTGTTGTTGTTGTTGTTGTTGTGTGTCTTCAAGTCATTTTTGACTTCCGGTGACCCTAAGGTCAATCTATCTCAGGGAAGATTTGTTCAGAGGGGACTTGCCTTTGCCATCCTCTGGAAGCTGAAAGAGCATGACCTGCCCAAAGTCACCCAGTGGGTTTCCATGGCTGAGCAGGGAATTCAAACCTTGGTCTCCAGAGCTGTGGTCCAACACTCAAACCATTACACTGTGCCGGCAGATATTATGACCTTTATTCCATAGTACATTTTCAGTCATTTTAGTAAAAATCTAATCCCCTCCTGAAGAAAACAACAAGTTTAGAAAAAAAAGTTTATTTATTTAAAAATGTTTTTATATAAATGTTTTTATACAAATGAAGTTCTTTACCACATTAGGTCTGTCATTTCTGCCCAGTGGATCCAAAGCCCCCTGCGCCACGTTCTGTTTCGTCCAAAACCTGAAATAAATACAGTGTTAGTTTTTCTCTTAGTAACTGCCTTTACCATATGATTTTTAGAAACATGTATCTACCCATCTACTTCCTGTCTGAAGTTGAGAAATTAACCTAAAAATAAATGCATCAGCTAGTGAATATTAAGCTACCAAACAAACATTACTTAACAGTAAGCAAGAATTCTTTCTTCCCTTTCCTGAATTTTTTTTAAATAAATCAACCATGCTAGTAATTATTTCTTTCCTAACTTCAAGTTTCTTACCTGGACTTCTTCAAGTTCAGGATAGTAGATGCGTTCACAGATTAACTGGGCAATCCTGTCCCCCTTTTTAACTTCAAAAACAAAATAATGTTTAAAAACTCATAGTATAAGTGCCTTAAAAAAACACTACAATCAGATTACATAATCATAGTAATACATTTTATTTCCCCCTTTAAAAAAAAAAAGAACATTTTGAGCATATTGCCCTTCCCTCTCTTTGCAGTAATAGCATATCTGACTGCTGATGGAGTACAAGGAGGTGGGATTTGGTATTTATATGCTATTTTTCTTTCATGGAGTAATAGTTATATATACACATGCATATATAGGGTTCTCACTAACCTATCTTAAAACAACTCAATGAATTTTTAACTGAAGTTCAAAGTTTAACTGAAGTTTTTAAAAACAGCTATTTTACAATGAAACACTATTTTTTTACACTTAGCACTTAAAAATGCTCATGACCATTAACAAAATTATTGGCTGAACTAGGGCCATTCTTCTCAGTTTCATAAACCATGGAATAGAAAGCAAGGAAAGCACCATGGCTGAGCACTTATCCCTACATGTCAGCTTCAGTGCTCATTAAGCCACTGTGCTATGTTACTTACTAGCTGTGGAACTCTGGATTAATTGCAGCTAGGCTAATAAAACTGTCTGCCTGCAGCTATCTCTATTACACATATATTCAGGCATATTGATCTACTGTTCATATGTAGGATGGTGCTTGTCTTTAACCAAACATCATCCTGATTTTTGTGGTTTTGATATTAGATATGCCTAGTTAAGTACTCTGTTTGGATTTCCCCCCATTTTTTCCTTTTATTATCACATCACGTGCTTAGTATACATTAATATATACTATATTGCAATGTTATTACAAGGACATTTTTTAACAATTACTTTTTCAACCTAGCCAACCCCTGCAACAGTTAACAGAAGATCTAAACCCCATTTGTATGAAAAAGCTTTTTCAGAGATATGGGATATAACCTTAATCAAATTTATCACATCTTCATACCCTGATTTTTCTTTTACTTTCTCAGTCACTGTTTTCCAATTATCACTCCATGATTTTTTCCTATATTGTCCTCTATACCTTAACCTTCTGTCCCTAAGAAAATCAAATAATATAGCTTCTTTTAAATATTTTAACAAATAAAACTCATTCCACTTTGATTTCTTTTTCCACCCTAAAGCAGTAACAGCATGAGCAGCTTTTAACTTTTCTTTTGTTATATAACTTTTGTTCTTATTTAAATCTATTATCCCTAAGTTGAGGGTTAAACAATTTTCTTTACCTAACTGAATTTCTCTCCCTATTATTATATTTGTTTCTTAACCTCTTTCCAAAATTCCTGAATAAATGGATACTCCTATCACATATGCATATAAATACCTTTAGCTCCACATCTATGCCAACATTTTGGTGAGAAATTGCCATTTATATATTCCATTTGATGAGGTATTCTATACGATACACCAATCATTTTCATCTGTTTTTTTACATTTGTATTTTTATTTTTAGCAATTTCTTGTAACCAAATTTTAATATCTTTTCTATTTATCGATATATCTTTTTCCCAGCTGTCAACCCCTCTACCATTCTATACTGGGCTATTAACATTTTTTTTAAAATAAACTTTCCCCATTAATCCTTTTTCTTCTTCTATTTTTCTTTTGATTATTTCCTCTGAAAACACATTCTGTTCTACTGTGATCAGTTTTATTTCCTGTAGAGATTCAATAATCTCTTTTACCTGAATTCAGTGCCAATCTCCAATCATTGTAATCAATAATTCTTCCTCTATTGGTTTCCCTGCCTTATCACATAAATCTCTAATAATTTTAAATTCTTTTGTCTTTAATTTTTTCACTATTTTCCCAAACTCTTCATTATGACTCCTATTTAAGTATTCTATTGGTAACCATTCCCATCTGTAAAACCTAATTTTTTATTCCATTTATCCCACGTTTTAAAATTTACCCTCATACATCCAATTATTTTTTCCTTCTTCTTACTCCCTATCCTTGCTTGAAAGACAGATGTGTAATCCATTTTATTGCTTAGTCTTTCTTTTTTAACCCACTTTTTTGTTGATCATATTCTATTTCTAAAATTCTTAGTAACTGAATTGTGTCAAAATATAATTCAAGAGAGGGACCCGCCCCCCAATCTCCATCTGTTTGATGTCCACATAACAATGCCTTAGGTAATCTAGACTTTTTGTTTCCAGAAATCCACCTTTTAATTGAAGTATCCCATTTCCTTATAACATTTAAAGGGATTATTTCTGGGACAGTTTGAAAGAGATGCAAACATTTTGGTAATAACATCATTTTAAACATTTTAATTTTTGTTAGAATTTTCCAATTTTTACTAGACCATTTAGAAATCTGTACTCTGTTTGGATGTGAGACCACTTGAAGCAGTATCAGGAACCAAGTTAACGCTCTGTACAGCTCCATAAGAAGAGTAAGCTTTTTGTTTTGGGTATACTTCTGTACTGATAAAAGTTTAAATGAGGTGTTTTCTTTATGACTAAGATAATATGCAAATGTGCACCTTAGTATCATACTTCAAGTTGGTCAATCCTACCCAATGAAGTACCTCTACAATAGATTATTGTACATCAACCCACACCTATAAGAATGTCCACCCACTGCCTTGTCAGTAAATTGCAGGTGTGATGCTAATTAACCTGAAATATCCTAATGTCATAGCCTAAATACCATAAAGGCACCAGATTCCATCTGATCTTGAGAGCTAAGCAGAATTAGCCCTGGTTAGTATTTGGATGGAACTCTACCAATGAATAACAGGTATTATATGCTATATTTTAGAGCAGCGGTTCTCAACCTGTGGGTCGTGACCCCTTTGGGGGTCGAACGACCCTTTCATAGGGGTCGCCTAAGACCATCAGAAAATACGTATTTCCAATGGTCTTAGGCTCCAATCCCTCCTCGGTGGTGGTGCGCTCCTGCCTCCTTTGGCGGGAGCGCGAGCGGGTCTATGTGCTCCCGCCAAAGGGGGCAGGAGGACGCGAGTGTGTGGCTTGCACGTGCGCACTACCACTCCTGGGCCTTTTCCGCATGTTACCTTATCACGGAAGTGGGGGGTGCCGTTCGCGCAAGCAGGTTCTTGTGCGAGGTGCTCTCTTCGCTGCTCCTTCGTTCCGCAGCTGGCTTCCTGGTTGCGCAACCGCCTCCATCCCTTCCTCCCCCAGCGCAGCCCAGGCTCACCTCCCACCTCCGCGATAAGGTAATGTGTGGAAAAGGCCCAGGAGTGGTGGTGCGCAAGCGCGAGCCACGCGCTCGCGTCCTCCTGCCCCCTTTGGCGGGAGCACATGCAGCCACAGCGTCATCATAGCAGGAGTTGTGGTGTGCAAGCGCAAGCCACGCGCTCGTGTCCTCCTGCCCCCTGTTCATAAGGGACTGAAATTGCTCCCCTTCTCCGCTACCAGGAGAACCTCCCATCTGACTGGCCAGCTTGGGGGGGGCAGACCCCCTCCTCGCCACAGCCCCTGCCCCACTCGCCACGGAGGGGGGCGCTGCAGAAGCGCCAGGGGCTGCAAGGCGGTGCTTTTCTGGGGGGGTGAGCTGCGCCCAGCGCAAAAGACAAAGGCGATGGGATTCCTCCCCCCACCCCGGCCAGGGTCGACACTCTGGAAACTTTTCCCACACTGTCCCCCCCAGCGGAAATGAGAGCAAAGCAGAAGCAGAGTCCGGGGGAGGGGGCTCTCAGAGTTTTTTCCAGGGGAAGACGTGCGGTTCCTCTTTCCCTCCCTGACTGCCCCCTGTTCCTGGCCGGCGAGGCGGCCTTTGCTCGCGCTTGTGCACCACCACCGAGGAGGGAATGGAGCTTAAGACCATTGGAAACACGTATTTTCCGATGGTCTTAGGCGACCCCTGTGAAAGGGTTGTTTGATCCCCAAAGGGGTTGTGACCCACAGGTTGAGAACCGCTGGCCTAGGCTTTTGCTAAGGCTGAGAGAGTATGTCTTGCCCAAGATTATCCTTCTTTCCCTTGCTTTTTAAACTCTTTTTTAAAAAAGGATTCGAAAGATTCGAGATTCATGGATTCCCAGAACCTTCCAAGGATTCGGATCCGGATTCAGAAAATTCTGGATTTGTCCCATCCCTAGTCCCTACAGTCCCCCATTTCACTGGCAACCAAAACTCCCTGATTGTACAGTCTCCTATTCCCCAAATCTGCTAATTTCCTAATGCTGCTCTACTTTGTTATTATATCTGTATCCTTGCTATTCGTTAGTTTTATTCATATACTGCTTCGTGTCCTGGAGTGCAGTGGGGGAGTGCTCTTTCTCTAATGACTATGCATGATTCTGAGTGGAACATGCTTTAACAATAAAACACATGTATTAAAGGAGGATTGATCTCCTCTAACAAACTAACTTGAAAGACTAAAAGTTGAAGGCCCAAGCAGTATCCCATATTTCATTAATATTCCATTAATATTAATATTAAAGATTTAACATTTTATATGTATTTAGTGTAAAAATATTCATGCTTACTGAGACATATTTTTAAATAGCAGACAAAAAAGGATAATTAATTTTAAAAAGCTCAAAGTTCAATTGGATATCTAAAAGCAACAAGTTAAATTCTTACCTTTAAAAGGTTCCTTTCCAAAGTTAAACAGTACAACACCAACATTTCCTCTGTAATCTTCATCAATTACCCCAGCTGTAAAAAATAGCATACTTAGTAATTGTAACAAAGTTGATATTTTCATTACATTTAGGTCACATAATCAAAGGATTCAATTTCTGTAACACTGTTAGAAACAAACGACTATTCAAACGATACTTAGACCGAGATCTTACTTAATGCTAAATAGCAAGGGTGACAGGGCAGTGAAGCTCTTCTGGTGCCTCCTTCCCAGCCAATGAGCACTTATCAGGATTGAGCTGGAGCTGCATTGTGCACTTTCTGTGGGCTACTGCACAGAATGGAGGTGTGTGGTGGGGAAGTTATACAAGAATACTTCCTTGAAAAATATTCCAAAACACCAGCATAAGCCACCAAGAGGATTCCAGCCAATAGTGCAACCCACATCACCGTGTAGTCAACAAGCTGGTTTGGAAACAACATCCCTAGCTTAACCAGACTAATTTCACTATCAAGAACGAACACTGGGTCAATGTACCCCCCCCACCTTTTGCCTATCACTTTTGGCACTTTGATTCTCATCTGCTTAAACTACATTATGAGGTAAAGTTGCTACTGGTAGATCTTGGGCAATCTGCAGCATAAGTGCAAGTGCTTCTGACTGTATCTTGTTTAACAATAGCAACAACTACGACTTATTTAAATATAATAGATAAGACTTCTGAGATGCTCCATGGAGGATGAGGAACGACTTATCCAGATGTTTGGTACTCTTTCCACTGAGGAACAACAAACCATATTGTGGAGACTAGAGACAGTTAAAACAGTGTTACAGTCAGTGTTTACTGCTGCAGCGTCTATCACCTCCCTGTTGCCCTCCAGCCATCCCTCAGATGGGCCATCAATATGCACATATCTTGAATCCTCGATTCTAGCAAAGAATAAAAAAAAGAAGGCGCTCTAGCTCAAGGAGTCCAATGACACCTTCACCCAGGCAGCCAGTCAGAGATCTAATTGACCTGACCACAGTGAGAGGAGATGAGAGCTATGCTTTACAAAAAACAGAGACTGCATTGGATGCCACCTCAGCTACATCAAAGGATACTCAGATATTTGCTCCAAGCTGCCCTAGCACAAGAATTGGCAGTGCAGGAGCTGTGACCCCTTGGGATCTGACTGCACTAACTCCCACACTTGATGAAATTGAATGACACTCAACAAATCCTACCTCCCTGGCTTTAATTTTCTGGAACACTGCAGGATGGAAATCCAGAAGCAGAGACCCCTCTTTCCTGGCTTACTTCTCTAGATATCATATAATTTTTCTTCAAGAGACACAGTCTGCGGAATACTTGTTTGTGGAAGGGTATAAGACAATTACATTAGATGCTGTACCAGGCATAGGATGTGGGAGTCTTTGTGGGGGCTTAGGTATTCTGACATCCACTTCATTATAGGCACAGGTAACTAAATTACCTTCATTAGATCAATATGCCCTGGCAATCTTGCTGCAATTCAACAAGAGTCAACCTGTATTGATTAATATGTATATTCCACCTCTACATGTTCAATCACAGATAAAATCTGTATGGGATAAATTGAACATGTATGTGGAAAGCTTAATGGCAGCACCACCTGCAGCACATATTATAATAGCTGGTGATTTCAATCCAAGAATTGGAGCAGATGATAGATCACTCTTCGCTAAATTCCATCGCCAACCCTCATCTTCTGTAATTATGCCCCCCATCCTGTGTCGTCAGTCTAAGGATGTATACAGTGACTATAGAGGATTGTGCCTAGTGCAAACCCTTTCAAAATTGAACTTGGTGATTCTGAACAGGTCTACAAGTAATGACTATCTAGTGGAGTACACCCACTGGGTTGGCCTTTAGCCCTCACTGTTAGACTATGTTGGTATTTCATTAATACCCTATCTATCTAAGTTTGTAGTCACTAGTCATTCTGAGAGTGATCATTTTCCTGTTATGTTGCATATGAAGGGTGCTTTTACCCTCTTATATTACAACAGTGTAATGTTGTAATGTGTAATGTGATGACCTCTGTCCTATTCGTGCTAAATGGACATCCCATCACGCAGAAATACTCACGAATTTTTTGGGGAGGGAACCAGCTAAGAGCCTTCATTCAGTAATAATAGGTCAAAAGTCAGATGATGGGGTATTGGCCAATTTCAACACTTTAATTAAATCAATTCCTGTGCTAACTGTTCCCCAATCTACCACAATTAGGCAAGATCCAAGAAAACGACATGAATGGTTTGACCAGGAATACTGTGGAGCCTGGAACTCTATAAAACACCATTTTAAACTATATAAAGAGGATTTCAATTCTTGTTCAACATCAGACTTCATGAAATTGAAAAAACAGGACAAACAGTTGATCTGCCAAAAGAAAAGGGTTAATATGCGAGCATCTTGGGAATGTTTGATAGCAGCTGCCAGTGTAAATAATCCTGCCCTCTTTTGGAGAGTGGTAGCACCATCTTTCCCAAAAAATATTTACAACCCATCATCCCAGATACCAGCCCATATTTGCCAAGACTATTTTGCATCTATGTATGCTGAAACGGAGAATTCTTTGGCCAATCTGGAGCTGGACATAACTTCCCTCCCCTATTGGCCCCCGGCCTCTGGTGTAGAAATCAGGAATTTTATTAAACAGCTCAAACCAGGGAAAGCCATGGGTGTAAACTTTATTACTTGTGAGGTAATAAAAAATGACTTAGACTGGTGGATCCCAGTACTACCTCACTTTTCACTGTAATAGATCATACAGCTATGATACCAAAAGACTGGGGCTTAGCTTTTATAATCCCAATTTATAAGAAGGGTAAAAGAGACGATCCAGCCAATTTTCGTCCAATTAGTCTGCTAAGTCAGATCAGTAAAATGTATGCTAAACATCTACAGGTTAAATTAACGGACTGGATGGAATCTGAGAACATTTTGAGGGATGAACAGGCTGGATTAGGGAAGGAAGATCAACAATAGATCATGCAATGGTATTGCAACACCTAGTAGAGAAGTATTCTCATCAAGCCTGTCAATCCCTTTATGCAGCATTTATTGACTTCAAGTCAGCGACTCAATATCTAGATCTAGATTAAACTTAAAAATACCACAATAGATAAGCGATTACTTCTATTGCTCATCAAAATCCATGAGAATACCAGAAAGTCAGGTGCAGCAATCAAGGACATGTCATCAAGGAAATACAAGTGAATTCCTTACTCAAGTTACTCTTCTTTCCATCCCCCTAAACTAGCCCAAAGACACACCAATCTATTATTACATGCCAATGATGCAGTAATTTTGTCGCTGACCCCCTTAAGAGAGTCCTAAGAAAGCCCTAAGATCACTCATTCAGCACTGTGCTGAAGAGGAACTAATAATAAACTACACCAAGACTAGGATCCTCACCTTCTCAAAACATCCCAAGCCAAAGAAGCTGGATCTTAGGAAGGCAATCAACTGAGCAGGTTAAGATCTTTAAATATCTGGGGATAGTTTTCCAAGCCTCAGGAAGTAGAAATGCCCATTTAGATTATATGTCTCGTAATGCACAGAGAACTGCTACAGCCATTCAAAATTATTACTTCACTAAAGGAGCACAGTACATTCCAGTTGCAATCAAATTGTTTACAGCTAAAGCTCAGGCTCAATTGTTACACGGGGCTCAACTAGGGTTATATAATAATACAACCTCTCTAGAAAGAGTTCAAACAAAGTTTTTGAGAAGCATATTTCAGGTTGCCCTATGTGTTCCAAATGCAGTACTTCGAAGGGAGGCAGGAGTTAGTAAACTGGAATCAAACATTTAGTTGAACGTCTTTACCTATTGGTTAAAGCTACATAATAATCCTGGTGGACTGACACAGTTAATATTGGCTGATAATTACAAATGCACATGGGAAACAGCTGTACTTCAGAAACTGAGCCTTTGTGGACTTTCTAGTGATACCATTCTAAGGTTAGGATTAGATCAAGCAAAATCTATTGTAAGACAAAGGATCTTAGATATAGAAGGTCAAACTGAAATTGCTGCCTTTACTAACTACACATTTGCCAACACGCAAATGTTGATTTCTAAACCACATACTTGTACTACGTTACTGTACCCAAATTTAGGAGAGCTTTATCATTGGTTAGATTCAATGTTCTCCCCCACAGCCGTATTGGAAGGGAAATATGGGAAAATTCCCTGAGATCCGATTTTGCCCTTGCAACACTGATGCTATAGAAACTATAACCCATATACTCTTGTACTAGTTTTACAGGGATATTCACCAACAGCTGATTACTCCCCTGCTAACCCAATTCCCAGGACATTTCAATGTTTTCTATTTATGTTATCTGTTGGATAACCAGGAATAAACTCTCATACTCAAAGTAGCAAAAAAAAATGTATATTATGTGCAAGATACGCCCTCAAATGGTTAATAGTAGTTGATGTGAGTTATCAAAAATTATCTGTGTTATCTGTTTTGTTACCAGTTTCTATGACTGTATTTATTATTTTATTGGCCAATGACCGAAATAAAGCGTCTGTCTGTTTGACTTCTGAGATGAAGAAACCTTCGGACCTGTAGCTTGGCATAACAGGACTGTGAGTACATTTCTGGTATTAAAAACAAGTTTGTCGATTGAGCAAGTGCTCTGAGTTCTTCCATTCTAAATATGTGCTTATCTACTGAATAGCTATTCTGAACTTGGCTCTTGTTAGTAGAGACTGGGGTTCTAATAAAAACCCAGAGTAGACAGGAAACTGTGGGTTAATGTCAGGTGACAAACCAAGATCTTAAAACAAGAATAGATACTGGCTTTATTAGGCCAGATGTTTTATGTTCAGCAAAGGAACAGCAAAGAATTTCAAAGGGACTGCAATCCAACACCCACACTGAGGTCATAGCAATCACTGATTGATAAAGGTAGCACTGCTACTGAAACATTTTCAAAATGGGGTAAGAATGAATAGGGAGCACTACTAATACCTTGCCCCACATTATGAGCAGCATAATACAATTTACAGAGGCTGCAGCAACAAGTCTTTAAGACAAGTAAGTCACAGCCAGATAACTGTCTTAGTTGTCATGCACAACCTGCTACATTTGCAATCACAGAGCAAGCCTCTATTTGTGTCAAAGCAGCTAAAGGAGGAGATATACTGGGCTGGCCAAGGAATTTAAAAGCAAACTAGAAAGAACCAGACAGAAGAATACAGGGCAGTCATTGTCTGGTTTCACAGTATAGGATATTAACAAACAACATAAAACACTATGCTCTCTCTGCCAAACGAAAAGCACAAATTCTCATTCCAGAGACAAACACAGAAGCAGAGAACATTATAGAGATTCCCATAACTGCTTTTTCAGGACTAAGATAATTTTAAATATTTATTTTCACAAGAAACCTCTCAAGATAACTGCATTTTATTTAATCTAGGAAGAAAATTAAAATATGTATGTTCTCTCAACCAGAGAGTAGTTTTAAAACTCCCTTGCAGTTTTACTTAGATTTAAAATACAAAAAAAATGAATAAATCATTTATTATTGTGCCATGTCATGGAGTCATTTGGCATTATGTCTATTTATTCAACTGCAAAGATTATATATAAACAAGAACCAACTTTTTTCTTTCTTGCTATGTTGTCTATATATATATATCACTATATATGTTGTATGTGTAACTTTTTGTGTGTGCAGTAATTTTGTACTCAATAAAGATTATTTAAAAAAATAAAATAAACAAGAACCAACTATTTCAAATATCCATTGTACTGCTAAAGCAGCAGCAATGAAATGACTGAAGTATAAATAACATTTTTACTATCTAGAAACTACATACATTCGGGAGATACACAACGTTGCTAGTCAGACATACATTTAAACTTCCTTAATGCCTTGAGCACTATTTGGCACTGTGTATCTCAAACCAGAACATATAATATTCAGTTTGTATTTTAAATATTTCTCAGGTAGTTTTAAATTTGTGTATCCTCTAGACTTGAGAAGACACTTCCTCAGCATCTCAAAATATTAGTTTTCATTTACTGCAACTAGATAGAACTATATAGTCTCTTTTGCTAATTTAAGTTCTACTATATACATCTTCCACCCATTTTCTCTTTTCTGCAAGACATACATGCCAACTTTTCAAATGATAGGAAATTGTGAAAACACAAATCTAGCAATGGTATTTACTGTCCAACCAGCAATTTGGGTTGGGTTGTGAAAGGACAAAATAGATATCTGAAGCAACTAATTGCTCCAAGAGGTGAAGAATCCACGCTTAAGGGGAAAAATGCTTGGAACATTGTACAGATTGCAGTGTCCCGTTTATGGCACATCCTGTACTCCTACAAACCATAGCTACATTACCCTCTTAACTGATGGCATGACTTTACACCAGTCCCGGTCTTGGTCCTGCTCACTTCCAGTGATCTGCCTGAAGTGAGGGGTGCAGCTGATTGTTTTCTCTGAGGCTGCCAACCTATTTGCAACATACAGGCTCCCAGCAAGCTCTGTAAGCAGCTAGAACTGAGGGGAAAGCATTCCTGACCTGTACCAGCATAAATGTTGTAACCATGTTAATTTCAAGATCTCCTTTTAAGCAACTCATTACTGTGGCTGGAATAAAGCATGACCCTAAATTGTAAGTATTAAAGAAAGCAAACACCAGCGACAGATGGCTACTGTAATTTATTGTAAAAAACCTACATGCCAGCCACATGAGAAGTCTCATGTGCTTATGAATCTGAATCTTAAAATTTCCCAAATGACAAATATTTCCAAAACCAGCCATGACTGGTTTCTATTATGACTGATAGAAATATAAAGTAAATTTGAATATGAACGAAGCATTAAAAATAGATACAAAGTTTAAGCAAATAATCTGTGCCTAGACAAAGCATCCTGAACAAACAGAAATGAAATTGTTGTATTAGGATAGGATATACACAGAACGTTTCTATACAGTTACTTGAAAACACCAACTTGGAGGTGAGAGGGAGAAGTGTCAGAGGGAAACAATGTTACCTGGCAGCCCTTTTGATATTTAACACATCCATATTTACACAATCCATCTAAGGATAAAATAGGATTCCAACTGCCATAGTTAAAGTTTCTAATATGCTACATCTGCATTATGCACTATGGACAAATCTTTATCAATGATTTGAGTGAGGGCATTCTTATCAAATCTGCAGATAACATCAAATTAGGAGGGGTAGCTAAGACCCCAGAGGAGAGCATCAGAATTCAAAATGATCTTAACGATAATTTTGACCCAGATTAGAGAACTGGGTCAAAACTAACATAATGAATTACAACAGGAAGTGTAAGGTACTATACTTGGGCAGAAAAAATGAAATGCACAGATATAGGATGGCTGACACCTGACTTGTGAAAAGGACCTAGGAGTCTTAGTAGACCACATGCTGAACATGAGTCTGCACTATGAGGTGGCAGCTGAAAAAAGGCCAATGCAATTCTGGGCTGCATCAATAGGAATACAGTATTTAGGTCAAGGGAAGTGATGATACCACTCTATTCTGCTTTGATCAGACTCCACCTGGAATACTGTGTCCGCTTCTGGGCACCACAGTTCAGGAAAGAACAAGCTAGACCGTGTCCAGAGTCGGGTCACAAAAATGGTAGAAGTCTTGAAAATCATGCCCTGTGTGGAGAGGCTTACGGAACTGGGCCTGTTTAGCCTGGTGAAGAGAAGGTTATGAGGCAATATGATAGCTATATTTAAATATTTGAAAGAATGTCAAAAGGAACATGGAGCAAGCCTGTTTTTTGCTTCTCCAGAGACTACGACACCGAACAAAGGCTTCAAACTTCAGGAAATTAGATTTCATCTAAACCACATGTGTTCAAACACAAGGCCTATGGCGCCAAATCTGGCCTGCCAGGCCATTTCGTGTGGCCCTCGCCTTCTCCTGCCACTGTGGCTGGAGGGCAGAAAGAGGCCAAGAGAGGGCAGGGGGAGCAGAAAGTGGTACACTTTGGATAAACTGACCAATTCCATATCACTTTACAGAGATATAGGGACCATAAACTATGATCAAACAGACCCAAAATGTCCAAGAAAAGAATAAAATGATGCAGAGGGAAGGCAATTTAAAAACCATTAATAATTGAATGCAGTGGCAATTATTAAATATGATAAACGAGTAGATACATTTATATAGTCTTACATAATTGGATTCTGATTCCAAATAGATTCTATGTTTCCAGCTCTTCTCTGACATGCTGTTTACTGTTTGAGATTTCATAAAATCTGAATTTACGCTAGAGCTGCAAAGTTTAACTGACCAATTAATATTAACTGAATCAAAAAAGTCTGATCGACTAAATAGGGGTGGGCGTGCCATATTTCAGAGGAAGGAACTGGCAAAACTGTCCCAAGTATTCCTTGCCTAAGAAAACTCTGTGACATTTGTGAGGTCACATAAGCCAACAGGTGACCTGAAGGCACAGGAACATATGTACATGTGTGTGCACGTGCATACACACACACAATGCACAGCCTGTGGGCTGCAGTCCTTGGAGTAGACTTCTGAACCCTCTGAAGCCACCTGTCAGTTTCTCAGTTCACTTCCAAATTTAAAAAAAGGGTGTGATTTTCAGGCATTGTCACCACAAAGCTGCAGGGAAAGCCCCCAAAACAGACAAAACACCCTCAGTTCCAAAGACAATGCCTCAACACTCTCTATTTTTGTTGGTACTTTTTGTAATGGTGATGGAAAGTGATGCAGATTCACTTTAAGTGACCATTTTAAGAAGAACTTTGAAAAAGACATAGATATTTAGGTGTACAGTTTGGGGAGAGATTAAACCCAGGGAAGGGGCAGAGGGGTGAAAATTGGTCACTGTCTTGTTTTTAGTTGCCCACCCCTAAAGGATGCACCCTAGTAGTTGGGTATCTTTGAAAAAAAAAGTGCACATGAAAACATCTTCTCAAGAGACATTCTTCCTTCTTTCACATAAAATTATTATTTCTGTAAGATGATGCTTAAGACCTGTTTTAACCTTAAATGGTGCTTCAGGTCATAGCCGTACTTGAAATAGTTTTCATACATCAAAAAAGTATTTTTCTATGGTTGTTGTTATGTGCCTTCAAGTCATTTCTGACTTATAGCCGCCCTCAGGCAAATCTATCAGGGGGTTTTCTGGGGCCGAGAGTGTGTAATGTGCCCAAGGTCACCCAGTGGGTTTCCATGGCAAAGTGGGAAATCGAACCAGGATTGCAGTCCAATGTTCCAACCACTGGATAACATTGGCTCTCAATACTAAAAATGCAAGTAACCTCATAAAGCTGTAAACTAATAACAATACCCATGCAATCATTCTTATCTCTATTTTCTGCACTTTCATCCAATCATTAAGCTATTACTGATATAAATACATTCATTGTCATTAAAATTGCCATAGGTGTATCATCTATCACTCTGTATATCAGAGAAAGCAAGAATTACCTATACCACATATTACTGCTGATTTGAACGTAGATCAATAGACTTATGCAAGAAATATCCATAGGCCCTCTTTTCATATTTTGGTTTTCAAAGTCTGTCTTAGGGAATCACAGGCTCCTTCAGAACTGTAATTTTTCAGTGAATTTTTCAGTGAAATTCAGCTAATTTTTCAGTGAAACAGGTTGTCTACCACTCATCTTCCTTCATGTCAAATCTGGAATTACAGTCCTTCACCCCTTACTATGCGAGTGGGGGTTACCTGTCTTTTTCCTGGGCTATATTTCAGGGATACCAAACTCCTCTTCAGGAGGAAGGAGGAATACTCCCTCTTTTGTAGTTTTCCCACTCATCTACCAGGTGCTGATTGACAGCATCAGGCTGTGTACTGTCTTCATTCTCCTCAGAGTATAATACTCAAAGGGGAAGATGATGGATGCTACAAGGCCAAAACCTAAACAATAAGTATTTAAAGGCCTCAACATACTCTCAAAGCTGCTGGAGCTAGTGAAAACCCTATACTGTCAGTAAGTCAAGACTTGAAACTGCATAATATTTTCCTATCCACGGTCAGTAGAGATCTATTGATTTCTGTATGCTTTGATTCTCGGTGAGTGGGAGGAATTAACCTATACTAGGATATCCTTCTCTACTGCTGGAAAATCATATCCTACTTTTCATATTTCCTCTCCCAGGGCATTCAAGACAGCATGCCACAAATCAGTGGCAGAGCATATACACTGCATGCAGAACTCTCCAGATTCAACCCCTGGCATCTCCAGGGCTAGAAAATCCTGTCTGAAAACCTGGACCACTTCTAATCAGTATTGACAGTACTGGACAAGATGAACCAATGATCTGATTCCATAGAAAATTTACTATGTTCTAATAAAATAGTCAGGTTTCTAACTATCTACACTTCCTGAACATGCTGTTTAATTTCATTTTGATCTAAGAGACTACAATATTAACTTCATTGTGCTGCAAACAAATACACAGATATTACTGCATAGAGAAATAAATAACTTACCACCAACATCTATGAAATGGTTTGCAGCTAATCCAGACCGAGGAGCTAAAACATAGGGGAAAATTATAACTTTAACGTAAGTAAAACTTATTTTTTAAACTGCACAAATAATCCAACCTTGTAATATTTTAACAGAAAAATGGCACACAGATCCTTTCTTTAACAGAGATGATACCTGGTAGAATCATAGAGTTGGAAGAGACACCAGGGGCCATCAAGTCCAACTCCCTGCTATGCAGGAATACACATCAAAGCATTCCCAACAGATGGCCATCCAGCCTCTGCTTAAAACCCTCCAAAGAAGGAGACTCTATCACACTCTGAGGCAGCATGTTCCACTGCCAGACAGCTCTGACCGTCAGGAAGTTCTTCATGAGGTTCAACTGGAGGTTCCTGCAGCTTGAATCCATTGCTCCTTGTCCTAGTCTCTGGAGCGGCAGAGAACAAGCCCGCTCCCTCCTCAAAATGACATCCCTTCAAACATTTAAACATGGCTATCATGTCCCCTCTTAATATTCTCTTCTGCAAACTAAACATACCCAGCTCCCTAAGCTGTTCTTCATAGGGCATGGCTTCCAGACCCATCACCATTTTTGTTGCCCTCCTCTGGACATGTTCCAGCTTGTCAATATCCTTCTTGAATTGAGGTGCCCAGAACTTGACACAGTATTCCAAATGAGGCCTAACCAATGCAGAAACTTTGCTGTATGACAGAACAACCGCTGATAGCCATCATTCAGTGGTTTGTAATGCCTTTCAGGAGGATCAGGAAGATTTTTACCACAAATATAGGCTTCATTACGCATGCTTTATATAAAATAAGCAAACAAAATGATACATACTTATAACAGATATGAAAAATATATGCAAGTATGTATATATATATATATATATATATATATATATATAGATTTCTTCAGGGCTGAAATACAACTGATTTGTTTAAACAAGTTCCAAGAAGCACAGTAATTTAGAATTCATTTCAGTGTATGCATTACATTCCAAATCTCAACTATGAAATGGCATGCAATGGCATGGGTGGCATCCTGTTAGTGTCATATGCAGGCATAAGCTGTGCTACACGTGGGAAATGGAGGGTTTTTGACAATACACAACGGGGATCTCCTGCAGATGGTGGCACAGAATAGAGTTCTGCACATGGGACTGTTATGCATACAGTGGCAAAGTTCATAGAGCAGAATGTAAATGTGCATTACATGTACATATTGCCTTTGTGCACTGCACACTGTGTTTTCAGGCATGCTTATGTTGTGCCTTGTTGATATTCAGTTGAGAAACATAACTCTGCTGGTGGGTATTTACGCTATGCCAAAGCAATGTAGTATCTCGGTTTGGGTTTGCTTTCATATATTAAGCTAAATAATAAGTGAAGTCCTTACACTCATAGCTCAAAACCCTGCTTTGCTTACTAAATTGGCAAAATGTCATGGGTTATGCTATTTTGCTGTTATAATATTTATAGCATTTCATAAACTCATATAACAGTTTAGGACTCATTTTACAATGTTTGTTGACATTCATGTTTCAAGACTTTATGTCAAGTACCTATACGACTGCCAGAATTCCAGACACAAATCCAGAGTAATGGTCTTCAATTGCATAAAACTCAGAGATTCAAAATCTAAACCATAACAAACTGCATAGATGAATTAATATGGCTTCTAGACATAGCTTTGAAAGAGCCTTGTATAAATTGACTCTGGACTATCAAGAGGTGATACATACTTCTATATGCAACTATTTCAGGGATGATTTTTGGAAAGAAAACTAGATGTGGAGTTATTCAATTTCAAAATGCTATTGCCTGCTTTCATGGGGAGAAAAAGAAATTAAAAAACATTTGCAAGATAACTCTTTATTAGCAAACTTACCTACTCGACCGTAGCATCCAGCAGGAAGAGCAATCTGAATATCTGTTTTCACTACAGCTTTTCCTGAAGCAGGGATCTCATAGTCATATGCACTGGGAAAGCAAACCAAATGATGTTATGCCTGTAAGATGGCAACAGACAATCTACAGGTATAAACTAATAACTAGGTTTCTTTGTGAAAGGATTTCTTAATATGTATCCACACATTTTTGAGATTTAGAAGACACTTGACATTGACAGCATAAGTATACACATAAAAAGTAACTATTATATTATTCATAAGGTGTATATCAGCAATAGAATTCACAGCATATTATGAAACAGTTCCTTGTGCATCCCTTTGTCTGTATGAAATGCTTTGAACTATCCACAACTAAGGGCTAAGTATCATGGAGCACGTTATTATTAAGTTCAAACCATTGTACCCAATGAGGGGGACAAAGATGTAAAACATATTGCAACAGGTCATATTGCAAATATTGTATGTCCTGCTACTACTTCTCAACCAATGTGCAGGGTTTCAAAAGTTGGTCATGTCCTAACTGAAGACAGCCACCAACATTTAAAAATACCGGTATTGTTGTATCAGTTTTTTTAACAGAATGAAAGAGAAAAAGAGAATGACAGAGGAAAGTAGAAGAGGGAACCAAATGTGCACTTATTACTGATAACTGTAAGGAAAGAAAAGATCAGACACTTCCTCCCTGTGACTTGACAAGCTATACATACCAAAATCACTATCAAGCTCTTTTCCATGTGACCACTCTAGCTTTCAACCGAGAAGAGTAACACTTTGCACTAATTTTCTTTAAAAAATGATTGCAAGCTGTACACAAGGCTTAAGACCTGAATCCTCTTGTTAGTTTCAACCACTGTAAACCTATGTCTTAATCCATCATTCTATGATTCATTCAATGGGTCTAGTTGGGACTGAGTAATAGGATTCAGGCCTGGATATTTAGTGGCCACGTGCTCAAAAATACTAAACTTTTAAAACTAAAGCCATTTAACCAAGTAGTTGTAGACACAAGTAGTCTTTTTAGAAATACAGTGGAGTGTTCAGTACCAGATACTTTTTGGTTTAATGTACGCACATTGATTTTGCACTCTTACAGCCACCTCATCGTAGATTAGAAACTACAGGCCTCTCAGACACATTTTGATCAGCGCTCAGATTATAGAGGAATGAGAGGAAGAGGAATCCGAGCACTGATCAAAATGTGTCTGAGAGGCCTGTAGTTTCTAACCTATGATGAGGTGGCTGTAAGAGTGCAAAATCAATGTGTGTACATTAAACCAAAAAGCATCTGGTACTGAACACTCCACTGTATTTCTAAAAAGACTACTTCTGTCTGCTTTACCTTTTATACAGGACTGAGTACTTGTTTTATAATATACGCTGTATATCTGGCATGCAGGACATCACTGGGTGGGAAGGAAGAAAATTAATGGTAAGTAACAATATGTGCTCTTTACAACTAGCTTTTCCCTACTATTTTAAGAAGGCTGGAGGTTTGGTCCGTTTAATTAAAATGATGGGAATCAGGAGGCAAGGCTTCTGGATTTCATGAACACATACAGATCCACGAAGTACAGATTTCAATACGTATTTTCAGGGCCAATGATCCTTTGGCTGCTATGCGAGCTTAATATAACAGACACTGTCGTAGGAAGACAGTGGGATAAAGATTGAGATTTCTCAAGCCACCGACAAAAACATCATGTAGTGGATTAGGACCGGGGAGATAAGGGCCATTTCCGCACAAGCCTGTTATAGTGCTATTATTCCACTTTCAACATCCTATGGAATTTTGGCGTTTGCAGTTTAGGGAGGGGCCCAGGATTCCATAGGATGTTGAAAGTGGAATAATGCCACTATAACAGTCTTGTGCGGAAACGGCCAAGGACTTAACACCGCCTCCTTCCAGGCTGCATGGACCTCTCGGTCCCTCAGCGAGACCAACCTCACCGGGTTGTTGTGAAGACCGAGGCGGGGGGAAAGGGCCGTTTGCGGCTCCTCGCAGGGAATACAGGAAGCCACGAAACAGACCAGCGGGCCGGACCTGCTCACCTGTACAAATCGTAGCCCGCCGCCCGCGAGGAGCCCCTGGACGGGGCGACGGCGTTGTCGGAGAGCTTGGCGAAGCGGAGTCTTGTGCTGGGCTCCTCGGGACCGGACGCCCTGAACCTCTTGCTGGGGGACGAGGCGGGGTCCGCTTCGGAGCAGGGCATGGCGAGCGTCAGCGCGGGAGGAAGAGGTGCAGGTGGCGGCGGGAAACCTCCGAATTCTGAGGAGGAGCGGGGGGGAAAGGAAGCCAACTCCCCCAAAGAGCCCGCGCTTTCTCCGCGGCCCGCGCGTCTTTTCAGCAAAGCGCCAATGGGAGCGCGGCAGGGGCGGGGCCTGAGCCGAAAAGACCGCCAGGGAGAGCTTTGGGGGCGAAAGGGTCTCACAGAGATATGATGCCCGAAAGGTGGTAGAGTAACCCCCTTTAGGACCGCAGCACCAACTTGCGGGTTCATGTCGGAAATCCCCCTGCTGCTAAAAATACTAAGTTTAGCAGTGTTGGCCGTAAGAAAACACCACACGGACCCCAAAGTCCCTGTTAGTATAAAGAACTTTTGTTGGGTCAACCGAAAAGGGCACAAAATGTCCGCAGTCGCACAAGGTTTCGCATACATTTTGGTACCCTTTTGTTTGGCGTAATAAAGGCATTCAGCGGACGCGGGAAAGCAATTCCCTCGGCCCCACCGAAGACGCGAGGGATCGATGCTGATCCGTAGCATCTGCGATTATGCCGCCATGTGGGCTCTCAGGGCCCTTCCACACGATTATTGTGCTATTATTCCACTTTCAACGTCCTATGGAATCCTAGGAGGGGCCAGAGCATGTAGAAAGTGGAACACTAGCACTACAACAGCGTAGTGCGGAAACGGCCTTACTCTCCCCCGAAAAGAAACCGTACTCGGGGAAAAAGGACCCCTTTGTGTGACTCTATTTTAACAGTCTAGGTGTATATGCCATTGCCCTCCCTCCTGGTCGCAGCCCGCCCGAAATTAAGAGGAACGTCGCCCCTCTTTCGGGAAGAACAGACGCCCTCCTAGAAACACAAAGCCTTTCAGCCTCTCTTCTAATTCCTAGGGTTCCCCCTTTTTTTACACGAGGCTTTTTTTCCACCCCCTCCCGTGATCAGAATGGTGTTTCCCGGTCGTTACTCCTCCAGGTCTTGTGGAAGAATCCACTCTCGTGGGGGGGGGGAGGACGTGTATCCCCTGCACAGACGGTGTTGGACCCCGCGCCCAGGGAGGAGGAGGGGGCGCGCGCGTGCTTTTAAACCGGCGGCAACGGAAGAAACCGCCACGTCGGGGCTCCCCCGCCCCTCCCCCGCTTTGCCGCGCGCGCCCTCTTACTGTTTTTGAGAAGCCGCCTCAGGCAGCGCCACGCCATGGCGCCGGGGGGGGTCTTCGCGTTCCCCTGCGCGCGGTTGATATTTTAGGCTGCTACAACTGCAGCCGCCGGTGACTCTTTTTTGGCTCCCGCACGAGAAACCCAAATGAATCCGGTCCTTTGTGCGGGACCTCGGCTTTATGGGAGGAACGTGAGGGAAGCCGATTTCTTCTCCTCAGAGAGCATTTTTAAAACTGCGCCTCAGTTCTGTCCGTGAGAAACAAGATGGCAGCCTCCGTGTTGCGTTCGTAACTCCAAACGAGTTAAATTTTAGCTGGTGTTTGCCCCGTTCCACCACACGGGATAGGATACGTAATAAAAGAGAAGGTTGTTTTTGATCGTCTTCAGAGACCCTTTTCTCATTTTGTGGGCAGGACGTGGTTTCTTACTCTTAATTCGTTATTTTTCGAAAATTTCAACAGCTGATTAATTTCCATTGAAATTGGATATGATGCTTATATTCGCTGTACCACATTGTTTTGGAAATGCCCCATATTAAATAACTGCTGTGATCAGGAGTCTGGGGGCCTTTCTGCACTACAATGTTAATAGTGCTATTATTCCACCTGTGGAATTCTGGGATTTGTAGTTTCCTGAGGCCAAAGAGCTCTCTGGCTGAGAATTCTGAATGCCCCTCCTAAAGGCAAACCCCAGTGTTACCCTGTATGTTGGGGGTCCTGGGAGGGGCACCCAAATTACCAAATAAAACACAAGCTGGGGGAAATTAAGCTCTAGCACTCTCTCAGCTAAAGGAGAGGCAGGGTAACTTAAGCTAGGATCTTCTACCCAATGTATACAGCGTCGGGTCAGAGAGCAGTTAGACAAGCTTAAAGTAACAAATAGTAATTTTTATTAAGAACAAGCAACACGAAAGACATGACAAATACTAGCTAACTTAGAAATAGAAATGGAGAGTTTCAAGGGAGTGGGTAATACGGCACCTGGTCTCGTAGTCCTGGAGAGGAAGACGGGGTTCCGGGAGAGAAAGCTCAACGTGATTCGCTGAGGGGAGTTCCCTTAGACAACCGGCAGCAAGGCGGGATGGAAGTCCAAAGTAGTCCGAGGAAGTCCCAAAAGTGGGGGCATTTTATAGGGTGGATTTTACCTACGGGCTATGCTATGCTTGGTGAGAACAAAGGAGATTTGGAGCTGGACAAAGGAGTTGGAAAAAGTCAGGTTTTGCATGATAAGCTTAGCGCTGGATGACAATAGTATGGCCAGGATGCTGATGGCCCGACATAAAGGAATGGCTCGGCTGTTGGCTGTGGGGCTTTGTGTAGATACACGCTGAGCAAAGCTGGTTTGCAGGGAGTCTTTTCCCCAAAGCATCGGAGAGGCTTAAGTTGCCTGCCTGAATGAGGTTTTGGAATGTAAAACCGTTAATGGCCACACCCAATACGTGCTTGTTTGGTGGACCTCTGCGAACACATGGGGTAGAGTGGCAGAGAAAGGTCAAGTAAAGGCCAAATTATTTGAAATCAAAAGGATATCTAGTGCTCTCACCAGACATATCATAACCGTGATAACACCAGGATTCCAAAGGGGGTTGAAAGGGGAATCATCGCACTGTAACAGTGTAGTGCAGAAAGGTCCTCTAAAGATTTTTTAAAAACTTTCTGATTGCTACAATAATCCATTATTGTATGACAATCAAAAAGTTGTATGATAATCATACAAAATAGGCCTTTGCTCTCCAAAATAACCTATAGCCCACTCCAAAATGTACACCATTACTTCCAGGAGATGCTCCTTTATGAGATAATCGATGCCCACCTCTTCCAGATCTGTAGATGCCAGATATACTTGTGTGTAAATCAACCTCACAACTTAATGCCAGGTTTTGAGACAAAAATTGAGGATTTTGGTATGGCCTGTGCATAAGGCCATTCCCACTCTACACTGTTATAGTGCTATTCTACTTTCAACAACCTGAGGAATTCTGGAGTTTGTAGTTTACTAAGGCCAAAGAGTTCTCTGGCTGAGAATTCTAAAGACCTCTCTCTAAACTGCAAACCCCAAGATTCCATAGGTGGTTGAAAATGGAATAATAGCACTGTAACGGTGTAGGGTGGAAATGGTCTAAGTCCAAAGTCATTCCATGGAAATGCGAAATTGCCAGCAATGCCTTGGGACCAGCCATGCCTGGCCCCCGCTACTGCCCAGGCATTTTGCCACTACATTGAATAGTGGGTTTTTTAAAAATAAAAGTTAAGGTATAATATTAACTTATCAAAAAGGAACCATCCTTTTCTCTGAGTGGCAAAAGGCAAGAGCTTACTCCGTCCCAAGAGAATTTAAAATAAGCACTGACCCCCTCTACTCTCTTGGCACTCCTTTCAGGGGAAGCGCCAAGGAGCTGCCACTGTTGCCATCATCATTTTCCTGCCCAGGTTTTCAAAAAGGCCAGACAAGGCACTGCAGTGGAGAGAGTAGTAGGGACTAGTGTTTCTTTTAGGTTCTCCTGGGATGGATTAAGCTCTCACCTTTCACCACTGCTCAGAGAAGGGATTGATTCCCTTTTTGATAAGATTTAAGGTACAGTACTTATTGACCCGTGGATAGGACTACTGAGGTTTTCTGAGTTGATTTTTTTTACTAATATTTCTAGAGTTGCACATGAGTATACAGTGGGCCCTCAGTATCTGCTAGAATTTGGTTTCAGGCACTGGCAGAGCTTGGAATGAGTGGAGGGGGGGCAAGTGGGGAGTGTGGCCATGGTGTGTGGGTTGGGGCTATGGTGCGTGGGGAGGGGCTATGGGATACTTCACTCAGGAGCATGGCTATGAGCTGGGATGCCCCCTAAACAATTGCTGCCTGGGGCAAACCTCTCTCATTGCCTCCCCTGTCCCTATGCAACTGGTTTCAGGACACACACCCCTCCCCATGAATACCAAAATTCATGGATGCACAAGTCCCATTAAAAAGGCATTTTGTATATAAAATGGTAAAATCAAAGTTTGCCTTTTGGATTTTTTTAAAAAATATTTTCAACCCATGGCTCATTGAATCTGTGAATGCAGAATCTGCTGATATGGAGGGCCAACTGTATACAGTATGTGCAGGGCACAATGTATCAATCCAAACAACTATTAGCAACATAGGAAAAAAAGAAGTTGAATATGTGCTGCAATTATTTGGCGCCCCCAATAAATGTGACTGCCTAAAATCAAACACCCTTCTATTCTGATGCCCTTACCTATGAGAGGAAATTCAGCTCAAATCTTAATGTACAGTCAGGGCACTCTAGAGTGCCAGCCCAAACCACCAATGGCAAATAGGAAGAAAGGAATAGGGAAATGTGGATGTACACCCCCAAATAAACCCCAAATCGTATATAGATAAATCTAGGACAGGGCTATCTAGGGGATGGCGTCAATACTTGTTTGGGGGCCAAACCTTTTTCACATACAGAGCAGTGACATGCATGCCATCTTAGGCCAATAATGGCAAATTAGAAAAGAATAAATTGCCAATCAAGTAAGTTGGGTGCTACCCCATATTATACAGTCGCAGAGTCTCTGAGATGGCATCAGTGCTGTCTTGCCCAAAGCTTTTTGTGTACTCAAGATACTTGACACGTATCTATTCTCTTCTGAACTGTGTCTGTATTGCAGGATAACTTGATTATGTTTTCTTCCTGTTAAACTGCTCCTGTTTGCTAATCCTGTTGCTTGGCACTGGGTTAATTCTAGTTCATTGAGGTTTTTGTTTTGTTTTTTTGTGCAGAAATTCAGGGAGGTGTCAGAAAAGGAGAATAAAGAGAATGTCAAAAGATTCACGTTTATGTGAATAATATAGCATGTGTGTGTTTTTTAGTTCCAAAGAATGTGTGCGTGTGTGTGTGTGTGAGGAACCAAATTCACACACACAAATAAAACAGTGCAAATACACTATTTATTAGGAGCGTGATACATAGTACAGGACTTCAGTGAGCGAACTGGAGGCAATTAGCAAAATCCAAAACATTAAAAGCAAAGAGTTTCTCATCCCGCCCGCAAGCGACCTTGGAGTTCTGGTTTAGCCTGGCAGTGCTTATCACTACATTCCTAGCTTTGTTTATCTAACGGTATCAGGTTCTCATACCTTGTTACAAGCAAGCTGCTCCTACACGTCCCATAACTAAAATATGGAGGGCTACCCAACAGTGTGTGCGTGGAAGACTGAGACAGAGAAATAACTGTTTTTAATCCTTAAAATACTCTTTTCCTTAGGAATCAGACGTGAACATAAAAAGCCGTGTATCCTCTTTCTTTCAATATAAATATTTATTGATTATCTTGTTTTCAAGATGGCTTACAGCATTTTAAAATCCATAAGGAGAAGAAAACCAATAAAATTAATGTGGTGATACAGAGCAATAAAAACAGAAGCAGCAAAATAAAAGCCCCTTGCTGTCATAACAGAATGAATAAAAACACAGAATTAAAATGATATCCCACCTCGAGTTTACTAGAGGCTGTGTGAGAAATCTAGCAAGACATTGAGTTTTCCATTCCTTCAGCTTCTTGCTACACTGTTACCCCAAAACATAAGTGACTCAGGGGTCCACCAACAATGCCAGTACCTCCATGTGACGGGGAGAATTAATTAGCCCAAAATTAGGAAGCTTGCAAGATGGTGGTAACTTAATGAGATCTTTCCACCAATGTTTAGGGGATCATGCAGGAAAGAACCAGCCAGAGAATCCAAAATGTAAATTAAAAATGCGTTTTATTGAAAGATTCACACACGTATGCAAAAGATCTCAAACATTAAGACACTCACACAATCACTAACCAAAGGATAAAGGGAGGAAAGTTGTGGACAGAAAAATTTCAGGGTTCAGGTGATAATTACTGGTCCAGAGAAGCAGTGAGGAAAAGTGGTGATGTGGCTTAGGTAAACACCTAAGGACAGTTCTCATTCAGGAAGCTAGGCGACTGTGTAGCATTCAGCAAGGTGAGAAACTACACTGAACCGCTTCAAACCGAGGGTTTTCATACTGCCAAACTACCCTGCAGGTATGGGTGTGAATCAGTCTCTCAGGCAAGTGGGCAATGGGAGTTACAGTGAGGTCTGGATGGTGTTAATGGTCTTAGTGTTTTAGGTGACAAAGGAGTAACGGCTATTGCAATAGCTCTGTATTGTAGAGAAGTTGGGAAGACAAAGCAGGGAAACATCCAGGTGTGAGGGAACGGGGTTAGAACAATCACAGTTTGGTGGGAACTTCTCTTTTATGCATAGAGATGTTAAGCTTCAGTGTAAGCCTATTATCTCCAGAGTTGTCTCTTAATTTGCCTGACAATACTAAAGGGATGTGTGGGCTGACCTGCCTTGCATTTTCACGTTTACAGTCAGTAATTTTCCTCTCTTCAGTCACCTCAAGTTCCATTTCATATCAATGCCAATTAATGTAGTGCCAATTAAAATAATATTTGCCTATTATACCATATCAATCTTTGGGGGTGCACAGGGTTGTAACAACACTAGCAGCCAGGTGAAAGCTGGACAGTGAAGAAAACTGACAGGAAGAGAACTCATTTAAAATGTGGTGCTAGAGGAGAGATTTATGGATGTATGTCACCTGTCTTCAAGTTGCCTGTTGACCTATGGCAACCCCATTAATTTCTTACAGTTTTCTTAGGTGAGGAATACTCAAGAGGTGGTTCTGCCTTCAGCCTACAGCATTGGTTCTCAAACTTTTTATCCCTTTACTTCCACATGAGGATGTTGAACTCCCCCACTACATGTCATGCCCCCCTCGTGTCCTGTCCTGTCCCATCCAATCCTGTCCCATCCCTCCCTCTCCCTCTCCCTCTCTCACAGGCCCTTCATGCCATATGTGTCCTCCATCTTATTGTTAAGTTCTTGTGGTGCTAAGGGGCATGCACCTGCTGTCCCAATTAGGGAACATCGGAGAAACTGAGTGGGAAAAGCATTAAAAAATGAAGCTGATTTTTGCTATCTCTGAGGTTGGAGGAAGGCATAACAGGGAAAGATGCTTTGCTTTGTTCCTTTTCAGAGACCACTTAGTTCCCAGTGTGCGCGCATGCAGGTGTGCACACACATACACAGTTGCCCTTCTTTTTCATATTTGCCAGACTTGCAGGCTGACTTTTCTTGTGTACCCTCTGAACAACTTATCACCTCCCTCCTTAGGTCCCACTCCACATCATCTGATCTTGGAAGTTAAGCAGGACCAGCCCTGGTTAGTACTTAGATGGGAAATTGCCAATTAATACCTGGTGTATTCAGATTCTTAAAATAACCAATACCTTTTAACATCTATAGCATCGCAGCAGATCTTTTTGTGAGCAACCAGTAAATATTTCTGATGTTTTCAGACACGTATGACTCTAATATCCTACTTTTGCATCTAATAATTCTAGTCAACTTTTGTCTCCGTGATGGCTTGAAACCTGATATTTTTTGAAAAGGAAAGAAAGGTTATATCCTTTAGATGCTGAAGTCATTGCCCATTAATTAATTATTGGTGTGCCCTTTTAGTCGACAATTCTAAAACACTGTCTCTGCTTGTCATAGATGAAGACTCTGGAACTCTATTTAAGGTGATGATGGGGCCCAAGACTCAAAGACTGGCAGACAGATAATGATTAATGTTATCTCCTTGTAGGTATTTTTAATCTGATTATTTTGTAGGCTAAATAAATAAATAGCCCATTCTATTCAGTATTCTTAAAATTAGCATCACATTCATAGAGCTCAATAATGATTAAAGTATACACTGAAGCAATTATAGTATGATTGCCATGAAGACAGCAACAAAATACAAAACAGATTAAAGCAATATATTAAAAGGGAAATATAAGACCCTAATAAGTAAAAGTACAGATGGCTATTCGGTTGCCTAAAACACCCTCTCTGCCTACACAAACCACCTTAACAACAAAAATTGTGGAGCCCTAGTGTTAATCTTCCCAAAACCTCTATCAAAATTCTGTATGAGTCTTGTGCTGCTTGGGGCCCGAAATGTTGCATTTGGAAATGCTGTAGCCTAAATGTTGGGATGGGTCACCTACAAGAGAACAAAGGCTATCTTTGGCATTTACTAGGATGTGCCGCCCCCCACCCCCAGAAATTTTGTTTTCATGCTTGGGATGGGTGCCAGAAACTAAATGTTAACACCTACATTGTGTTAATTAGAACCTGCATGTTATATTTCACTACATGCTTAGTATGAACGCACAGCACTGGGTTTTTTGGGCCCACACAGCACCAAACTGGCACAAAAGTTTGACATCACTTCAGTGTGGGGTTATGGGATAGATGGTTTCATAGTTAACACACTCTTGAATATTATCCCTCATAAGCAAAATGGTTGATCAAGTGATTCCTTTCTCATCTTTTAAGATTTCCCTTCTTAACTCAGGTGCCGTGCCTGATCATGATTAGTACAGTTTTGATTAATTATTCTTACTGGTTTTGTTTGCCTCCAACCCATTTCTGACTTACAGCAACCATAGGGCAACCTTTTCATGTGGTTTTCTTAGCAAGATTTCTTCAGAGGTTTGCTATTGCATTGGCAAACATTGCCATTGCCTTCCTCTGAGGCTGAGAGAGTGTGATTTGTCTAAGGTCATCAGTAGTTTTCATGGCTGAGTGGGAAGTTGAAATCACATCTCCGAGAATCTTTGTCCAACAGTCAAATCACCACACTGGCTCCCAGTTATTCCTGATTATTCAATTGCATAGGAGACTTGATTCAGTTTTGTCCCATGATTTTGTTTGTGAGTGTGGTGAGTCTCACCAGCTCCCCCTTCCATTCATTGTGACAAAGGTAGAGGTGAGCCCTCTAGTTTAGCCACTGGTGAGGATCATGAGATTCGTAATTCAGTAATAACTGGAGGGCTTCAAATTAAAAGCACAGAGGGGGTATGACTTGACTTGCTACAGTAGCAAAAATGTTTGCATTCAACACCAAATGCAATAAGCAAAATTAGTCGTTGTTGGCCAAAATTGACTATGCTGGCTATAGTGTACATAGAAAATGTTATTCTCTAAGATTCATTATACAAATCTGCTCTTCAGCTGGTAGAACTATTTTCCCATAATGCTGAATAAAGGTATGATATGAAGTATGATAATGCTTCCTAAAAGCAACACTGGAATAAAAAGAATATGAGGTGCTGGAGAGGAAGATTGATGATGATGATGTTGATAGTAGTGATAGTCATAATGATGATTATTGCACCTAGTGTTTGTAGCCTTTTTCAGTACTTGAAAGAAACCTGGTTGTTCTGTTCTTACCTAGCAGCATGTCATTGATGATTAGAGATCATTACTGGCAAAGCCCAGTGTGAACCTGACAAAGGAGATTGCTCCTAACAGAGCGATGGGCTATTTGTGACTAAACAAAGCACTTTGCCAAGTCATTAGAGAAGTGAATGCTTTTGTCTCTGGAAGCATAGCGACACATATGGTGTTTTTACAATAACCTTATAAATAAGCCCTCAAGGTATTACGGAGCTCTTTGAAGTTTTGTTGAACACATAGCTACCCCTCTGGAACTTGGTGTTAAGAAGAAAACAATAAAAACCAATGCCTCAGAACATGTAGTAGAAATAATACTGTAGAGCAGATACTTTAAGTCAGTTTAGTTTATTTCTTGTTAATACACTCAACATTGTCATTAAAATACTTTATAATAATCAGAAAAACAAATAAAAATTACATTTAAGGAATATATTTATTTAAACGCCCTATGACCACTTGCCAAAATAAATTTGAAAACATTTCTTAAAGTTACAAATCTAAACAAATCATAATGTGCATATGAAATCTGGTAAAAATTTAAGTTGGAATAATTAGTTTTGCTTTGAACTTGTCTAAGTGTATGGTGGTTTAATATGATTGCAATTTATCTCCACATAATAATTCAAAAATTCAAAAATTCATTTTAATCTATTGTGATCCATGGTGGGATCCTTCCACTGAATTACACTTGCTGCACAGAAGTGATTATGATTGCGTACCATTCCACAGATGTTACTCACAAGCTACTGCAATTATGTGTCGAGAATGTGCAAGCTTGGGGGTAAAAATTAGGGAAAACAGCTATTTTGCATCATTTGTTTTTTCTGAAGGGAAGTTCAAAGGGGGTTAGCCCTGTGGATCGATATTAGCCACTACAAAGGCTTATATTTCCCGGGGAAAATGGATTATGGAATATCTTCTTTTAGAATGATGAATGGAATGTTAAAGAGAAAACATTCATATACAATCATTGCATTATTTCTGAAAAAAGAAAAAAACCTCTGAACTAGGTAGATTTTTACGTAAGACTTTAGAGCAGTACTGCTTGAATTGCTCCTGTATTGGCTGGTGCCAGTGCATGAGCCATCAAGTGCCAGCTTGCAGTGAGTTTCTAGGAAAGAAAGAAACAATTGCAGCAAGGGTACTGCATATGATCCTGTTCTGTTATCACTTTGGGATAAATAATGCCTGTTCCCCACATCAGATGGCCCAAGAAGCAGGTTATTACTATTACTAGTGCTGGCTTCTTATTCTCAGTTTTTTTGTGGGAATGAGTACTTTATGTCTGCTTGACACTATGGAGGGCTAGCGGAGACAAAATACAGTTTACAGTTTTACTAATGTTGATGTTTCTTCTGTTCTTACTGTTTTGTTTTGCTTGCCTCTCATAAACTGTCAAAATCAATGAAGCTTCTTGGAGTTCAGGTATTCCTTAAAGCTCAGGGCCTCGTAGCTCTATTTTTGTATGTAAAGATAACATTAAAAAAATTCAGTTTGTAGTTATTATCTGAATAAACTGTACTTTTAATATACCAAATATGAACATTTTATATCAAATCAAGTTATTCATAACACATTTTATGTTCCTAAAGTATCATCAAAAGTAACGTTGCAATCTATAAAGTGTACCAATAGTGCATTTTCCCCATTTTTTTAATTTCATTTTTTCCCTAAAAAGCACAGCAAAAAAGATTCTTCCTCAATGACTTCAAAATTTCTGGAAAAGTTTAGTTCTTTAATTATGTGGGCATAGTATGCTGCCAAACTCAGGAAAAAAACACAGGTAAAGTTGTACATGGGGGGCATCAAAGGAGTAGCTTTTGTAGATGGAATCTAATGCCCTCTCATCATCAATCATCATCATCATCATCATCATCATCATCATCATCATCACCACTACATTTATTCATAACACCCTTTACACCAAAGGGCAGAACAATGACATATACAATCAGAGTTGGATCACAGGATTGCAGTATTCAGAGCATTCTTACCAATTAGGTAATCTGAATCCTTTGCAAAACTAATTTCTTCTTTAAAATGATCATAAAAATCTAAAATCTAAGAAATTTAAAAAATAAAATAAAAGTAAAATGTCTGGTCACACAGTCTGTTTTTCTTTTGGTGGCATATACTATAGAACTGTCAGATATGAGTAAGATCTGTGACAAAATGTTGTAGGGCTGGCTGCCACTATTTGCTATTTTTAAAGGCTATTCCATTCCATCAAATTTCCCTTCCCTATTTCCATGTTTTCTCTTCCCCATCTATCTAGTAAGCAGCTTTCTGTGTTTTGTACTTCTGTAAACTTTGGGGCTCCTTCAAGCATGTTGATAATGTTCCATTCGTGTGTGGATGACGACATTTTGGCTATGGCAGGACCGGCACTGAGAGAACTGAACTTGCTATTTGTGTATATGATTTAGCTTTTGCTGTTAAAGTGATTTTTCAGTAGCTAGGGAAGTAAATTCTAATGTGTCAGACACTGAGATGCAGTTGCTTTTTAGCATTTTTTCAATATGTTAGTCCCACTGCTTCATGCAAAATGCATATGATGAAGTCCAGGTGCCACTTTCTAAGAGTAAAACGTTAGCACATTTTTGTGGTTGCCTCGGACAAGCAAAACTGGAGGCAGGTTCTTTGAGAGAATTTCTAGCCAAGCCATATAGAGGTAATCAGATATAATTCCCTTTCTTGCCACTGGAAGGCTCCTGTTGAATAGAATAGAATGACAGTATTAGTAATACTCAGTAATACATTGATACGGCTCTTAAACTTATGGGGCTGAGCGTAACAGTGCTAAGTGCCTGATCGACCAGGTACTTTTTTCCATCTTGGGTATGATTTAAAATTGGCAGTTGTTTACATACTTGCTCAGATAAAACAGTACATTTAAAGAGGTCACTCATATAGTAATGTAAAAGTCACATCTAATGCTCCTCCAGCACATTCTTGCAAATATAGGATAAAAGTGTGTGTGCCCAAAAATGAACTTGAGGGAAATGCTGTTTTGGACTTGAGCTATTGCCTAAAAATCTCCCAGCTTATACATTTATTTTCTATGTGAATTAACAGTAAAATTGTGTAACTTACAGAACAATCAGATTAGCAGCCCTAGAATGTTCCTGTAGAAGTTCATTCAAACGGACTTGGCGGCAGCTCTGTTTAAAATAAAAATCAACAAGTTTTTCAAATGTGGGAAAAAGTTCATAACAATGGCTGAAATCCTATTAGTTCCTCTAAACTAGAGTACACTTATTGAATCATTCATTGAAAGGTGAATCATCACATAGGCAAATGTAATTGATTCAATGGGTCTACTTTTGTTGGAATGCCCTCCATATTATAGTAATGAGATATGTAGTCCAGCATCAGGTAGCAGCTTGCTTGCAACAAAGCCTAGGAACCAGAGACTATTAGGTAAACAAATGCTAGGAATGCGCTGATAAGCTCTGCCAGGCTCTCACTGCTTCAAAGTCTCTTGAAAGAGAGAGGGGGAAGGATGGGATTCTTAAGTATTTGCTATTGCTTTTGAACTTTAGTCCTCTCACTGAAGTCTTGTACGATGTATCTCACTCCAAATAAATAGTGTTTATGCACTGTACTATTTGTGTGTGTCAACTCAGTTCCTGACAGAGTGAGAGGACCACTGGAGGAGGGAGCAGTTGGCGGAGCCACGAAAAATCCAGGTGGTGAATAAGCCAAGACAGACGAAACAGACCCCAGCCAGCTCCCAGAGGCATGAACCAAAGAGTGACCCACAGTTCCTGTGATTACAGGCCAAACTTGGACCTGGGGAGAGTGACCTGACACAGTTCACAGACAAGAGATGGGATGCTTCAATCAGCAAAACCAACCTGATGGAGCAGCTTTTAGCTAGAGAAGAAGAAGTAGAATGACAACGAGAAGAGATATCCAGGTTGAGAGCTCAGCTAGCTGACTGGAGAATCCTGGTACCTCAGCTTGGGCGTGCCCAACAGCAAGTGCCTGCAGCAGCAGCCCCCGTAGCTGCAGCCCCAGCACCTCTTGGAGGACCGGTGTCTCAAGCGGGGCCTAGACCTTTTCGAGAGATGAAGGCTATGTACAATGGAGATGGGGCAACCCTGACTTATTTCCTCAACATGGCTTCCAACTACATGGCCGACTACAGAAACAGCTTCAATGACAATGCCGCCAGAGTTAGATACCTGAGCCAACACCTCAAAGGCGAAGCAGAGGAGTGGGTCTCCAGTTTGTTTGACTCACGAGCTGAGGAAAGAGCTGATCTCCATCTGTTCATGCACCACCTCAGATAGAGGTTTGAAGACCCCTTTATTCAAGAACAAGCCAGACACTGGCTCAGGAAACTGTGCCAAGGAAAAGGAACCGTCGGAGAATACACCCATGAATTCAGAAAGTGAGTGACCAAGGTCCTGGAATGGAGAGATGACATACTCAAGCAATTTTTCTGAGATGGGTTAAAGCCCACCATTCTGGATCGTTGCCTTTCGCAAGGAAACCCAGCCAGTCTGTTGGGATGGATGAACCTGGCTGGCGAAGTAGAAAGTATCCTGGAAAGTGTCCGACTCTCAAGAGAAAGACAAGCCCAAGAAAGCGGTCACCGAACCCCAGGATCCAGAAAGTCCACCTTCCTAGCAGTGAAGAAAGGAAAAAACGCCTACGCGAAGGGACCTACTTCTTATGTGGAAAAAGGGGTCACATTGCTAGTGATTGTCAGAGCCAAAAGAAAGCCACAGAAGAAAAGCCCGCGACCCCTTCCACTAAGCCCACGTCCCATAAAAACAACTCCCCGAAGCTGCAGACCAAACGCCTGGGCGGTGGAACCTCTGCTCAGGCTTGCAATGGCGAGGACAGCCCCTTGTCTACCTCTGACTCGGACAGTGACGAATGAGACCTGGACCAATCTGCGAACGTAAGTACAGCTAAAACTCGTCATGTATATGTTACAGTGACTTTATAAGGAACAGATGGGAAGTTAAGAATGTACCAGGCCCTGGTTGATTCAGGCTGTACCACTAGCTTACTGAACCCCATAGTGGCCAAAGAACTTGCAGTAACATTTGAACCCCTTAAGAAAGCCATCAGATTATCGCAAATGGATGCCTCGCCTATGGCGGGAAGCCCCATCTGGGAAAGGACCAGACCCATACCTTTTAAGGTAGGGAATCTCTGAGGGCGATTGAAATTCCTAGTACCAAATAAAATAAAATACCAAATAAAATCGGATTCCAAGTAGTCCTCAGGCATGATTGGCTAAAATGACACAACCCCCAAATTGCCTGGACCCAAGGCTTACTAAAACATACTAACAACGCCAATTAAATACCAGGACAACAAATGTCGGCACCTAAAACAGCACTTAAATTGAGCTGTGAGGACCTGCAGAAAATCCCACAAGAATACTGGGACCTGCAGAAAGCATTTGAAGACCATGAAGCTGATAATCTCCCACCATATAGAGACTTTGATTGTAAATTAAGACTGATAGATGGCGGCAAGATTCCCAAGCCAAAAATTTACCCCATGAACAAACAAGAGCTGGAAGCTCTAAAAAAATTCCTGAACAAGAGTTTGCAAAGGGGTTTTATCAAGCCTACCTCTGCCTCAAAGGCTAGCCCAATCTTTTTCTGGCAAAAGAAGGATGGAGGAGACCGCAGACTCATTGTGAATTACAACTTAATAAATCAAGCAGTACTGCCTAATGCGTACCCAATCCCACTCACAGCTGATGTCATGAGTCAATTGATCAAAGGTAAATTCTTTACCAAACTAGACGTCAAAGAGGCGTTCCACCAAATAAGAATGGACCCTGACAGTGAATACTTTCTCAACCCCCCCCCCAGGGAATTACCCGTGGACAGTCCTTCCTTTTAGGTTACAAGCTGGCTCTGCAGCTTTCCAGATGTTCCTTAACTCAGTCCTGCAAGAATGTGGTTTATCCAGACGACATTTTGATCTACATGGAAACACTCCCAGAACACACAAAACTTGTATGCACTGTTTTACAAAGACTTATAGACAATGAACTTGTTGTGAAACTCTCCAAATGTGAGTTTCACACTCAAACTTTTGACTATTTAGGGTATCAAGTTTGCAACAATACTCTAAACATGGACCCCTCCAAGATTGATACAGTTTTGAAATGGCCAGGTTTTGCCACAATTGCCCTCCTGCTGACTGATCTTTTAAAGAAACCTTCTGATTCCAATGGAACCCCCCCTCCCCAAGAGACTGCTTGGTTGAATAAGTGCCAAGCCGCCTTCGACACACTCAAGCACAAATTCACCTCAGAACTGCTTCTATTGTTCTCTGATACTGAGAAAGAATTTATAATACAAACTGATGCCTCTGACTTCGCTATGGGAGCAGTACTCCTCCAGTACGACAACGATGGACCTCTAAAAACCATGTGCCTTCATCTCTAAGAAATTCTCCGAACCCCAACGCAACTGGCCAATATGGGAAGAAGAAGCCATGGCCATCCACTTTGCCCTCACCACTTGGAGACATTTTTTGGAAGGCTCAAGAGTGCCTTTCCAAGTTTGGACTGATCATCGCAACCTAGAGACTTTGAAAACAGCCAGAAAACTAACGCCTACACAAGCACGATGGGCTGATTTTTTTCAATGCTTTAAATTTAAGATTATCTTC
>CAOLHI010003560.1:0-169051 GCA_948474755.1 Ctenosaura bakeri | reverse complement strand
CCCTGGTGGGGGAAGGTTCTGACACTGGATTCAGTCAGGCAATCCCACTGCAGAAAAGAATTAAGTTTGTGGCAACCCAGAAAAATATGAGAATAGCCACCAAAAGTGATGCAAAAAAAAAGTCTTCTGTGGGTGGTTTCTCTCCTTACTGCATACAGGACACATAAAATGTATTTTGTTCTCATATACAGTGCTCAGAGAAACTGAAACAGATTAGCTAAAGACATCTCTCACTCACTGAGCATCAAGGGCTGTATGGAAGTCTCCCAAGGTCCAATACCAGGTGAGACTTAGCTTTTGACAAAAAATATGTTCCACACTCAGCCTGCAAGTCAACAATACCTGGGTATTTTTGGAATAGGCAGAATTCAGCCTTGCTGCATTTACTGTGTATTTCTGTCCAATCAAAACTCCTAACAGATACCAACTGGATTTTACTGCAAAAGGAATACACTTAGAAATAAAGAATTCTCAGCCCAGGACTCAAGAGTCCTGCCACAGACAAAGAAAAAAAAACCCTACTACTGCAAGCTTTTTTCTTGAAATTTCAAGGGGTTATTTTGGTGGTCTGGAAGTCAGAAAGCCTTGCCAAGCTACTACAAAAATATCACCCAGCGATACAAATGAGGTCTACTTATGCCCAGAAGTATCGAATTCAACAAGAAGAAACTTAAACTTCAGATTCCTCTTGAAGAAGCTTCCTGTTGAATCAGATGCTTGTGGGCATGAGGAACACTTGATAATGTACATGAGGGATACCTTAAATAGAATTCTGCACCAAAGAGAAGACACCCGGGGCTCACTTTTCTCTCAACTTACCCCCTGATGGTCCCAACAGTTTCAGAGTCACTGGAATCCAGAGTCTCTTTGAGGAAGTTTATGTAATGGATCCAGAGATCAACGCTGAGAGGTATTGCCTGCAGCCCTCTCCGATAGACCTACGAAGAGAACACCAAAAAGAGCTATCCTTTGATTCCCCAGACCAGGCCACAAGAGAGAGGCATCACTGTGTTATCCGGTGAACCTTAAGAAATACTAATGTACTGGAATTTTGTTGTAAATAATCTACCATTACCATTTGGGTGGAGGTTGGCTAGAACATGGCAATGCTCTGATCTCCACGTGCGGACTCTTGATCTTCAAAGCGCAGCGGGGTCCCTGCATCTGACCAGGCTGTGTGGGCAGGCTTTGGGGTACAGACCATAGGGCACAGACCCTTTAGAGCACCAATGACAGCGTCTGACCAAAAATGCAATAAGATGTAGCAATAGTGACCAGCAGAACCAACCACAGCGTTTGAATTTTGTGAAATAATAATAAATGTATATAACGTAAGTGACAGAAAAGCCCTGCCCTACTTGTTAAGCTGCAGTGTAATGCAGACGCTTGCACTGCAAAGCTTGACAAACTGTAGTAGAGGTTTAACGCACCTGCCAACAAAGAGAAAAGATATTAGCTCCAAATGCCACAAGGGAGGACCAAGTGCAAACAGAAAGGCCTGGGCAAAGGCAGCGGGTTCTGGCAGCCAAAGAGCTCCTTGCAGGGGATCTGGTCATCCTTTGGCTCACAGGACCTCGAGAAAAGGCTGAAAGCCCTATAGGGACATACCTCGTCCGACTGCTTCGTGTTGCCGTGCCGCTTCTCCAGGTCTGCATACTTCTTCCAGTAGCCGTAGCAATATGGATAATGCGTGAAAAAACTGTCAAAGGCTTTCCTGGCAGCTGGTAAATGGTTCTGGGAGAAACACACAGTTCCATGTCAGCAGTTTTACATTTTACAAAAGGCCAGTGAAATAAAAACTAATCCACACATCATCTGCCTTGAAACTGGCAAAACAGGGCCCTGCACACCTTAGGGGGCCTGTCATCCTTTAGAATTCCACAACCGTGCGTGAGAAGTAACCTAGAAGCTCCTTACTACTTCACCAGTGGGCCAAGTCTGTGAAACAAAGGCACACAGGATGGCATCCACAACCACCAGCCCTCAACTCTGGAACTATCTTCCCCTGTAGCCTCAAACTTCTGGTCAGCAATGAGAATCACCTTCTTCAGAAGTGTTCCCAATAAGTGGGTTTAAGCTAGAAGAGGGCATGTCTCCTCCATACTACTTTGCACAGCTGGCAACCTGGGTCTTATTTTTGAATTCCTATGGGATAGGAAGACCTGTCCAGAACATTCTTGATACAAGGCTGGTATGGTTTCGGATGTGGGGAGACCAGGAAAACATGAAGTATGTCCCACAGCACAGTTAATCCAAGGTACAGAGAACAAAGCCTGCAATGTTGAACTGAAGGAAGAATGTGGTTACCTGGTCCCATCTCATATTCTGACAATTCAGCTTTGGTGTGTGGATGCTTCCTACTTTAAGAGAACACAGTTTTCCCAGGATTCACCACCACATGGCTCTACTGGTTAGGAGTAGAGGAACTATGCTCCAGTAACATCTGGAGGGCCATATGATTCCCACCCTGACCTAACATGTAACACACATTTCTACAATGTTTTTTTTCAATGCTCACTCCTTCAAACATTAGCAAACTAGACTTCCTTCAAGGGGGAGTGGCCAGGACGGCAGGGGATCGGGATATAAGCACTATGAAAATTGCCTGAAACAGCTAGCTTGCAGAAAAGAGGATTAGAAGGAGACATGATAGAGATCTTCAAATATCTCAAGGGCTATCACACATACAAGATCAAACAAACTAGTTTTTCTGATGCTCTTGAATACAGGACTAGAGCCAACTACAGGAAAGTGGAAGAGTTTTTTCTTTTAAGCTAACAAAGCATTTCAGCTCAAATATATATCAGGTTGGGAGACCAAAAATTTTATTTAGTAAATCTAAGTGAAAATAAGAATTGCAAATCAGATTATGCTCTAAAGCACCACTTCAACATTTTCTGGAAAAACCAAATAATGGGAATAGTTTGTCCCAGGCTTTCCTTAGGTGGAGGAATCTTAAGTAGCCAGAGGTTCACCTGTGGTGGGTGGATGTAGTTTTGAGATTTCTGAATTGAGCAGGGATTGGAATAGATGATCTCGGCAGCAGACCACAGCTCTGCTATTAGGTACTTGAGCAGTGAAGCTTCACATGCATATCTGTCTAAGGGAGTTGCAAAACAGCAGACTGAGCAATTGGCTACCAAGATCTTTTAGACTAGAAGGAAAAGGCTCATATTCTACCTTTTCTGCCCATGTTTGCATGCAACAAGTTTCAAGGATAATCTCCATAAACTACAAAGCCACAACAATGTAGCAGCAGCACCAGTTAAATCATACTACACGCACACAAAACAGCGGAACAAAAACTTATCCTCAAAGATTAGCAAAATCACAAAAGCTTGTACAATATCATCTTTCAGGTCTCAGGACTACTGATGAAGGGGCAACACAAAGGGAAACAAGTCACCACTACTCACGAACCAGGTGGGAGAAGAACCTCAGGCCAAAGAGACACCCTTCACTGTTCAGTAGGATATCCTACTAGCTCCACCTTCAATTAGCATCAAGAATACTGTGACAGACAGAGAGCAGGCTGCAAGGCACTTAACGGAGTTCCTGGGTGCCACACCAAGGACATACTTCTATCAGCATCATCAAATGAACTTTAATCTTTATACAGACTATCCAAGTCCAACGGCATATAATATCTACAGCACCATCTGAGAACTCTCAGACTGAAATTCAGATGAAAGTATCAAAATGAAAGGAAGTACCTCCATCTGAATAGTCTAGCCAAATAAAAATCCTTCTAAAAATATTTTTGTCTAACCAGACAAACACAAATCATTAACAAGAAGCCATGCAATGAAAGTGATCTCCAAGATGCTATTAATCAGCGTATTTTAAAAGGGGAGTTAGAAGATCACACAGTCTCAGGATTATAAATCCATTTTTTGGTTTGTTTGTTTGCCTTCTTATTTTGAAATGTCTTGGATGGGAAGCATAGCAAGATGAATTATGTAGGCATAAATAAGGATGAAACAAATTCAGGTCAAACAAAGAAACAAAAACTCCTCCATTTTAACAAAAGAATCTTCTTGATGGGTCTGGGTGGCCAGAAATGCTTGGCAACAGTTTCAGATTCCTCTAGTTTTGCAGGTCCAATTCAAAATGCTTTTTTAAAAAAACCCTACAGAACCCTCCATGCCTTGGTGCCTACATACCTGTGAATCCACACTCCTCCCTTTGCCACAATCAAAATATCTATGGAGTTGACCAACAGACATCAAATCAGTCTGATGGAGCCCAGAGCTACCAGCCACCACCTCCTTGTGTCCTACGCTGTGACCCAGAAGGCTAACGGAATACAAAAAGGAGGCATCCCCTTTTCCTGCAAGGTACCGAAGGGGAGAACCCAAAAGCAGTGACACATACTGGCAGACTCCTCTTTACCCACCCACCCCCAAAAGAGCCAGGGACTACCCAGGACTTCACCATCTGCTGAAAGCGGACGTCTAATGTTATCTTCCACAGAGAAATTTACAACCACCAGGACTTCCAAAGGGGCCTTCTCAGTGGTTTCTTCAGACTCTGAGCCTCCTCTCTAGAGAGCACAAGCTCTTTCTATTTGAATCAGCATTCAGAGAGAAAGGAACAGTTACAGGACATTCTGAGATGCCTTATATATTAAATTGTTTAATGATCGTTACCTAATGCTGGTAAGACTTCTCTGAGACACAGGACTACATCCCTGTCTCCAACCTGAGCCTGGCGTGGCTCCAAAATCTTCACAGAGGGCCCTCTGCCAGTCCCACACCTTCCCGGGAACACTGGATGGGAACATGGGAGACTTCTTGGCAGCTGCCTCTAAAGTATGGAACTCCTTCCCAAAGGTGACTAGGATGACTCCTTCCTTACTGCCCTTCCAAAATCACGTGAACATTTTTCCATCCTAACAGGCTTTTAGGAATTGACTGCAGGGGCTTTTTACAGTATGCTGTTTTGGTGATTATTATCTTTTTTTTAAATAGTTTTATTTCTGCAGATAATTTGACTACATTTTAATAACCTTTTTATCATTCTACTTAGGTCTCTAGAAGCACTTTTGTTTCTACGCTTTTTTTAAATTGTTTGTAAGCCACTTTTGAGTCCCAGTATTCATGAAAGGGAGAAATACAAATTACTGCACAACGGAATGACAATTGTACTGAGAAAGACCAGCGCTGTCCACTCTGACTGGCAGCAGCCGACCTTTAGGGTTTCACGCAGGATCCCTCCCTAGCCTTAACTGGGGATGCCTGTTGGTCCCTTGAACAAAGATTAAACAGTCCAGTATAGCCCGTGGATGAGAACTGAGCTAGAACAATGAAGAGCAAAACTGACATACTGAAATGACATATATTTGGAAAATACTTCTGGGGCAGGGAAGACAGGGAAGACTCACCTCTTGCTCTACGTATTGCAGAAGATAGACCCAGCCTGTGAAATCTTGCGGGTTGGTTTCAACTACCTTCCAGAACTTTTCAAACTCAGAAGGGAACAAAGGCTCAGAATCTGCAGTCTTTTCTGTTTCAGTGTCCGGCGTCTCGCTCTCCTGGCTGGCCTCTTCCTGGGTGTTAGCCCCAGGAGAATTATCCGGGGACTGCTCCATCTCTGTGACACTCATGATCTCTGTGCTGAAATCAGCCGGCTTCTCGCTCTTGGCTTCACTGTCCTTACCCATGCTCTCACTTGGCAAATTGCTGCTGTCGTCCTTAGGATCTGAACTCTGCATAGCGATCAACACGCCTCTTGTTCTGTTATACAATAGCCTGTAGAAGCAGAAAAGCATCATCATCATCATCATCATCACCACCACCACCACCACCACCACCTCCTCCTCCTCCTGATGGGGAACAAGTCCTCCCAAAGAAAGTCAACTGACACTAGTCACCTCATCATCCCATCTATGAATTGAGGAAGACAAAAAGCTTGAGGAACCAAAACTGAAAAGAAGGGTTGTGTCCCTCGCCAGGCGTTCTAGGCAAAGGATGAAACTGGGATGAAACACCAAGGCGCCAGGACCATCTCACAAAGACAGCTGACGTGCAAAACGCTATCTCTTGAGTAAACAACTGTCCGCCTGGGTCAGCTGATGGAGAAACACAAGCTGAGGATCAAAATCAAGGTTTGTCTTAACAGAATTGACTGGATACCAGAAACTTGTTTTTCTTTCAAGAAGTCTGCCTGAGCATACCAATTTGGGGTTGGGAGGGGAGACAGACTGACCAAGCACCTGTGAACATTCAAAGACTAAGTGAACTTATTCCGCCACAGCAAAGGTATGTGCAGAATACCAAGAGGGGAAAAATCCATTCTGGGCAAAGGAACTCTAAATAAAACCCTGAAACTGTTCAGTGATCAGATCTTAGTTTCAATTATTGCAGTCTGAACTGTGATCTAACCTGCAGCCTGCCCTTCAACCACAAAGGGCCCCAGAGAGAATCATTTCATGTTCTAAAGACATGCCTAGAGTTTTGTAAAAATTCCGTAGTATCTGAGCTTATGGACATTGTTTGTTAATTTTCATCAGCTCAGGCTATGCTGGTCGGACAGCTTTTCCCTTCATGTTTATTTGAAAACAATTAGTGGCAGACCTCAAAGGCAGAATTTGCAAATCTTGTTCAAAAACCTGTCAGCCACTCTGCTGTGATGATTAAGACTAGAGCATGGCAATTCAGTTATATGCACACATGCTCCCTTGCTCTCAAACATGTGCAAGTGTGCACATGTTGACTGCCAATGCAAAGTGCTCAATTAGCTGGCTCAAACATTTCCAAAGAGCCTTACACTAACTACAGAGGAGCCAAATATTCCCACTCCAACTTTACTAGAGGCGTATCTCTGATCAGCACCGAGAGAGACAGAAAGAAGCTCAGCTTTCCTCCTACCAAGGTTCATCTTCCTACCAAAAGAAATTATATGACCTTGCTGAAACTCATCTGACACTCCTCAGTTGTCATGTCCATTAATGTGTGCCTGCATTGAGCACCTAAGCTCCATAAACTCTTAAAACTAATCATGAAATAATCACATTCTCTCCTCTCAAAGACCACCGAGGGAGAGTAAGGGCAGAATTTCTACCAAACCTGAACCAAATAAAATGAAGAGACAGTCACAGATGCTTCTGGCTAGTCCTTCTTCTGCAGATCCTCTTGGCAAATCAACCAAAATGATCCTAGAGTTAGAATCAGATGTTTGTAGACTTGGAAGTGACCCCAAGCAACATCTAGTTCAGCTTCTGCCAACGCAGGGAACTCACAGCTAAAGCACATTTGACAAGCCGGGTCCTCATATTAGTGGATTCCAAAAGCTGCTGACACTAACCCTGCTAAACAAAGAGGCCTCCTCCATTCAGACAATGCTCATACACCTCAACTGCAACTCTTCATAGCCCCGGCAGCCTTTATACCACAGTACAATGCAGAAGAAAGGCATCCTACCTTAGCCAACTGGCTACAGCCTGCCATTAGGGAGTGGCAAAAAAAAAAAAAAAACCCATCCCATCCCTGAGGGTTATGCATCACTTCTGTGATGATCCCTAAATGGTGCAGGACCAAAGGCTAGAGGGAAGCACTCCCTATAAGCTTTAATCTAGACAAACCTTCAGGCTTTGATGTGGGTACTCTCCCACACTGCTTCTAAGCAAAAGGGTACCACTTAGCAATCGCTAATCAAGGTATTAGTTAAATTATGATGACCAATCAAAGTAGTATGCTGTAATTGGAACAGTAAAATAACCTGAGTTCCCAGCATCTCTGCCTGAGAAACACATCCTGAGCAATGGTTCGGAAAAGAAAGTTCTCCAAACAAAATTAAAAGATTCATTACACAAGTCTGGATGGGATGGGGTGGGGATGAAGAAGAAAGATGAAAAACTGTCAGGGTGCAACAAGACCGCTCTTCAGCCAGGTAAACCCTTTCACTTGGAACTAGGTTTACAATGGGAAAAATGGGAAAGCATTCCAAGTTCCCAAGGCTCTTCTTTTCAACAGATGAGAAAAATCTGTCACTTCATGCAGAAGCTAAAAGAAAGTATGTGGCAAATGTAGGCAGTAGAAAAAGTATGAATCTCAACCGCCATCCCTCCAAGAACAGAATAAACATTTCACAGATCCAGGAAAAAAAGCTAGATGGCAAGAAAAAAATAATTCCAAGGCTATTATTATTATTATTTTCAGCTATCACAATATTTTACGCTATCTATGAGGCCTGAACACTGAGATCTGCTGAAGGGGCCCAGTGGAAGAAATATACGTTTCCTGCTGTGGCTCTTTGGTTTTGGAACATGTTTCCTTTGGAGGCCTACCTGGGTCCAAGAGTGACTTGATTTCAGAATGAAGCTCTAATGGGGCTCCTTACCGAAGCCTCTTGGGGCTACAAATTAGATTGCTTCAAAATCTTTAATTTGTCCTATATATCCTAGACATTTCTAAATTACTTTTGCCTACATGCCACCCTGAAATCTTATAACAATGGATGTGAATGAATAAACAAATAAAGGCTTAACTCAAATTTTTAACTTCTAGTAGATAAGCACTGCAGCACAAAAACCTGAGTCCAACTATTTTGACTCTTCTACACTCATTAAACACAATTCCCTATGCTGAACACTTTGCCTGCCTGAAGGCTGTAATCTTCAGCTAACTTGCCTTGGGTAAACCCTGCTGCTGAAAACGAAGAGACTTTCTTTTCACTTAATGTGAATACGCTTGAGCTGCACACGCATCTAATAGCATTTAGAAGATTAGCCAGCAAAGGATTGACTTTTCCTTTGAATTATTTCTTGAAAAAATAAAGCTATTTTAGATCATTTCAAAGGGCAAATTGCTCTCAAGATGAATTAACATTCTGCACTAGGAAAGAAAGGGACCTATACTATCCTGGCTAACTTTTCTTTTTCTTTTTTTTTTAGGTTCTCTGCAAAATTTAGAAGTTCTGCAGAGATCAATCAGAATAAGATGGGAGCCTGAAAATGGGCCAGGGCCTGATAATCCAATTCCTATGGTTCAAAGTTACCATTAAATGATTTTGAAATGTTTTTAACAACTCTGGTTAAAAAAAAGAGAAAAGGCCTGGGAATTCTATTCTCCCCAGATGAAACAAAGTACCCTATAGCATTATTGTAACATGACCTCCTACTAACACAGAGAAAAGGCACTAGAGGACAGGAGGGGCAGTGAAGCCCAGAAAATCATTCATAAATTTGTACCCTGCCTCCTCCACAATGCTCAGTGTGACTCACAAAAATAAGGGGTGCCAGAATAAAATGTTGATATAATTAGAGCCAACAGTAACAGCTCACAGAAGAAAGGCAGCAATAAACAACAGCCCTAAAACAGTCAGGGAATTTTGGAACCGCCGGGTTGAAAGACCACAAAAGAAACTTCCAAATCTCTCCCTGAGACAATGTCGAAACCCGACGCCCTCATGTCCCACTCTTTAGCACAAGGCAGGGACTGCCTCTCCCAGCTGGGCAGAGGAATCTGCCAGGGTGTGGGACTCGGGGAAGGGGCTTCTACAGAATCCACCCCCCCCAGGACTGGATGGGGACCCTCATGAAGTAATCTAGGCTGAGATGAGATTACACTTCCACTCACAAGAACCAAAACATCTTTATATAGTCATCCCTCCACATTCGCCAGGGTTAGGGATACCGGAACCCCGTGAAAGTGGAAAACTGCGAGTAACTCTAGGCCCTCCCAAACCATATTTAACAAACAAAAAAGTATGATCATCATATTCAACCCACCGTGGATTCCTTTGAGGCATCAGGGTTCTTTCACAAGGCAAAAGTGGGTGGCTGGTGGGGCTTACGGTGCGGGGCCACTGCTGCCCCGCACCATTTTTTAGAGGGACTTACAAGCTTCCTTCGCAATTTCTCAGTCTCACTAGGCTTGCAATCCCTTTTAAAAGTGGCATAGGGAGGCATAGAGCTGACAGCAAATAATCCTTTAATAATCAAATCCACAAAAGTGAAACCCACAAAAGCCGAGGGATGACTGTAATTGCAATAAGCAGCATCCACAGTCAGTGAGAACTGACATTTCCATTATACAGAAAACTGGTTCTACTGAGAGTGCAAACGGGAGGAGATTATACAGGAAGCAAAACATCTTTATATTTTGGTCTGAAAAGTGTAGGGCAAAAGCGCACAATTAAAAACATTAAATCTGCCAAAAAGCACTGTCGGGAGTGCTTTGAGGGTGTTTCCTGCATGGCAGGGGGTTGGACTGGATGGCCCCTGGGGTCTCTTCCAACTCTACAGTTCTATGATTCTATGATTCTAAGAGTCACTTACTCTACTGATCGTTTGTTGCTGTTGCTGCGTGCCTTCACTTCTGCCTTACTGAGACCCTACAGTGAGCTTATCACGGGGTTTTCTTGGCAAGATTTAGAATCAGCCAGAGAGGCTCTTCTCTTCATCCCACCACCCTCTCAGGCGCGTTTGGTGGGAACAAGAGAGAGGGGACTTCGCAGTGGCTGCTCCCAGGCTTTGGAACTCCCTCCCTAGGGAGGCCAAGATGGCCCCGTCCTTGCTTTCCTTCTGACAGCAGGTCCAAACATTTTTGTGCTGGGAGGCTTTTTAAACTGACTGGATGTGGGCTTATGATACTGTACAGATTTAATGTGGTATCGTTTTAATGTTTTTAATATTTTTGATGTTATTTTTAACAGGTAATTACTTTAACTTTATAAATTGTTTAATTCTTTTTTTAAAACTGCATACTTTAATGGATGTTTTAATTTGTTCTGGTTTAATCTGGATTATTTTTCTAGGCAGCACAGAAACAGCCTGCAGATCTGAGTCTTGTTCAGCCATGTTTCAGCTCAACAACAAAGACTCTAAGTAGCAGACAAGTCACAGAGAAAATTCTTTGGCAAACCTAGAGCAAGGTTATTTTTATATATCATGAGGCCTTCATGTGCCTCAAGGTCACAGACCACCTGCCACACTACCTCCACATTATTCCACTCCCATGCCAGCCCCACACAGCTCTCATCAATTTCTCACCTGCTCCCATACCTATTCCTCTGTCTCACGCCTTCCTCTAACACACATTCCAGACCCTGTGGAAAGCAACCCTGTCTTCTTTTTCACCATCTGTTTTCAGTGCCCAGAATTCTGGAGAGACACTGAAAAGGAACATTAAACAGTAGTATGAAAAAAGATGCCTATCATTACAAAAAGGAAAAAAAATACTTCCCTAAAATCTTCATTCTTTTGTTTCCTTTGAAATATCTACTGTACTCTCGTATATTTAAGCTACAAAATACTACTTCTAAAGAAGTGAGAAAACTATTCAGCAAACACACATTCTTTTGCCAGACATCATTTTACACTAAATGTCAAAGCCAAGCCACAAAGCAAAGTTTAAAAGTACCCCACCGGGGAGATCACAGAATCACAGAGCTGGAAGGGGTCTTGCGAGCCACTCCAGTCCAACCCCATTCAGCCCTGCGGGAACATCCCATCAAAGCCCTCCCTTTGACAGATGGCCACCCAGCCTCCATGACTCCCCCACATGCCAATCAGGGATGAGCACAACTTCCGTACACACCACCAACTTTCTGAACACCCACACAATGGCACGTCTGTCTCCAAATTCTTCAACAGCAACCTCTGGCCCAGTCACCTGGTTCTCATGCCTCATTTTAACTTAGTCTGACCTGAACACCCTCCCAAACGGTTACCTTGCACTCCTTCTCCACTGACAGCCTGCCTCCAATCACAGGTCCCTGAACCCAGGGGAGAAGGAGAAAGGGACCCAATTTCCTGCTCCTTGTACTTAGAGTGTCTGGCATGCCCATAATGAGAAATATATTTTTTAAGTTTTATTTTCTTGCTTCTAGTCCCATCTTGAGTTATATAACATGAAGCCCTCTGGAAGAAGAACTCTGAAAGATTCAAAAGCTCCCCCCACCCTGCTTTTGGACATATATTGGTGGTGGACAAAGATTATTCTTTGATTTAGCTCATCTCTCCCCCTGCAGGGCTGGTTCTGGGTATGACCCAACTTCTGATTTTACTGCCCACCCACCTGCCTAAGTTTCTTTCCTTCACCCCCTCGGTTTTTTGGGTTTTTTTTTCCCCTTCTCATAAGCCGAAATAGCAATTGATCCATCCTTAGCTTAAATTCTTTAAATTGATTTCACTGTACATAACCAAGAGAACAGCATGGGATACACTGATCTTAATAAAAGAAAATGAAATACGAGTAAATAAAAATGAATCTTCAAACCTTCTCAAGAAGAGCTGGGGAGAGGGGAGGCTGAGAATTTGGGGAGCAGAACAGAGGAAAGGGATCCCTTCTCAGCAAACTGAAGATCTGCAAGTACAGCACTGTGATCTCACTTTAACGGCCCAAAATTCCCAAGTTCTCTGCCAGAGAAGACCCAGTGCCTCTGACCAAACTATGAATCCCAGGATTCTGTAGGATACAGCCAGAGACCTTAAAGTGGCATCAAAGCACTGTAACTGTGTAGTGTGGGAGGCACTGAGATGTTTGCCTGAGGGGAGAGGGTCCCAAAGGGGGAAGAATAAGAGTAAGGAGTAAAAAAACTATCATCTCTTCTTCCCACCAAGGAACCAGGGAGGGGGAGCTGGAGAGCCACCTGCGGCTGCCCTGCCTGACCTGGACCAGAACCCTGGGCTGGGAAGCTGGAGAAGGAAGGGAGGGGGAAGACAGAAAGACAGCAGTCTCCAGGAAATACTGGGAGGGTGGGTGAGGAAGTGCCCTTAACTGCTGCCTTCTTGTGAGTCACCTTAGCCCCACTCTGGGAGAAAGGCAGCGTGTAAAATAAACTAAATTAATACAGAGGTCACTGGAGATTCACAGCAGTTGGGGTGCAGAACCCCCCACCCCGAGAGGAGCACTCTCCTTCCCATTCCCAGGCTCCCCCGACCCATTCTCTGCCTTTTGCCCAGGTGTGCATGCCTTCCCTCCGCGTGCTGGGGCAGAAGGCAAGGAAACGGGAGAGGGAGAATGGGGGGAAGGCTCATGGCCGCCCTCCTTCTCTGAGCAAAGGGCTCTTCCACTCCCACTCGCTTGCCTTCTGTCCCAGTGTGTGGAGGAAAGGCACAGGTCACCCTGGGCACAAGGCAAGGGAACGGGAGGGTGAGAAGGGGGAGGCAAGCGGACACCCTGCCAGTGACCAAATTTGCAAAGGTCCAGGACCCAAAAGGTGAGGAGAATGGTCAATTCTCAGCTGCGGCACCTCCATGGTGGAACACCCTCCCCCGAGAGGCCCAACAGGCACCAAAAACGCTGGCGCTGAGTTAAAATGTGGCTTTCCATTAAAGCCCACAAGCAAGAAAGGAGGGCAGTCCCCACATGCTGACTGATGGTATCCACATATTTAATTCTTTACAAAGTCTGAGTGAATAGGAAATTCTGTACAAAGCCCAACACATTTTGACCTCTGCTGCACACGGAACTAACTGGCCTCCTTCAGGGGCCAAGAGCAGACATTTCTGAAGATGACCAAAAAAAAAAATCTCTCTCCATAAACTAGAGTGTTAAGAATCAAAAGTCTCTTGGTTTTTATTAAAGCCTCCAGGGCCTGATTTTATTCAAATCTACACACATGTTATTTAGTTTTATGCTGTTTTATGCTGCTTTTAAACCATCTCATTCCTCAGGGTGAAGCGGCTGAGGAATAAGCTTTTAACTTTTTTTTAAACAAATGACACCTATTGTTACAAAACTGTTCCAAACTGCGGCTGCCCAGAGAGCCCAGGATCAAAGGCAGCCTCCCACCAACTTCTCTAGAGGAGGGGGGAGAGAGGGGGAGGGGGGAGAGGGGGGAGGGGGGAGAGGGGGGAGGGGGAGGAGAAAAACTGAGGGGACCTTTTGGGGAGGGGGTCGCCAATCGCCTCCCTTTTCCCTCCTTCGGTGGCCTTTTTTTTTAGGGGGGTTAAGCAGCCTCTTCCTCCTCTTCCTCGCTGACTCCGCTCCCCCCCACAACGAGACTGGAGGGGGAGCCCCTTCCCCTCGGCCCCCCAACCCTCATCCAGGCCTCACAGGAATGCTTGTGGGGAGGGGGCTCTCGGTGGCCTGTATTTGCAGGGCCGCCTTTCCTCCCTCGGCCCTTCCGTCCGGGGAGGGGGCGCCCTTCCTCTCCTCCCCGCCCCCACAGGACCTAAAAACGCCCCTCCTCTCCGAGGGGAGGCCGAGGGGCCGCCTCCGGGGTCCGGGGGACACGCGGACCCTCCCCCCCACGGACGGGCGCGCCCCTCTCCACGCCGCCCCCCCGCCCCTCCCGGGGGCCTCGAGGGATGGCTGGACGGCCGGGCGGAGGGTCGGGGGCGCCGTCCCGGCCTCGTTCTGAGGAGGAAGACGCGCGCAGCCGGCCCACCGCACACGCGCACTCTGGAGGGGCCCAGATTTCCCTCCGGGGACCGCGGGCGGAGCGGGGCCGCCTACGCCCCCGGCCCCCGGCGGGCCCTCGGGCGCTCCCCTCCCCTCGCCCCCCCGCCGGCCGCACCTGCCGCCCGCTCCTGGCCATCGGTCCCGGCCGACGGATCGATCGACGGCCCTCGCCACGCACCGCCCGAGCGACCGATTCCGCCTCAGAGGGAACGGACGGACTGCGCAGGCGCGCCCAGGCCCGAGGCCTCCCCTCTTCCTGCGTCCCTCCCGAGCCGCGCCGGTGGCGGGAAAGGGCGGGCGCCTGCGCACTGGGGCCCTGGGCCGGGGGGCGCATGCGCGCTCGGCGGCGTCGCCCGCCTCCTCGGACACGTGGCAGCGAGGCGTCCGCCGGCGAGCGAGGGGAGGGGCGGCGGCGGCGGCGGCGGGTCCTCTGAGCGCGTGCAGAGCGCTTCCCCCATTTCCCCCGCTCGCCTCCCTTTCGCCACCGCGGGCGGGCTTCTTCCGAATGGGGAGGGGTTGGGTCCGGCATGTTTCCCATGGCCATAAAATGAGGAGCGGGGGGAGGCAGCCCTCCGGGGCCCCCGGACTGCGGCTCCCATCCGCCGCAGCCGCTCCCCGGCCGCCCTGCCCGTGTCCCGCCCTCCTATCGGAAGAGGGGCGTCGGGTCCGGCAGCGCCCGGGCACTCTTGGTATGCTCAGAGGCGCTCTGGCCGCCCCGCCTGCGAAGGCCCTGCTGCTCAGGGGTTGATGGGTGTGGATGTTTGCCGCTGGGGAGGGACGATGGGAGTTCCAGTCCCACCACGCCCTGGCCGAGTCTCTGCCTTCCTCCCAGGGAAGGGCCTTTGGGGGGCTGGCTGGCTTGGCCGCCCCCGCCTCCCGGGGTCCCCTTGGCCTGCTCAGAGGTGCTTCGCCCCCCCTTGCTGCTCCCTGAGGCTGAGAGAGTGTGACTCGCCCGGGGTTCCCTGGGGGCTCCCACGGCTGGGCAGAAACAGGGCTGCTCTCCCAGGGTCCTCCTCCAACACTCAAAATGCTCCATCGCCCTGGCTGCTGAACAAGCAGGCGAGCTTTTGTTTGGAGGCCTGATTTGCCTTTTTAAAACCTTTGCAGGTCTTTCAAATAACTTTATATTGTTTTATGTGGGGTTTTGGATTGTTTGCAAAATTTCATTATTGATTTTTTTTTTTAATGGACCCTTTCTAGTAGTGGAGTCTCCTTCCTTGGAGGTCTTTAAGCAGAGGCTGGATGGCCATCTGTCGGGAGTGCTTTGAGGGTGTTCCTGCATGGCAGAGGGTTGGACTGGATGGCCCCTGGGGTCTCCTCCAACTCTACATTTCTATGATTCTATGATTCTGGAAGCCGCCTCGAGTCCCACTCCAGGAGAATGTAAGCGAAATAATAAAAATTTAAGTTAGTGGTACTTTAATATTGTTGTGCACATTGAAGTAGTTTCTGACTGGTCGCGACCCTCGGGCGACTCCAGGGCAGGGTTTTCTTGGCCAGATTTGATCAGGGGAGACTTTGCTGAGGCTGAGAGAGTGTGACCTGCCCAGCGATCACCCAGCAGAGATGAGTTGTAGTTCAGTGTTCAAACCACCCCCCTAAGCCGACTCTCCATACTTTAACAGAAGAGTTTAATTCGCTTTAAACTTTTTTTTTTATCCTAATTGTTTTTTAACTTCACTGACAGCCACCTTGGGTCCCGTGTTCAGAGAAATCCAGGTTATAATTGAGATGAATACGATCAACGCCGCAGGGCAGCGCCCTTCATCTCCTGCCAGCAGGCGCTTGAAAAGCAGCCCGGCTTCTATGGCGCAATTCCGTCTGCGTGGAAATCTACCCGATGGGCCAGAGCAACGCCTCCTTCCACTTGCAGTTCTTTCATGTTTTCCGGCCGCTTCTTCCCCATCTCGGCCATAAAAATAAGGGAGATCCCTTAAGGAGGGGGAGACAGAAGAAGGGTACATCTTTGACTAGCGGCGGCACTCAGGAAATTCATGGCATGATTTGGTTGTAACATTTTACGTAGCGCTGCGGAAACAACTTTTTAAATAGTATCATAGAGTCATAGAAATGCAGAGTTGGAAGGGACCCCAGGGGCCATCCAGTCCAACCCCCTGCCATGCAGGAACACCCTCAAAGCACTCCCGACAGATGGCCATCCAGCCTCTGCTTAAAAACCTCCAAGGAAGGAGACTCCACCACACTCCATGGAGGCAGCAGATTCCACTGCCAGACAGCCCTGACCATCAGGAAGTTCTTCCTGAGGGTCAGGTGGAATCTCCTTTCCTGCAGCTTGAATCCATTGCTCCTTGTCCTGGTCTCTGGAGCAGCGGAAAACAAGCCCTCTCCCTCCTCTACATGGCATCCCTTCAGATATTCAAACATGGCTATCATGTCCCCTCTCAACCTTCTCCTCTGCAGACTAAACAGACCCAGCTCTCTAAGTCTGTCCTCAGAGGGCTTCATGGCTTCCAGGCCCCTCATCATTTTGGTCGCCCTCCTCTGGACTTGCTCCAGCTTGACCATGTCCTTCTTGAATTGGGGTGCCCAGAACTGGACACAGTATTCAAGATGGGGTCTAACCAAAGCAGAGTAGAGTGGTACCGGTACCTCCCTCGATCTAGGACACCATACTCCTCTTGATGCAGCCAAGAATTGCATTGGCTTTCTTGGCTGCCGCATCACACTGCTGACTCATGTGATGCGGCAGCCAAGAAAGCCCAAGTTTCCCTTGGTGGCGTGTTAGACCTCAGGCAGAATTCCAAATCCTGACTGTCCACACCCTCCAAAAATGTCTCTGCCCTTAAAACACTTGCCAGGAATATCAGGCATTAAGAATGCAGCCTATTAACTTCATGCAAATGAGCAGTCCCGTGGCAGGCTGACAGTAGTGGAAAACATGCGCCTCTCCAGATATTGTTGAACTGCAACTCCCAACGGCCCCTGGCAGGCATAGCCAACAGCAAAGAGTATTGGGAGCTGCAGTTGTAACTTCTGGAGGGATTCTCAGCCTGGCTGTAAGGCATCTCCCTTTCGGTTCCCTCTCTGCTGTGAGAGACACGCATACACACAAGATTTCTTTCTTGAACAGGGTGTTTCTTTGCCTAACTTTTCTTTAACTTGTAGACCAAACAGTAAATATAAATTCTGAAATGTGTATTTTCAAATATATTTCCAAATTCTGAAGCTATTGGCAAACAGAACTGGAAAACACAGCATGAGCAAAGCATTTTTGTCTCCTGCCTTCTTCTTAAGTTATTAAAACTGAAACTGAGCTGCACAGAAGGTGGCTGTTCAGGATACTCTGTTCTGGATAGATAGGGAGGGAGGTGCTAGAAAAGAGTTCTGTGGCCAAAAGACAAGCGCATGGGTCTTAGAGCAAATCAAGCCAGAAGTCTCAGCAGAAGTGAAGATGACTGAACTGAGGCTTTCCTACGTCAGACATTTCGTGACTCGCCGAAAAGGACAATTTAATGCCCACTAAAATGGAAGCAGGAGGAGGAGAGGAAGACCGTGATGCAAGCGGATGGACCCATCAAGCGAGCCATGGCTGTCCTGAGTTTGCAAGGCCTGAGCAGGGCAGCCGACGGCCGGGGCTCTTGGCGGTCTCCCACTGCCAGGGTTGCTGTAATTGGAAGTCAGCTTCACAGCATGTAACAAAAAACAGACACCCAGCTAACAATTACCTGGATAGATTTTCATATTACAGATCAGTTTTTATACTCATGTAGCCACTGCAAACATCCTGGGCAAGCAAAGCAGAGAAATCGCAGGCATACAGAAATAAACCCATTTATTTTATAACTTTCTTTTTCCTTTCAAATGAATACAGTACTTGTAGGTGTCAAATTCTGAGAGCAGAAGAAGAACTGGCACTATATCATTGAGGAATGAACAGCAGGGCAGGAAAAATAACACCTTTATAAATTTTGGACAGATAAAATCCAGCAATATTTTTCACACTAAAATATGGAAGCTGTTTTCAACACGTGACATTTCTCTTAAAGACGTATGTTGTTCAAAATATGTAAAAACTATTCCCACGTTCTATAAATTTTGGTCAACATGCTTCATTAACCTGTTGAAAACCTGACAACAGTGTGCAGATAATGACGCCTGACTGTCAAGCAGATGTCATAACAACATCAACAGCAGCAAAAGCAAGCTAGACACTGCACAATCCTGAGTGGGACTGATTTCAGGAATGAATTTTTCTCCACAAATACCACACAGAACCCTGTTCTTCTATGTCTCTCGAAGACTTTTTTACACACACACCCCTTTTAAGGCTATATGAGAAGACATGTTGTACAACATGATTCCATGATTATAACTACTACTATTTCAAAATCTCATCCTCGGTAGTGCACGCAGGGCGCCACGCCACTGAGTCAGAAGGAGATTGCAAACGAACCGAATTTACTTTCTTTCGCAGATGGCAATCCCAATTCTGCGGGATCTCAGAACAGTATCGGGGAGACGGTTTTCACAAAAGTCATATACAGGTTTTGGTTTCAAGCCGAGAACATAAACTGGAGAGAGACAAGGTCCGTGATGGTCGGTCATTAAAAGCAATCACTCCAAGTTTGCTTCTGCATAAAAAGCGCCAGCACAGCTAAGAAACACAGCTGGAGAATCATCCCTTCAGACTCATGTTAAAAAACCCCAGCCCGCTGTCAGCCGTTCAGCCATACAATGTGGGGTCCGCATCACAACGGTGGGTGTCCGTGTCCCATGTCTGCTTCAGGTGGCCTGCTCCAGGAATTCCTCCAGCGTTCTTTTGATGTGAGGGGGCTGGGAGGCAGCTTGGATCAACAGGTTCTGACCCATTTGTGCAAAAAGCGCTTTTGACAGTTTAGCGGTGGCTGTCCTGATATTTCCGCCAGCACCAGGCAAAGAGCCACTGTTGGTCATGTTACCCAAGAGATGCCACAGAACGACCAAGACTTTCTGCTCCACGGCGTGCGGCTTCCGAGGATACACCTCCACCACCAGCTCTGAAGGGCAGGAAAAGACAGACAAATAAATAAAAATGAAATTAAAACCACACACAGTGAAGAAAGCAGTTATTTGCTAGGCCAGATCTACAGCCTTCCCACCTCACTTCATGTCAGGCCAAGGTGAGCAAAACTAGTACTCTAAATTACTATTCTAAAACCCTCTGCCTACCATCCTCCAAGACAGTTCTGAACTTCTGTAGAAAATATTGCATTTACTATAAGTTCTTATCCTTTTTCCTTACCTATAATTTTTTGTTGTTGCTATGAACCCCCAAGACTTAACTCAAGATTTAAAATCATAATGTACCTTAAATATTTATTTAAAATTGCTCATTGAGGGTTTTCAAATTGAGACAGAACGCAGAAATAAGGAAATGCACACTTCCCTGAGAAGCAGTGGAGGGAGAGGAAAGACTTTTTCTTCTCCCAACTGTTTGAGGCTGCTGCATTTTGAACGGCAACACACAGGCCCCAGCCACCCAAATGCCAGTGTCCAGACAGGAGGAGCTGCGGAAGAGCAGTAGGACAGGCAGACGTCACCACATTGGGTGGCCGCAGTGGGATAAGTGGACGCCCTCACAACCACACTCGACCAACCCTGTGCACCTGCTCTGTTTTCATTTGCTTTAACTGGGTATAATGTTAATGGGCTGTTTGACATTAGCTGTTCAGGACAGCAGGGAGGTCCCAGCAAGACAGCCCTTGTTGCAACCCACGTAAGCCCACCACCGAGCAAATGCACCACCAATCCAGACAGAGCCAGCCAGCCCCGGCTCAGCAGCTTCCACAGGGAGAAAGCTGGGAGGAGACGCAGAGCCTTACCGGCAAGTTTTTCTGTGATATCTTGCTTGGCTTTTCCATTCAGAAACTGGGCCTTTGTGCAGAATGGCTGGAGTAGCAGGTAGTTGTCTGTTTGCATGGGAAGAAAAGAGGGGACTCACTGAGCAACTCAGTGAGCAGGATGTGCTTCCACAGAGTGAGCTGTGATACCTACAAACTATCTTTGGTACAAAATGGTGAGGATGGGACCCAGCTTACAGACTGGGGTGGGGGAGATGGTCCACTTTTTGCTCCCGTAACCTCCTGGCGGGACCCACCAGAGCACAGGGGTCCACCAGAAATGATGTCATGTCCCTTTGGAGCACCACCTTCAGCCAAGCTAAACCGCCACATTTCCATTTAGGTTTGGAGGGGTTTAGGGTCATTTTCAGACCAAGGATCAGCTCAAGTTTTTTGTTGGTTTGTTTTTTAATGCAGCTTTAGGAGGCTTTAGGGATCTCTTGGGGGGCTCTGGGAGATTCAAAAGTGGGAACCAGAGACCTCACAATCCCGCAGTGCTGCTTCAGTTTTAGAATCCCATGACGTTATATACCACAGGCCTCTGGGATCACAGTCTCAATGAATCCTCTTCCCTATGCTAAAAAAAATACCCAATCAAGTTTCCATTGGTTTGGTTTGGTTTTTTCCGCTCATCTTGTATCACTTCAGAACTGGCTATAACCCAGGCACACAGACAGAAACAAAAAAAGAGTCGTATGGAAGCCTTGCCCTTCCTCTCCCCAGGACACATGCAAGCGTAAGCACGCCAGCTCTTCTGTCTATTAAACAGAAGCACAACTGAGGGATAGCAAAGGGAGTCCACAGGGTCCAGTAAGGGCAGGGGGAGTCCTATAATGCGTGTCCTTTCCTTCAAAAAAAAAAAAAGAAAGAAAGAAAGAGGAAGGAAGGAAGGAAGGAAGGAATATCCAAATTAGTTTAGCTGCATTTTAACTTTTTTGTATGGAGTTTTTAACTTTATTGTACATCTAAAATCTTGTATGCTGCCTTGGCTCCCATGCTGGGAGAAAGGAAAATGTAAATTAAATAACATTTAAAATAAAATAAATACTGTGGCTGGTTTCCCACTCCCTGCTGCATTCAAGAGCCATGGTATTCCCCTCCCCCTGACACACACTGCCATCCCCTTTTCCTTTTATGTCCTGTCTTAATCATACTGTAAGCCAAGGGCAGGGAACTGTTTTGTTTTTCTTCTACTTGCAAAGCACAATGTACCATAATAGTGCTATATAAATAAATAAATAAAGATGATGATGGCATTGGGAAAACAAATCCCTGGAGGCAAAGCCCCTGAGCTCCTTTTCCAGTCCGTTTTCTCTTTTTCTCACTTACCCAGGTGCTGACAAAGCGCTTGGATGACGCTGGTGGCGGCCGCATAAATCCCCGGGTTCTTGGAGTTGAGGTTGTTGTCCACCAGGGCGGGAATCAGCATGTTGATGACGGGGGAGAGCTTCTCCTTCAGGAGAGGAACCAACCGGTGCATGGTCTCCAGGGCCACCTGGTTGACTTTGCTGTTTGAGTCGTGCAAGCGAGACTTGAAGGCATCGAAGATCTGAGCACGCACACACAACACGGGTCAAGGTGTCTGTTTCTTCATGGGAATGTATTTTTTTCCCTCATTGTGTCTATTTTTTTGGGCTCCTCATCCAGCCCCTGATCCCCACTCCAAAAAAAACTGGGTCTTTTCCTCCCAAGAAAAAGAATCTACTGTAACCCCAGACAGCAAACTGCAGTATGCCTCATCCAGAGCAATCGCCTGTATTAAAATATCCCTCCAAAAGCAAGCAGGTAAAGAAGAAGCCCATGTGCCCATGGTACCCTGAACTAAAAAATGGAAGTCAGTTCCATTGTCAGCCAAAGATTGGCCCAAAAGAGGCTGCTGCTGCTTCTGCTGCTGGCGGCCATGGAGGATGAAAAAAGCCCCCACACCCACTCCAGTTGCCCACCACCACAAACCTCTGTGTAAAAGCCCCACTCCGGGGAGTTGCCAGATGCAGCTCTGGGCTTTCTCATCAGTCTAATTCCCTCATTGCAAAATGGGGATACTGGGAAAGGCAGTGGCTGGGAGGGGTAAAACAAGGACTGGCAAACTAAAGGCATGTACCCACTACAAATGTCATTCTTTGGCTTATTTAACCAGTGCCTCCCTCAGCCAAGAATCGCCAAGAGACCCAGTCAGGAAAGAGAGTGGGACTGAGGGTGCTGTCCAGTGACAGCTCCCTGCTGTTGGAGCGGCATCTGTCGGTCAAACAGGACAGGTGCACTCTCCAAATCTGCTCCAGAGGACTAGGGGTCCCTCCAGAATAGATTTGGGAGTAAAGCTGCAACTGAGAGGGCAGGAAAACAAACTCCAGCCACACACTGGATTTCACTCTCAAGGACGTTTCTCAGTTGTGTGTGGAACATCGGACCATAAGGAAAACAAATAGCAATTATTTAGAAAAGAAAGAAGAGGAGGAGGAATGAGAGAGCTGTCTCTCCTAACCGGGCTTACTTCACAGTGAGGTAAATTATTTATGGGCAATTTAAAGATGGGTTCTGAGACTTGAAAGAGCTGGGGGTCCCAGGCTCTCCAGCACGGCCACAGGGCCAGGCAGAAGGTCCAGACTCTACGGGCAGTTTCCCAACAGGTAACAATGAAGACAGATCCTGCCAGGCTCCACCCCAAGGTCATAGACCCCAAGGGCATCCAATCCAACCCCCTTCTGCCATGCATTCCCTTTGACAGATGGCCATCCAACCTCCCTTTAAAAACGTCCAAAAAAGGAGGAGACTCCACCACACTCCCAGGCAGCAGCAGATTCCACTGTGAAATTCTCTTACCATCAGGAAGTTGCTCCTAATGTTTAGGTGGAATTTCTTTTTCTATAGTTTGAAGTCATTGCTCCACATCCTAGTCTATGGAGCAGCAGAAAAGAAGCTTGCCCCATCTTCCATATAACTTCCTTTCAAATAGTTAAACGTGGCTATCATGTCACCTCTTAACCTTCTCTTCGGCAGGCTAAACATACCCCTAAGCTCCCCGAGCCACTCTGCAAAGGGCTTCGTGATTTCCAGGCCTTTTAGCATTTTGGTCAACCTCCTATGGACAAGTTCCAGGTTGTCCATATCCTTCCTGAACTGTGGTGCCCAGAACTGGACACAGGATTCCAGGGGAGATTTGACCAACGCAGAATAGAGTGGTACTAATACTTCCCTCAATGCAGCCGCTGTAGTCCTGCTGATACGGTATGAAATACTAAGATCCGGAATGGATCCTGAGAAGAGGCTTACTCTAGCCGGGAGAAGAGAAAATGACAGTGAGGGGCGGGGGGAACAAAAAGGACATCAATTCTTACGCTCTTTTGTTAGAGCCATATTGTATGACGTAGCCAGATGCTACGTAGAAGATGGAGTCAGCTTGTTTTCTGCTGCCCCAGAGATTAGATGAAGCAGTGGATTGAAACTGCAAGAAAAGAATTTCCACCTGAGCACCAGGAGGAACGTCTTGACTGTCGGAGGTGCCCGGCAGCTCAAGTCCTGTTCCTGCAACCTCTAGTTTCCCAGCAGGGCTGGGAAAGGCCTCTCTGGCTGAGTCCCTGGAGCACGGCTGCCACCCAGAGCAGACTGTCATCACGCTAGATGGAGCACAGCAAAGCCGCCTGCGTCTCTCTACTGCTTCCTCCACAAGCAACCAGTCCAAACTACAGGGTCCAGCTGGCTCTTCCACAGGGGCTTCTGGTTTTCGTGGTTTCCAGCTTCCTAGTACAGTCATCCCTCCACATTTGTGGGTCTGACTTTCACACATTTGATTATTTGTGAGTTTCTCCAACCTCTGCTCCCACCACCTCAACTGCTCCTTTTCAAATAAAACCTTCCCTCCCATCGGGTCCAGTGAGACCACGCAGCCCTTTAAAAGCCTGCTTCTCATCCTCCTCCTGCTCTTTCACCGCTGCTGCCTGGCCAGCTAAAAATGTCTTTCTTGCAGCCCAATTTCTCAGCACCACAAACCCTCTCCCGATGCCCCCCACACACCCAAGGAAGGAGGTGGGCAGGAGAGAGGAAGTACAGGGCCACCATGCCAGCTCTCCTCCTTTCTCCCTCCTTTCCCTGGCCTAGTTGGGATTCTGGGTGCCCTCTCTCCCCACCATTACTTGGCCACCTTACCAGAGATACACACACATTCTGGTATTTGCTATTTCTCACTTTTGCAGAGTCATGTCCCCCTAAGCCTAGCAAATATGGAGGGCCAGATATAATTCTAATAAAGACATTCAGGCTCTTTCTCTCTTTGTCTCTCTCCTTTTCCCTCGTACACACAGAGCAGCCCCCTATCATGTTACCTTCACAATGTTGGCAACAACAAGGTCTTGGTTAGTCTCTGTGTCTGCCAACAGTTGCTTAATTCCACTAATTCGATCCCGGAAGTCCTTTGAATTAAGTAAAGTTGTTAAAATCTTCACATATTCCGCACTTTCCAAGGCATTACGAGGTGCAAGTTTTCTTGACATTTCCCGTGCTTCTCTGATCTCCCTGTTGAGAAAGAAATGATGGAGTGTTTTGCAGTTGTACAGCCCAGCCATGGAACTTTCCTATTTCCATATGGTGCTAAACTTTGGTAATAACAACTTCAGCAAAGGGACACAGTCTAAGAGCATCCAGAGGAGTCGTCACACAAGTCGGTTACAGCAGAAAGAACACGGAACCTTTATTTATTTACGTATTCACTCAATTTATATCCCAAGTTTATACTGAAATTATATTGATTGAATTTATTCTTCCAAATGAGATTCAAGGTGGCTTTCAATTAAGATGCTACTACAACATTAATTTACGAAGGTTAAAAAGGAATTCAACATCGCTATTATTCAAACAAGCTTAATAACAGTAAAGAAACTTAAAACTTATTCTAAATATTGTTTCAATCAAGGATAAAAGAGATTCAAGTAGCACACCAATTTCATACACGCATGACAGCTCTGTAATTAACATTCAAAATTCAAAGGCCTGCCTGAGTGAAAACACCTTCACCTGCTGGTGGGGAGAGAGCAGGAAGGGGCAGCCGTGCCAAGGGAAGGGGGCTCTGCTATCTGGGAGCAGCCGTGCAAAACTGGCTAGTTGTTTCTGAAGCTGGAGGACGTAAGGGTACCTGTCATCCGCATGGAGCACTTCTCTTGACATTGAGGCCGATCTCGAGCTCTCTGCATTCCCGTTCTGAGAACGCTTGCCTTTGGCCGAAGGAGTGACTATCGGCATCTCACCGAGCCCCTGGAATTGCAGCACAAGGACAGGGAAAGACTCGCACCTTGCTCCTCTTTCCACCATCTCATTTATGCATTTTCATCCTGCTTAGTACCCCTCAGAAAGATACCCATAATTGTGGGAAGAGGATTCCCACCCCCAATCCTGAAATGAGGTATGCAGAGAACAAGAAACGGCAAGGCAAGTGAAGACAGTTCCAGTGAAGGGAAGATTTAGAGTCAAACCGTTATAAACAGGGTCATCCTTAGGACATGCCACCACCTGGCATTCAACATATAAGGGAAAGCACCTAAGCTCTTTGCTTGGGTGTTCTGAGATGCAAAATCCGTTGCCAAGGGCAGGCCTGACTGGCCCCCATCGGACTTCAAACACTGTTGGGTGAGATTTCCAGACTGTTCAAAGCCCAAGGCCGTATCTCCCTACTGGAATCTGCCTGAGCTACACGATCTTTGGGGGAAGACTTTCTCTCGGTTCTACCACCATCCCAGCCTGGCTTGTTGAGGACCAGAAGACCCCCTCCGCCATGGCTCCTCCCAGGCTGTGGAACTCCCTTCCACAGGAGGTTTGGTTGGCCCTCCTGTTTGCTCCATCTTTTTTATTTCATTGGCCCTTAGGCTCTTAATTCATGTGGCAGAAGGGGGGCTCGGCTCTTCCGTCTTATGTTTTAAACTGTTTTATCTTTGTGTCTGTAATAGAATTAAGTGTTTTTAACCTCTGCATTACTAGATTTTTTTAAAGAAAATACATACTTTGTTTGAATTTGTTGTGAGCCACCTGGGTCCTGTGTTGAGGCAAAGGTAGGATGATAAATCCAGTCAATCAACAAAAGCAACCAGGACAGGAAAGTGGAAGGCATCAGAGGAGGAGGAGGAGCTCTTCAGCTGCCTTGATTCTCTAAGACCTCAGCAGGGCTGGGCATCACAAGATCCCTCTTGGAGGGCGGAAGCTGGGATTTAAGACCTCTGAAAAGCTAATCAGGGGAGCCCAGCAGAGGACTTTTCTCCACTGGCTGTTCTATTTTCCACTCAAGGAGGCAGGAAGAATATCTCATTCTGGCCACTCAGAGTTGGCCTGACCTTTTGAGGCTTTGACTGGGGGGCACTCCAGAATGGAGGGGTACGAAGAGGGAAAGCTAGGCATCTGAAAGTTTCTGGATGTGCAGTTGTGTTAAACCCTTGTGCTGAAAAACAACCGAGAGCCTTGTGGCACCCTGAAGACCAAAATACATCTTAATTGCCTTTCACTGATAGGACTCCAGGGTATTGTACAAAAGGGGGATTCTAAAATATGAGATTAATCTCGTATTTTAGTAGGAAATGGGGCAAATCTTTTGTTATCGCTTGTAAAGAATGACTTAGATAACACGGATAATATAACATGCAGTTATATATTCATTTATTTCTGTTCTCTTTACTTTCCTCTTGTTTGCTCCTACATATTGAGTATGTAATTTTTGCCTTAATTGTATTTTGCAAATATGCAATAACTGTAACTATGTAAGAATTAATTTAAAAAAGGGGGGAAAATACAAAAGGGTGATTCAGTCTGTGAAGACATAATAAAAACAAGAGACCGTGACAACGCATAAGGTAAAAAGCATGAAATCAAACAAAAGCAAAAAATGACCCAGGACAGTCAGGTAAGTCTGGCTCCAAAAAGACTTGCAATGTCAGTGCGCCAGGTTAAGTTGGGGGGGGGGATGACAAAGTCTACTTCATTTTTACACTCATCGCATGTTCAGAGAGCTCTCTGTGGCCTACCTTCTGGTGGAGATTGCTCACTGTCTCCTTAACGTAAGGCAAGTCCTTTGGCAGTACGTACTTCTCAAGCATCTTATCAAAGTCAGCGTGCGTCATGAGAGTGAAAAGCATCTTTCGCCCATAGTACCTGCGAGCACCACAGATTGGATTTGTCAATTTACAGCCAGGGACTTCCCAGAATGGTACTGTAGGAAGGGGCCCCAAAGGCTGTCTAATGCCACCTGATGCATATCTCTCAGGACACACACACTCTTGGTAAAAGTTTGACTTCTCAATGTTGGGGAACCACTACTGTCCTGGAAATCTTGAGCTCAACCACAGAATCACAGAATGCCATGAGCACAACCGTCTCCAACTCAGGACTAAGACCCATGTTGCCCTCCACAAGTTGCGGTGACTGCAACTCCCAGAAGTCTTAGTATTCAACAAATGGTGAAGGATGTTGGAAAGTACAGTCCAACAACATCTGAAGGGCCAAATGGTTCCCAACTCTGCTGTAAGTAAAGCCCTCCCGTTCTTGGTAAAATGGGAACAATGACCCACCAAACTACAAGAAGCTCTCTGCATACGCTGACCCAACATTGGTGCTCTGATTGTGTCAGTTTACGTACATGAAACCCTCCCTCTCTGCATTTCTAACAAGAGTCTTACTCAAAAAAATCTTTAAGATGGGAAGGCATTTTAACCTTCTAAAATATACACTGATATTTTTTCAGCTCTAAGAGCTGAATGCATGCAATTTGCATTTCTTCAAGCTCCTTTGGTCTTTGACCCTTCTGACATTTCTTCCACGCTATCTTGATGTGTCTTTGAGAATGAGGCCAAATGCAAAGATTTTCTTAAAAGCCGATGCTTTCAGCATCGTCACACACCTTCTTGCTCTGGATATTCGGGGCCCACAAGAATCCCACGCTTCACATGGGCTTACCTTGTTTCTTGTGATCCATCTTGGACAAACTTGGCCACAGCTGATAAAATCTTGTCCGTCACATTTTTAATGCCAGACAAAATGCGCCCTGGTCCCATGTGTTCCACAACATCTGACAGATGCTGGGCTGCGCATCTTCTCACCATAGTGTTCAGGTGGCTGGTGAGGGAGGGGAGAGAAACAGGCATTATTACCTTAAATCCTAACAGGGATGCTATTATACTCCCACCCTGAGAATAGTGACAACAGCAGCCTGGAAGTTTGGACACTGGTGCTGAAAGGAATGGATTCACCTAAGTGCATGGCACAGCAATCCTCAATCCTCTTCTATCCAAACAACGAAATCCAGTCAGGAAACAGGTGCGTGTGAAAGCAAGAAGCTCTTAGACCAGCATTTCCCAACTTTTTAACCCTGGAATGTGAAGGGAGGAGCTGCTGGGAGCCAACCGCTCAGGGAAGGCTGTGAAAGGGGGCCTGCGAGGAGGCAATGCTGCAAAAATTGAAGCTTGTCTATGACAGAAGGCAGAGGGGGCAAAGCTAACACAGAGACAGAGCACAGATCTCAGAGAGAGATCGGAAACAGATGGAATAAAGGCAGGCAAATCTGACAGATGAAGGGACTCACTACGGTTTTGGAGAGCTGTCAACAACTGAGCAGTTCAAGGGCTAGATATTATTTCTTGTGTCTTCATAAACTTCTACTTGTTTGTTCTTACCACTGTTTTTATCTGCTCATATTAAGTTTGGTGGAGGGTCTGGTGGTCATGATTATTACTATGGAGACCTCCCCCAAAACAGCACGGCCACTGGCCCATAATAGGGGGTCACCTTGAGGCCCAAGTGCCCAATCCAGGGGATATGTCATATAAAGGAACCCTTGAAAAAAAAAAAAGCTTTCAGGTCTCATGAAACCCCAGTATAAAAATCTCTCCCACTCAAAAATGTGCATTTAAAAAAAAAAAGTCATGATCTCTCACAGAAGCCCTAGCGCTTGCAAGGAATCCTCGTTGAGAAACCCTGGCCAGGACCAACCATGGCATGAAAAAGCAGTCTTCTCATATGCAGAAATATCTGCAGCAGAAGAACTCCCAAATGAAAGAGTAACTTACATGTGCACATGGCATTACATCATTTTCAACTATTTCAACCAAATTTGTCCTTTTCATTGTTAAGTTGTTTAATATGCTTCTATGGCCTTTTTAAACACAGTTTTTGAAATGCTGATTTTATTATATGTTGCCCTACGATCTTTAGACAAGAGGACAGGATATAAATAGTTTAATACATAATAACTATGAAACTTAAACAGTCAGTCACAGTTTCTGTGCACAATGAGAAGGGTTATTTAATTTTACTTAAGACAGCTTACAAAGAAGGCAAAAGAAATAAACCACTCCCACTTTTTTCTCTTGTACAAGTTCCGCTGCAGCAAAGAGACACCTGTCCATTTAAGAGCTGCTGGTGTATCAGAGGATTACACTCCCAATATTTCAAATAATTGAGTTCTGCAAGAATTAATTTCTACAGTATTTGTTGTCTCTGGTTGCTGGCAGCCTTAGAATACATTACATTTGTATTCCAGCACACGTGTGCATCAATGCACCACGCACACATACATATGAAAAAAGCGAGGGGAAGAAAGAGGGGTGGAAGCATTCGTGTGTGTGATGCACTAAAAGGCTGGTACATTGATTGACTGATAGTGAACAAATGAGATGCGAGGCTATTCCAAAATCCAAAAAGAAAAAGAAATCCAAAATACACAATATTGTCCCAAGCGTTTTGGATAAGGGAGGCACAACCTTTAATAAAGTTCACAGGGGGAAGCTTCACCAAGACCTGGCCTTTCTAGCAAAGATGGTTCTTAGGGACGCTTACAAAAATACATTAACGACACCTGACATCAAAAGCACTCTTATGCACATCACCTTTCTTTCTGTGAAATTTACACAGCAAACCTTCAGCTGGGCAAGGCTCATGTTCAAAAAGCCAAGGCCCTTCAGGTAACCTGTCAAAGTAGTACCATAGCTACCATTTGTTTCAATCTAGATTTGCCTGACGGTTCCCCTTATTCCATTTCGAGCAAATGGGCTTCATAACAGCTCGCAGTGCAAGGTCTCCAAGTGGTGGGCAAACCTAGGTAGGGCCAGCCAGTCACAGCTGATGGAACGCTGTGGGGCGAGGCTGGAAGGAAAAGGATGTAAGGCAGAGACTGGTCTGTATAGTGGCTAGATAGGACCAGTCAGGCACAGAGACAGAAACAATTAGAATACAGGTAGGGCTAGCCAGAAATAGGAGTCGGACAGGGCCAATGAAGAGGAGGAGACCTGAACAGGGTTTTTGGGAGCTGGAAGTATAAAAAGAGTTTTATTTCAAATAATGTTCTGGCTGTGAAAGCAACGTGACATTAGATGTTCATCTGTTACAATCAATTTTTGACCTCTGTTTCTTTCTGGATGCTTCAACTTGCTAACAGCGAAGACCAGTCACTGGACAGCCGCTTGTCCAATGTAGTGGTCACCTTGAAGCGCGAGTACAAGATCCAAGGAGTGACTTAAGGGTCAAGGTGAGTACGAGTGGATCCCAAGAGTGGGAACTGGGACAAGGGTTCCATCACAGTTACCTTTGGCCCCCGTGGATGAGGGAAGAGAGTGCGCGTGCCGGCGTCACGTTGTTAACCATCGCCTTCAGGGCCTTGTCCACATCTTCCCGAATGAAGGTGCTGGATTCCCCAGCTTTGTGTAGCAGGACTTTGACAGTATTGTCTAGTTCTGGATCCATGCTCTTTTTCAGATAATTGAACAAGTCCCCTAAACAAACCACTGCAGCTCGAGAAACCACCGAACGCAAATTCTTCACCTGCCAAACAGGGAAACCTGAATCAGCAACAGCAACCACTGACGTTTCCTCTCAGGAACATGGATGTGTCATGAAAGGAGGGTGAGGTGTACACATGGAGAGGTGGATGGGGTGACAAGGGAACCAGGTGAGTACTAAGGGTTACACACTGTTCATGTCTCACCTGGTTAACTTGGCTTTCAGTCCCACCTTCTGCACCTGATGAAGGAAGTGGGCCCTTCCCTAGGAAAGTTCATGCCACAATAAGCCAGGTAAGCATTTTTGCAGTTTCGTTTGCTGCTACAAACTAAGCATGGCTACTCTTCTACAGCTCAGAGTCCTCTGCAATCCAACACAGGGTAGCTCACAAGGATCCTCTCCAGAGAGAGAGAACGGGCATTTGAGAGCAAATATGGCTCAGCGGAAGCAAGTGTAGGCTTGGGACCTTGAAACATGAAGGCTGCCTCTCTTATGTTTGCTTGCCCACGGACTGAGGGCTGTTGGTGGAGGAACAATGAACTGCGTGAGGCCATGGGAGCAAGAACTTCTCTTGAGCAGCCTCCCCTTCACGGCTCAACAAGGACCAACACTGCTACCATTCTGGTGGTTAGTTTTAAATTCTTTTAAACTGTCTAAATTGTTTTCTATTGTACACTGCCCTGAGATCATTCAACATGAGGCAGGAATATAGATATTTAAACAAAGAAATAAAAATAAATGATTATAAAGTGAGGCACAGGAAGGCAAAAATCCTAACCACACATATATGTAGTCAGGGACTGATCTGGCTGTGATCAACCAAGAAGGAGACCTAAGAGTTGTGGCAGATGGTTCAATGAAATGGCTGGTCCCGGTGTGTGCATCTTCTGTGACAAATGCAAATTCTAGGTAGGAGATTAATAAGAAAACAATAAACAAATACATAACTAAGTATCCCTTAGAGAGGGCATCACCGTCCCCAACAAAAGATATCAGAGAACTGAGAAAGGTCCAAAAAAAAAAGAGGCAACCATCAGGATCAAGGGGCTGCAACACCAACTCCCCCACAAGGATCTTTCTGGTGTAGAAAAGGGGGTTTTGGTGGAATGTGCAGAAGCAGAGAGTCATGTCAATCAATCAATCAATAAATGTCTATTGCTCAGAAAGGGGACAATGGGGAGGTCTCCTGCTTGCCCCAACCCATGGTAGGATCCAACAGGGTCATCTCCTAAAGCTGGACAGTGAGAGAGTCAGTGGACACTGAATGGAAAGGGCATCTTCACACTCAGCAGGGTTAAACCGGGGCAAGATGTAGTGAGGGCTGCCAATCTGGATGGCTTTTAAAAAGGATTAGAGAAATTCACTGATGAGAAGGAGGGTACCAGTGGCTACTAGTCATGGCTGCTATACATGACTTCTAGTGTAAAAAAGCAGTGTGTTTCTTAGCACAAATTTATGGGAAACGCCACTGCAAAGAGCCTGTTACATCCATGGCCTGCTTGTAAAAGATCCTGTTTGCCACTGCGTTTTATTTTTGTACAGTGCCACGCACGCTACGCAAGTAAATCACAGGAACAACAGAATGTTGAACTAGCCAAGACTCTTGATTCAGCAGGGTATGCCACCAGCTCTGTACCACCATGGCTGCTGGAGCTGATCTGAGAGTCTAAACACAACATCTCATTCATAAGCTGTAACTCTGCCATGAACACCCCTTTTTCCCAGAAAATGCTATTGAAATTCCACTGAAAACAGTACCGAAAAAACTGGCTTCCTGCTTAATTCTACACAGACTTCACAGGCCGAGAAAGCCCCAAGACAACTAGTCGTTTACTTGCATCCACTCTAGACTGTCTACTTGCTTTATGTATGCACAAAGACAGCCAAACAAAGCCCCCAGTCCACATGTTGCTAGTACATTGTGTAAGACAGTTGCTGCCTTATGTGCTCATAGGTAAAGTTTTGGAAGTAGCCAATTTCACGAGCGCAAACCCTAGAGGTAAGAAGGAGGGAGGTAAAAGAAACATGTGCAGGAAACAGGGTGCAAAAAAACCACAACGAGCTGGGCAGCCAATTTTAGGAATCTTGCTGCTGCAGTGCTCTCCTCAAAATCACTGAGCTGAGACTTGATAGGGAGGCTTAACCTGTTGAACCACCGCCAGGCTGGTCTCGTGCAGCTTCGCAGTCAACGTGTCCGGGTGGTAAGCAGAGAGGCACCGGATGGAGTTCAGGCCTTCGATTTTCTTCTCCCTAAGAAAGAAAAAGATTGAAACCTAATGCCATGTGCGCAAACTTGCACACAGAAGGCCATCTGCTCAGCTACACAAGAAGACATCCTAACCTTAACGTTCTCATCAGATTTTCTTTACCTTATTTTACCCAGAACTACCCACCAGATGGAGTCATTCAGAGACAAGTATGTGTTTATAGCAGTTAAAATGATGATCCTGGCCCACCCCTTCAATCAAGGGGGGGCAAATATATGAGGTTCACACGTTCCCTTGACTGGACTTTGGGTGGATGAAACACCCCACAGAAGGCCACACCACTCCCTCAATCTTTTCCCTACTTTAAAAACAATATTCAACCTGCCACCTCTAGGAAGCATGTAGGATGATTTCAACACGCCCAGGTTGTTTTGAGAACCAGAGAAGTTTTTTCCCCCTCCAAACTGGGAATCAACAGAAACGGCTTCTGATGTAAACAAAACAAAATGAAACAGCCAGGCAGGGAGAGGTGGCAAAATTCCCCTCCCCACACCCTAGAGCCCATCAGGCAGCCATTTAGAGATTTTAAAAAATCAAGCAAATTGGGAGAGGTGCCTAGGAGCTGCCCTTTGCCCAAACGTGCCTCAAATTCAGCTATACAAGCTTCCCGGACTTATCTGATGGGTGGTCAGAAGACAGAATTTGTTGAAAAGCCAAATCCATGTGCTGTAGAGAGCACAAGGGACTTACGGAGGTTCAACTGGGACCAACCGCACGTATGCTGCTTGCAAAGTCTTTCAGTCGGTTTAGTGCCTTTCCCCCCCTCAACTCACTTTACAAGCAATGCACACACATGCAAGTGGTCCCAAGCAAGCCTCCGTAGAAAAGAAGGACCGTTGAAAGAGTGGAATCCCAATGAATTACTGGAACTTCACCTTAATTTGGAAGCATCAAAAGGGCAAGTCAGCTGATAATGGGGCACCAAGAGGTGCTTCTTGTAATTGGCTGGATTTGTGTGCGCGTGTGCTTTAAAAAATATACTTCTGAATTCATCCAAGCTGCTTTTGTCCAAAACATAAACACGAAAGTGGTAGAAACAGCAAGCAAGCAAAGGTCTTGTCAACACATACCAGTCCTCATCAGCCAGATACTGCAGCGCTTCCAAAAGAGCAAGCTCCGGCTTGGAGAAGGGGCGCAGCTCGGCCGGCTCCATGATCTCTGGACTGTGCGTGACAGACAACATCTGGTCCTTGAACTGCATTCGCGGCCCTGGAGAGATTTCCCCTGTGAGGACATATGTTTGGTTGCACCAAAGGGAGCAAGGTGACTTCTGTGATTGCAAGGGGAAGCCAATTGACAGAGCAGAACAAGAGCACACGCTTCATGTGCAGATGGACCTAGAGAGCTAGGGATGGCCACAATTCCCAACTGCATTTCCAACATTCCCCACCCACTGCCAAAACAAGTTTTATTTCTGAGATACAACGATTTACCTGAGTCTAGCAAAACCGGTGGCTGCGTCCGTTTCACACTTGATGTTCTTTTCACCAGGGGACTGAAAACAGCATTTCCTCAAAGAAAAGGAACAATTATGATAATTACTACACTCTTCTAAAATATTTAATTATTCATTAGATGCATATTGACTGGATTTATATATTTTATGTTATGGACTGGACCAATATATTTTCCAGTTTCAGGACCTGAAGCCAGATTATTAATGATGCTAAAATACTTTAATATTTAAAGTAAACCTACATTGTGATTAGACAGCAATTGCGCAAGGTTTAATAAGTTAGCCACAAGCAAAAAGCTAAACTATTCAGTTACACCACTACAGGTACTATCACACATAGCAAAATGCTGCATGAGGTGTGCATGAATCCTCAGCAGATGTCATTTAGGATAGATTATGCTTAGCTGTCATCAATACTGATACCTGAGAGCCAGTGTAGTGTAGTGGTTTGAGTGCTGAACTAGGACTCTAAAGACCCTGGTTTGAATCCCTGCTCAACCGTGGAAACCCACCGAGTGACCTTGGGTGACACACACTCTCTCATCCTCATAGGAAGGCAAAGGAAAAACCCTTCCTGAATAAGTCTTGCCAAGAACCCCCTCCCCCTCCCCATGGCAGGTTTGCCTTAGTCGTGACCCAGAAAACATTTGAAAACACACAACAACAAGAACCATCATATCCCCAGTTCCTTATAAGTCTAGGACATGTTCTACCTAAGAAACAGCATTTCTAAAATGTCCACACAGTGGAATGTCCCTGTATGAGAACACACCTAGACTATGAGCTCCATGTGAAGCAACGATTCTCCACTAAGAAGACCTAAATACATCATCTGATTTGCTTTGCTTTAATAAGCAGCAAGAAAGATTACAAAGCCAACTGCTTATTCTCTCTTCATCAAATACTCGTAGAGTGCTGATCTCAACATGCCTAGTGGCCAACGCTGTTGTTGACAAACACGGAGCCCCAGGTGACTGTAACACTAGCCAAGAAGAAATTCCAGGTAGACATGGGCTACTGGAAAAAGGGCAACTGGAGAGCTTTTGCTCCCTCCATAAAGAGATGGGGTGCAGGAATCACACTTGTTCCAAAATCACTAGGGAAGACACAGTAACTATATTTTTCAAAAACCCCTCTCCACCTGGCAACAAGTCAGTTGGTTAAGAAACCTTGTTTACTCAGTGCCCAGTCTACTGGCAAAATAAAGTCTTTGCTTGACAGCAGGAGAACAACAAGGAAATCAGCTGCACAGCTTCCCTTGGCAAGAAGTTGGAGAGCAAAGGGAGCATCTACCAAGAAGGCCCTCCCTCGCAGCCTCATCAAACGGAATTCTCAGGGTGGGGGACCGAGAGGAGGGACCCCTCAGCTGCAGACCTCGAAGCCCAGACTGACCTACGTGGGAGAACACGCTTTGCTTCAGAAAACCCGGGCCAAGTTTTCTAAGGCTTTATAAATCATAAGCCCGTGCTTTTTGCCTTGTACCCGAAAAGGGCCCAGTAGCCCACAAGGGACTTAAAGTGCAAAGCTGCAGACAGAGCCTGACGTTTTAAAAAATCTTTTGAGAGCATCGAGTAGACTCAGTCAAATCGTAAAAGAATCAAATGCTGCACTTGCACAGAGGATAACAAAGAACAGAAGGCATGAATGAGAAGACAACTCAGTCTTTCTTACTGTTGTTGCTGTGTGTCTTCAAGTCACTTCTGACTTATGGGGACCCTAAGGCGAATGTATCGTGGAATTTTCTGGGTAAGATTTGTTCAGAGGGGGTTTCCTCCGAGGCTGAGAGAGAGTGACTTGCCCAAGGCCACCCAGGAGGTTTCCATGGCAGCACAAGGATTTGAACACTGGTGTTCAGATTCATAGTCCAATGCCCAAACCAACACACACGCCATGCTGGCTGTCTCACAGCGCTGCGGAATTTCCCAAACTAGCCTTGGGCTTCATACTTCATAACATTCCCTTCCTCCCCACAGCAGCAATCACTTAAGGAACATTAAAGGCTTGAGCCATCCATTCACAGAATAAGATGGGCCTGGGAAGAACTTGAAAGTACAGTGCTCCCCCTGCCCAAAAAGTACTCCTGGAGATCGGGTGGCCCTTTGCAGTTATAGGGGCAACACCGGGGAAGAAAAAGAAATCCTCCAGAATGAACATGTGTCCACAAGAGCTCTTCAGAGCTCACCTACTTTAGAAACCCAGTTAAAAGTACATTTGAAAATTAAGGAGCGGCAGCAGTGGGGAGGGAAGAGGAGGAGGAAGGCACGACATGAATTACTGTGGCTTTCGGTGGCCGTCTTCTCTGGTTCGCTGGGCTTCAGCAGCTCCCAAGGGTTTAGTTCCTTCTGTTCTGAGTCTCTAACTTCCTGGTATTCCTTTCCTTCCCTCTTCTTCTGTCTCATCTTCTCCCGCGCAGATTTCGATAAGGCAACTTTCACCTGCACAGAACGGAGGGAGCATCGCATCATCTGGCATAGCACTAGTTTTTATACTTTTATTTCTGCATTAACCTTTCTTTCCTTTCCTTCCTTTCTCATTACCTCCAATGCCTTTGGCAGGGTGGTGCATCCCTTTTAGTGCTCTATTTGGTGCAGCGCTATGTATGTGGATGCACTAAAGACAGACGTGATCAGGCTAGTGGTGAGGATGGCAATACATTCTGGTGAAACCAGCTGGGGTTGGGCTTTTTGTGCCGTGCAGGTCTGTTTTTAAAGTTTGTACACAGTCTCGGAACGCATTTTACTATTTTCAATGTATAATGTTTTCAACCTAACAAAGCATTTCATTAAGTACTTAATTGGATTTTTTTCAGCCTTGTATTTATGAACATTTGTTCAGTTTTACACTTATGAACATATTGTATGGTTTTTAATTCACATTGTTTTAAATGTGCTGTTAGCCACCTTGAGCCTCATTATCAGAAGAAAGGCAGGATGTAAATGAACAGAAGGAGGGGAGGGGGGCAGCAGCAGCAACAAGCCCACCAGTCACCCCTTCTCCATCTTTCCACACACAGATGACACCCTGCCTGGATGCTCTCAAGAACCTCAGCTCCAGCACCACTGGTTGCTCAAGAAATAACTACGCACTCAACATATTTAATGTTACAGCACTGGAGTGAGCTAAACGCAGGTGCTCTTCACAAATCCCACAGATGTCAGTGAGCCAGGAGGCCACTGAGAGATGAACAGCTGCAGGAGAACAGCGTGTGGCAGCTGCACAGCCCCTGAAGGAGCCAAGTGTCAGGGCTTCTCTAAGCATATTCTCTTTTCAACTATGAAGGAGGGTTTGGATTTACTTGGTGGGACCCCTTTGGCTGAAATAATAATAATAATAATAATAATAATAATAATAATAATAATAATAATAATAATAATAATTTTTATCCCACCTCTCCCAATGGATCGAGGTGGCATTACAGCAATACATAAAATACATTAAACATTAAAATGTACCCCATCCTCCCCACCCACCCACCCTTCTAACCCCCTAAAACACATTAACTATTAAAAACAATTACAAATAAGATTAAAAACAAGAGGACAGTTGATGAGAGGCGGTGGAACACTAGTCTGAGAAGGCCTGTCGGAAGAGGACAGTCTTGACTGCCTTTTTAAAGCAGTCAAGACTGGTAATATGCCGAGTCTCTTCCGGCAGGCCATTCCATAGTTTGGGAGCGACAGAAGAAAAGGTCCTCTGGGTAACCGCAGCCAACCTAGTTCTGAATGGCTGCAGTAAATTCCTCCCAGAGGACCTTAGTGTGCGGGGCGGATTATATGGGAGAAGGCGATCCCGCAGGTAGGCTGGCCCCAAGCCATGGAGGGCTTTAAAGGTAAGAACCAACACCTTGTACTGTGCCCAGAAACTAATAGGCAGCCAGTGTAAAGACTTCAGAATAGGTGTTATGTGGTCAGTTTTAGATCTTCCAGTGACCAACCTGGCTGCCATATTCTGAACTAATTGAAGTTTCCAGACTAAGCACATGGGTAGCCCTATGTAGAGCGCATTGCAGAAGTCAAGCCGTGAAGTTACCAGCACATGTACCACTGTTTTTAGGTGTTCCAGGTCCAGGAAGGGGTGCAGCTGGCGTATCAGCCGAAGCTGATAGCAGGCACTCCTGGCCGCCACATCAATTTGAGCTGTCATCTGAAGTGGCGAATCCAAGAGCACCCCCAAGCTGTGGACACAGTCTTTCAGGGGAAGTGTGACCCCGTCTAGAACTGGTTGACAAACCTCCATACCTGGGCTAGGGCCCTTAACAGCGAGTACCTCCGTCTTATCTGGATTCAGCTTCAGTCTGTTTTTCCTCATCCAGTCCATTACTGCCTCAAGGCATTCATTTAGAGGTGAGATGCCATCCTTAGTTGATGCTGTTATCCGAGGCATGGAGAGAGATATCTGGGTGTCATCAGCATACTGATAGCACCTTGCTCCATGCCTCCTGATGATCTCTCCCAGCGGTTTCATGTAGATGTTAAATAGCATTGGGGACAGGACGGCGCCCTGAGGGACGCCAGATTTAAGCTCCTTTTTCGAGGAGCAGCTGTCCCCAAGCATCACCATCCGGTGTCTACCTGAGAGATAGGACCGGAACCACTTAAGTGCAGTGCCACCGATCCCTAGGCCTCTCAGGCGTTCCAGAAGGATACCATGGATGGGGACACGTGGGAGTGGGGTGCTGTACCGTGCTACGTATCGTGAATGGTCTGGCACTGGTCCTCAAGGCTATCATGATCCATAGGTGCATCTACATAGGAGAGACCTACTCATCAACCTCCGCGTTTGGAGTTGCTTCTCTCATTTCAGTTTCATTCCACAATTTTCTCCCTGAGGACATGGGACAAATCTGTCCAGCTAAGGCATTTCCTTCTAACAGCAGGTCACAGTCTCCCTCTAGTAAGGCTTTTTTAGGTTTTATTTCATAGGCCGCGCTTACATCTCTTTCGCTTTCCACATCCATGTAAAGTGCAGAGTTCTGTTGCTGGACAGATCTCCCGTAGATCCCAGAAAGAGGCTCCATGTTTGTCCTGAAGGAAGGGGCATCTCCGTTCTCCATGGAGAACACGATGGATTGGCTGTAAGTCAGTGGAGCAGATGGAGGGCTGCCAAACACCCCTGAAAAACAGAAGGCTCATGAGGACAGAGGTAACTTGGGATAAAAGCCTCTTCCTGCACACAAAGAAAGTCAAGAAGCATTCCAAGGCAAGGGCATCCAAATCCCGCCTCTCCATCTTTCCATCCTTCTTTGACAGCTGAGCGCTGCAATATCCACAGCACATCATTCAGCCAAAGATACAAAAGGACAACAATAACCGTTTTTATCCCCAACCACAGTTCTTCTACTTGGTGGAGCTAAGGTGGAATCACACAGCAAAACTTACAGATGGTGCAGCTCTTTGTGTGTTTGTATTGCTATACTGCAGAAGCCACTGTGAGATTTTTGACTCAACAGTGAGATAATGAGTTGTTACACAGAAATCACTGGAAGACGTACCTTTTCCAACAACGACAACAGAGTCTTCTGGCAAGGCACTCGGTGAAATGAAGTCTAGGCTAGTCAGCTGGTGTAAACTTTGTGTTGGCCCAGCAAATCCTTTAAGAAGAAAAATCACAGTATAAAAACTATGAGGGCTAGTTCCCCATTACGCTGTTTTCACAAAACCAGAACAGTTTTGTATCTTGCAGTTCAGATGCCAAAGAGATCCCAATCCAGCCACTGTTGTTCACAAGATCACCAATTCCCCACTGCAGAGCTCCAGGTGCAAACGAGGCCTCACATTTGGTGTATTACAGCCCTTACTATGGTGTATTATGGTTCTTAAGGAGCACTGTACACTCGGCGAGCTGCTTCATTGGCAAACCTCACACACCTCCACAAATTCTACCACTTTTAAACTTTAAAATGGAAAGGAAATTTTTGCAGTATAGGAAGATGGTAAGTTTAGCTCCCGGCTGAGCTGTGACACACACAGACACACAGTGACAAAGGAAAATGAAGGAAAGGAGACTGAGGAGGAGGGAGGCCCCAAACCCTCACTTCCAGCTCAGCACGCCACCACCCTCTCCCCCAGGTTCTTTTCCTCAATTCTGCGGCATCTAAAGCCCGCTCACCTTTCATGGATTTGCTGTGCCTCTGGTGCTCTTTGCTCGGCCCTTTCAGAATGGCAGGTGATGCAACTTTCTGTCCATCATCTTTGTAGTCTCCTGATCCGTTCCCGTAGTTCAGACGCTGGCCGCTGATGCTCACGCTGGAGGCAGTTTTCTCGTGAAAGAATATCTCTGAAGGATAAGCCCAGAACACATTGTTCCACGACCAGAAATGGTCCTAACGCTGGCAAAGCCACAGTCCACAGCTGCCCAAAATGGCCCACGTGCAATATGGAGATAATATCAGTGTTCCTCTTCTGAACTTATTGCAAAGATCACCAAAAACAAATATCATGTACTGCCAACCCACACAAATAGTGAGAAGATAGAGTTGACTGTTGAGCAGGCAGCACTGCTTTTGCCATCACTAAATCCACCTTTTTTGTGTGGGCCTTCAAGTCATTTCTTACTAATGGCAATTCTAAGGTCACAGGGTTTTCTTGGCAAGAATTGGTTGGGGGATGTGGCCTTGCCTTCTCCTGAGGCTGAGAGAATGTGACTTGCCCAAGCTCACACACAGAGTTTCCATGGCTGAGTGGGGACTCAACCCCGGTATCCCAGAATCCTCAGCTAACGCTCCAACCATTACATCAGGCTGGTTTTGGGAGACTACAGTAGACTAGCACTATATTTTACAAACTAGTTGAAATACAGAAAAGTTTTTCTTCACATTTTCTCCTCTTATGTCACTGATGCTAGATTTACAAAATGCAGTACACACACACACACACACACACACACACATTCATAGAGGAACGAATGGGAAATTTTTATGTGCCCAGTGGGATACCTGTGCTTGGACTCTGCTCCTCCGTGACAGGACCTCGACTTCGGGCTGGTGAGAGCTTTGCAGGCCAGGAGCTGCCTCCAAGTAGAGGAAAAACGTTAGATCTGCAGGGAGAGAAAGGGCACTTTTGTTCACACGGCAGTCATTGTACCTGTGGGTCTCAGTCATCCTCGTGCCATAAGGAATACGTACACGGTTCTTATTCCTTGAGGAGCGGTGGTGGAGAGAGGGGAGGTGATAGACTCCTGGCTGTAGACCCCACTTTCACTGTAGGAGCTGGTGCTCGGGGAAGACAAGCAAGAAGGGGACTCCGAGGTCAGGTCCAGCTTCAGCACCGAGTCCGGACTCTCAAGGTCAGACATGCTGCCGTTCAGCTTGGCCCGCTTCTTAGCTGCGCTGTTGCGCAGAGACCGCAAAGAAGTCTGCATCTAAAGAAAAAGGAAGACGTATGATCCCAGCTGGGTTCTGGAAAGGAAAACGAGCACACATTCATGAAACTGATTTTTCAAGGACTTGGACATTTGGGTGAACAGACCTTTCTTGTTTGGAAACTGAAGTTCCTTTTTTTGTTCAACAGGCCTGCTCTACACAGCAATGTCTCTTATTGTAGCATCGCATGCTTTTTGCATGAGCTGATGCAGTACTCCACAAGAGCTAAGATAACAGCACTGCAGCAGTGATCCAGAGAGAAAAACCAAGCACAAGCCCTGGGTCTGCAGGGTGTCTGCTAGCAGATTTTGAGAAAATGATGGCAGGTATACCTCAGTTAATGAAGTATCTAACTGAAAATTTGGCACCAGAGGTAGAAATAACATGGGAAGAACAGGGACAGATTCCTACACCACAGAAAAAGAACAGCAGTTTAACATGTTTCAGCAAACTCTTCATTGAAACTAACAATACACACCTTGGAAATGAAACCACCAGGCGAGGTAAGCTTTACATAGGCAAACAAAAACATCTTGAACCTTCAAAAGATCATCTGAAAGCTCCTTCCAAAATGCATCCAGGGTTTTTTGTTTTTTTAATTTCATTAGCCTCAAGCTTTCTTATGATTGCTGTTTTGGTGGCCAAACGTATAGATCCGTGATTTTTTTTAAACACACACACACACACACACAGAGTTGGAGAGGAGCTAATGAGACAGGCTTAACTGCTCTCCTCTTTTCTCTGTTTTGCTCTTCACACCTGCTCAGCAAAGGATCTGGGAAGCAGCTGCCATTTACCTTGTCTGTAGCAGGCAGGCATCCACAACTATGGCAGGATTGAACAAAGAAAATTCCTTCCAAGCTCAAGCTTTATGGCACTGTTTACATCAGACCTCATCTACAACACTCCCAAAACTAATGCTGCTAAAAATCTTCCAGCTAGACTAATGACAAGGAAGAAATGAGAGGGATGAGCAGGCATTAAGAAAAACTTTGTAAAAAGGAGTTTGATTGTTAGAGGCTTTGTTAACTGAGGTGTGCCTGTAATAATCACAAAATGCCATGCTGCAGCTTTCAGTGTAGCCACAGGGCGCATAAAGACTGCAAGCAAACCCACTGCTGGCCACGTAAATGCCTTCTGACAAGAAAAACCTAGGAAAAGGGAAACAGTTGAGCAGGTCTGCCATTTATGCATTTTCATCAGTAAAAACCATTGGACTCTCTTACCTCTTCCTCATCCACCTCTTTCTCACTGATGTTCAACTCCGACAGATCTACGGCCAGTTTCTTGTTCCGCTCGTTCAACCACAGGTCCTCTGGTTCCCCACTCTTGAGGTTGGCTTCTTCTCTGTCAGGCAAGGGACTCACCCCCCTGGGGATTGGAGGCACAGGCTTTGTTCGCTCAAGCCTCTCCGTGAAGACGGGGATCTCACAAAGGCAGGCTTTAGCTGAATTGGAGGAGTACCTTGGGACTTGACCTCTGCACAATCAAACCCACCCCGTGCATGTTAACAACACGTTACTAACACAGAACATATTTCATGAGGTATTAAAAGGAGCACTTACATTTGCTTATACAAAAGCCTGAGAGATACTACACTATTGTTGCTGCATCCACTCTCACTCCTGTAATCTGAAAATGTGTGGCTGTGTTGCCTATAAATCTCCAAGCCCCTTGAGGTGAAATTGCTTCACATTCCTCATTACATCATTATTCTGGACAAGGAGCGCAAGGATATGGTCTGATGACTTAAAACACCTTACAACCAAAGCCTGAGCTGCAGAGAGGTGCGACAATGCCACCTTCACAAGCTAAGCCAGAGAAATCTGCCTGTCTTTAATTTAGCAAGCAGCACTTTTTCAGTATAATACTTGTGATGGGGCAAAAAATGGTAAGGTTTTCCATAGCCCTGCGCATGCCTGGAAGCCCTAGAATAATTAACTATCTGATTAAAAGAGAAGAATTCAGGCTCCAGCCTAAATGCAACAGAACTGGTCCAGTGCAGCAGAAAAATGAAGAACCAGGTGAAGGATTAGACTGCTGCTGGAAGAAGAGTAGCTAAGATAACGCTCTTGACTCTCAAGAATGTAAAGTTACTGTGTCTGCTAAACAGTATTAGCAGGCACCTGGTTATCCATCTTGCTTTCTTTACCCCTTCTTGACTACTTCTTTTCCTTCTGCTTTTCAAAAAGTTCCCTCAACCATCACCACCACCACCACCGTCCAGCATGACGGACCCTGCGGGGGACCACACAAGGTTCTTACCGGCATCCTCTGCAGCCACCGGACTGGAAAAATTCCTCTGATGCGTTGGTTTTGGAAGCCCTTCAAAGCTCTTCAGAGGCCAGGAATTAGAGAAGTTAACTGCATGATCCTGTGAGCTCCTGAGGCAATCTGAAGGAGGGGAGGTGTGCTTTGGGCTGTGCCTGGGTGATGAGAACGGGTAAGAGGGGAGAATGAAGGTGCCCTGGCTGGCATGGGACCCCAGGAGAGATGGCCCGTGCTCGGGAGCGCTGCAAAAGATCCGATGGGGCTTGTTGGTGAAATTGAGGCTGGTGCACACTGAGGGCAAGAGAAGGGGGGGGAAGCAGAGTCCAGGTTGAACAGCCATACAAATCACAAGCTACAAACCTCAAACTACAAAAAAAGAGATTCCACCTAAACATTAGGAAAAGCTTCCTGATGGTAAGAGCAATTCAATGCTGGAAGCCGCTGCCGCGTCAGTGGAGTGTGGTGGAGTCTACTCCTTCTTAGGAGGTTTTTCAACAGATGCTGGATGTCCATCTGTCAAAAGGAGCACTTGGATTTTGTGATTCCAAGCTTACAGCATTATGCGCATTCCATTTCTTGCCCAGCCTTCCTGACCATTAAACCTCAAGCACAACCTGCACAGAAAGGTCTTTCTGGAGTTCATCAGAATGAGTCATAACACCATCCACACCTGGTGTGGGATAAGCACAGCCCTGGGGCTGCAGGCGCCCTGCAAGGATGTTTTGTGACTCTCAACACCCCCAAAATCCTCCAGCAAAAAACAGAGGGTGAATTGCTGTTCCTAACGACCTCTGGGTGCAACAACTTACTTTTTAAATAAGTTTCAACGCATCTTGCCCTGTTAGTCATGAAAAATATCTGTTTTTGAGAACTGTACGTGGCCTTCTGGTCACTTTTGGGATGTTGTTCTTGTTTTACATTTCAGTAGTTGATACAATCCTCAGAGGGTCCTAGGCCATAACAGTGGCCACAGACGTGCCATAGTTGCCCACCCCAATTTATTTTACAGTTCTCTTTCCACATTCATGCGGTTTGGTGCAGAGAACACTCGCAAAAGTGGAATAATCATAAATAACTCCCCAGGGGCTATGGCATGGCCAAGGTCACTGGTGTCTCCCTGGGGCAGCCATGGCTGGCTGGAGCGACCTGGCCACGCCATCACCCTCAGAGTGGAAAGCCAGTGGCCCTCTCAGTCATATGGCTGGACCTTCTCTGGCCCTGTGTGCTTTCCTGAGATCTCCAGAGGCCCTCCCAGACAGCAATCGCAGGGTGGATTAGCTCCATTCCCATGATCCGCCTGGAAGGGATGCCCCCGAACTCAGCAGAACGTGCAGGGCCGTAGCAACCTGGGCCAGGCAATAGCTGCCCACTTCAGCTGTGCCCGCTTTACTCAGATCGTGGGTGTCCCTTCCGGGTGGTGATTGCAGGAATGGAGCTATCCCTCCCCACGATCGCCCACCAAGGGAGACCCTGCAATCTGAGCAAAGCAGATAGGGCTGGAACGGCCAAAGTCACTCTGGCCCTGCCCGCTTTGCTCAGATCATTGCATTCCTTCTGGGTGGCAGTTGCAAGGTAGATTAGGCCCTTTCCCATGATCGCCCCCAGGAAGGGAGGCCGGTTATCTGAGCCAGGCCCAGCGAGGCTCAGATCGTGGATGTCCCTTTCGGGTGGTGATCGTGGGAACGGAACTAACATGCCTCAGGATCACCCACCACAAAGTGGGCAGGGCCAGAGCAGGTCCAGCCCACCATCACCCCCAAGAGGGAAGCCAGAGGCCCTTTCCCTGGGCTATCCTGTGGCACGCTTGCTCCGCCAGGGAAGGGGAGGGGGCGTACCTGCAGACTCACGAATAATCAAATTCACAAATGTGAAACCCGTGAATGTGGAGGGAAAACTGTTTAGTCAGCACTTCGCTTTTGTGGGTTTTACTTTTGCGGATTTATTAACGGATTATTTGCTGTCAACTCTGCTGCCTCCCTGTGCCATTTTTAACAGAGATTGCAAGACTAGTGAGACTGAGAAACTGCGAAGGAGGCGTGTATGTCCTTCTAAAAAATGATGTGGGGCAGCAGTGGAGGTGGCTGTAAGCCCCATCAGCCATTCACTTTTGCCTTGGGAAAGAACCCTGATGCCTCAAAGGAATCCATGGTGGGTTGAATATGATGATCATACTTTTTTGTGTGTTAAATATGGTCTGGGAAGGCCTAGAGTTACTTGCAGTTTTCCACTTTCACGTGGTTCTGGTGTCCCTAACCCTGGCGAATGTGGAGGGATGACTGTACATACAAATCCAACTGAGGGGTACAAAAATATTTCCCAGCATTGTCTTTTATTCCCAAGTTCCTAAACAATTCTAAACAGGCCATTCTATGGGTTGAAAATCTTTGAATACCTTTTGATTTGAATCTGTCTTACTGGCTTCTTACAAAAACCATGTCAAAAGTCAGTGAAATAAAGCAGCAAGAACAATTTGATAACTGGCTATCCTGCTCTGAGAATATCTGTTCATTTATAGGAACAATGAAGCTTATACTGGAATAGCCAGGAAGACTCTGTTCTCTAGATTTTGCATGTTATGTTAAAAAAAAACTGTCACATGCATTTTTTTCCTTGTTCAGATAGCACTGAAAGTTTTATAAATATGGTGAAGTTTCAAATAAAATTTGTCCATCTGATCAATCTGTTGCTACACACCTCAGCTGAAGGCAGAATTGACAGGACTGGGCTTCTTTTGCAAAAAGTGTTTGTGTACAAGCCCTTCCTATCTGGATTCAGGGTCCAATCCAGCTCTATGCTTCACCTGGGAAGGCCCTGTAAGGCTATTTCAGCATTTCCCAACATATGTATGTGTACATTCAATCTATCTTTCTCAGAGGATGAGACCTACACTTTGCAACTGTCTAAGGCATCCAGCACAGCAGAAGCACAGATTTAGCAAGAGTGGTTTCTGGCTGGTTTAATGCATTTATCAAGCAAAGCTGCAAAACTGCCAATGGGAGGTGGATACCATCTTTCTGGCATCCACTCTCACAAGTCACAAATGCTGACTTGGCTGCCCTAAAGTAGCTACTGAAAACCTCCTTCATAGGAAGAAAGGTTGCCCAGAAAGGAAACTCTCTGTCTCCATCACCATCATCCAAAGCTGAAAATTTCTTTCCTTTTTTTGTTTTGTTTGTTTTAAATTCCTTTGACAACAACCCCAACTGACTCCAAGCTAACTCGCTTTTGGAACACTTCAGATCTACAACCTTTGTATTAGCATGGAATGATGAGAAAGCAGATTCAGAACGAATAATGGGACCACCCCCACCTCCACTCTGGATTCGTTCCTCTTCCTATTTACTTTGGGAATGATCTGTGAATAATCATAAATTATTCCAGGATCTGCTGATGGAATCCCTGTTTCCACTGTTTCCAACCTCTTCCCTCCATAGAAAAGAGAACTGCCTTTGCCAGGCGAATTGGCCAGTGCAATTCTGCTACAGGTACCTTTATCCTGCCAAGGGTTATTCAGCCCAAGAAACTGCAGATCAGAATCCACGCTGCCGCTCTTTCCACGAGTGTGAGAGAAGCCAAGGAACCCACACTTTCCCGAAATATGGGGCTGATGAGAAGACATCACACCTTTTGAGCAAAAGGAAAAGTCAAGTATGTTTCTAAGTGCTACTGAGAACAAGGTATCTCAATGGACTTTTAAAATACACGGATAGGCAGCCTCCCTCCTAAGATTTCCTATAGTTCTTTCCAGAATTTGGAAAATCAAGATATATTGGAATCCTTCAGGCCAACTTTTCAAAAATCAGTGTTATAACAAGCTCCCTTTATGTGTATGAAACAAAACAATATACCCAGCAGACTACATAAAAGGACAAAAAGAAAGGATAAGACCTAACTCACTGAACCAACGAAAGGTAAACAGAAAGAGTAAGGATATAAGAATAAACTATATGTGTATATATAAAGATGCCTTAAAAGCTTACAACGAAACACTAGAATAGTCCATTATTAAAATAAACACTATGCAACCCATACTATCAATAGCAGTATGGGAGAAGGTCCAAAGGACATAAATCATTTGTTAAAGGAAAAAAGATGGTCCGAGGTCTCATTGGATTCCGATGCGTTTGGACTACAGGCTTCTCCTGCTTACCTGACAGGTTAAGGACCGGGGCACCCTCAGAAAATGGAGTTGATTGAAAAGCAAAACCCATGTGCTTGCTTGGGACCTGCACATGCAAGCTGCTTGCAAAGTCTCTCAGCCAGCTTCATGACTTTTCCCTACCTCAGCAAACTTTGCAAGCAGTGCACACATGGCAGCAAGTCTCTAGCAAGCCTTCTTGGGCAAGAAGAACTGATGAAAGAATAGAACCTCCCATTGAATCAACGGAACTTGTCCTTAATTTGGACAAGAAAGAGCAAACTGTCAGATAATGGGGAGTCAAAAGGTGAGGGCTCTCTGTAATAGCTTTCTTCAGTGGCCAATATACATCTGATATTGTCCAACACTTCCTCAGATTGAAGTCGGATTTTTTGTAAATACGTGTACTTTGAATATTGCTATGATTATTCAGGTTTTTTACCGACACTTCCATCATCTGTCAGAGGAAATACTGGAAATCTTTAATTACTTCTTGCTCTAATCTTTCAACTACAGAAAGTTTCTAGACCAAGGCAAGATAAGAAAAACTTTTTTGGAAAAAAATGCATAGTACTAAAAGAAACCCAAACGGATGTGCAGGCACACACACAAACACACACACGCAGAGACGTCTACTCTAATTGAGGCCATGTGTAATGAACCTTGAAGTCCCTCCAAACTGGCACAGCGCTCCTAGCTGAGAACAAGGCACCACCAGCCAGAGGCAGCAGAGCAAGTCCAGTCTTGCCCAACATGGTCTTTTCGCTATTAACATGAGGAATGATGAAGGCTGGTTATTTATTACTTTTTCAAAAGCACTAATTGAAACATGTTAATCATCCCATGTTCCTGATCAAGAACTACTTCCCACATTTAAGCCTGAATGCAAACTTAACACCCAGTTCAAATGAATTATATTATTATTATTATTAATCTTATTTTTACCCTGCCTTTTTCTCCAAAATTGGGACTCAAAGCAGCTTTGAACCATAGTGCGTAAGTCTGAGCCAGCAGGGACTGGAAGAAAGAGGGGGCAAAAAAGAAATCCTTTGCTTTCTCTTTAAGGGCCATTTCTGCACTAGACTGTTATAGCACTACAATTCCACTTTCAACATCCTTGGGGGAATTCTGGGGTTTGCAGTTTCAGGAGGGGCCGGCCCCTCTGGAAACTGCAAAGCCAGGATTCCATAGGATGTCGAAAGTGGAATCGTAGTGCTATAACAGTCTAGTGCAGAAATGGCCAAGATGACTATCTGAGGAGCAACTGTGCTCTGCCCGCAAATTTAGTTCAACACTAAATGTCTACTATCTGAAATTGAAGGCAAGGCTGTACCCCAAGGGCTGTACTGTGGAAGATGGCTGAAAATCAGTTGTCAAACAGCAATCTACTTCCTCACTGATGTCAATACTTCTCACTCTTGATCTTAGAACACTCCACATATAAAGTCCAAAGAGATAAGAATCCAAATGTCTGACAAAAGAATAATTACAAGCATTTGGGGGAAAGGCTCAGCACCAACCCTAGAAGCAACCATTTCCATTGACTTTTCCCTTCCGTATCTGGGATTCTTCTTAACGAGGCCTTCTTGCCTCCTAAGATTTCTATAACAACATGTCGTTATCCCTTTAGAGGAGTACCTTTGCTTGGGCATTTTGCAATATGAATTCATTTGGATGTGTCTCAGCCTACAGTATGCAGCAAAAGAAAGCTCTGAAAGAAGAACTGAAGTGCAACCCACCATATTTTGGGAAAGTGGAAACCATCACCAATTCTATTACAATCATGTGTCAGATGCCTGCTCCCCCTGCCAGCTCCACTGGGATGCAATGACCCTCAGCCTCACTCAAACTGGAGGTCTCCTTCTATGGAAATTCTTGGAGAAAAACATGCTGTGTCACAGACTAGCGGAGTAACTAGGATTCAACTGGAATATAGAAACCATATATACAAGGGTGTGTGCACAGGAAATTAACTGTAGTACTCCTCTACTAGTGACTGCCTTTTTGTCTCCTTTTTAATTTTATTAAGTTATGGATAATATGGCACAGTGGCATAAGATAACTACAGTGAAAGCAGGGGAGTTATGTCAGGTAAGCCTCTGACTAGGAGCTGAATGGCCCCAGCAGACTTCTTAACAAGAAGAAAGGGAATCAAGGGCTGACTGTTGGGGCAGAAAAAAATAACCTGAACCTGTGGCATCCACCACGCTGCTGCTGCCAAATGAGGCAAGTTAACGTTTTCAGAAACCTTGCCTTGGTTTGCAGGGGGGCAGGCCAAGGAAACTACCTGGAAAACACCGATATCCTAACCGGAACGCTGCTCTTAAAAAAACACATTTTAAGGGGAGAAAGCAGAGCTCCTGAGTTTGAACTGTGTCACCTGCACAGAAGACCAGGGCGCTCCCTAAACCATTCTGTGTTTATCTTGCTTGGAAAGGCAGCAATTTTTCATGCACCAAGAGACTCACAAGCGTTTAAAGAACAAGTATCTTTTAAAACGTATTTTTCAGATGGAGAGAAGGCACCTAAGTCACAGGGAGTCTGCTGCTCACATTTTCTCAAGCCATCCCCCTATTTTCTGCCAGCTAAGATCCCAGGAAGGCACAAATGTCTGTTCTCCTCTGCTTTGCTGGGCAAGTAACATGAAGAAGCAAACCAGACAGGCCTGGAAGGATCAGGCCCTTCTGGAACTATGAGCATTCTAGGTTGACCCAGTGCCTCAGCCTTCTTGGCTCCAGAGCCAGGCAGCAAGGAGGGAGGGTGCCTCCACCATCAGAAGAGGTGGGGATGGGGGCAGAAAGGACTCCTGCCCATCCTCCGCAGGAGCTCAGGAGAGGCTTAGAGAACACTTTCCTCTCCTTTGCAATGCCACGTTCCATCAAGAAAATACAACCCTGTGTACATTCGGTAGTTAAACAGCTTACCTTGAGAAGGCCTCAGTTTCGGAGAGTGAAGAAAATTGTTTGATGTTGACAGCTACAACAGAAGCACAAAGGAAAAGGTATTATAATGCAATTCAGAGAAATATTTTCTCTCTCTTGTAAAACTGACTGAGAGATGCACATGCCACTGATAATAATGCGGAATCTGACCAGCAAAATCACTTGAAACCCACAAATTCTTGGTTTAAACATTAAACACGAATATCATGTTTTTCATCTTTGTCATGGCAACCTCCCTCCAATAAGAAAGTCTAACTATCTGTAAAAATTGTGGTCAAGAAAATTTCAAGCCCTCCTACGCTACTGGTCAGGCAAAGAGGACTTTCTGACTGTTCCACTCAAAGGGTTCCTTCATTTCTGTACCTGCCAGCCTTCCTGCATTTCTCCTCACGGTTACTGAGCTGCTGCAAACATTCCTGATCTCACAAATTCCTTCAGCTACTAAAGGACTAGTCATGTTAATTTATAACAAAAATGAGCTCACTGGAATGTACCTGGATGTAATTATTAATTCCAACTATGACTCCAACAAAAACCTATGCTGTTATTTTCAAGGATTATTTCAGGACCGTGAGAGTAACACTGGCTTACATTTCACTATAAATTATCTAACACTTAAAATACAGACAGCAAAGAATTATTTTGAATACTGAAGCCCAGCATACCAATGCAGCCCCAAAGAAACTATTCTGAGAGGCTAAACTGTGCGGTTCTTTGCAGCAATGGCTGACCAGAGTCTCTGAGATCATTCCAGTGAGCACTGGTAAGTGAGGAGGCTGTGGGGGAGCAGAGACTGCTGAAAAGAAAATGCTGGAGCCTCCTTGTGGAGAGCTGCCTGCTACCAAAAAAAAGATGCAACAGATTACAGGGAGCTTTGGTCTGATCTGGCGGAACTTTTCTTATTGTTCTGTATTATTTTATTTTTTTTGCACTAACAGGAACATAATTTCATTTTATTCACTGCCATAACAGACTCTTAGTTTAGGTTAAAGATGAAAGACTGACAGAAAAACAAATTAATTATCTTATGGCCTTCAGGCATTGTATGTCTCCAAGTTATTTATGATATGCAATGTTTTGATCTGTATAATAAAATCCCTACATCACTCTTTTGCAAAATGGTTCAGTGGTTTGATCACGAAACTGTGCACGCTCTTAGCCATTTTTTCGGGTTGCTGTGGCAACATAGAATATCTATCTTAGCACGTCTTGCAGCATAATATATGGAGACAGCTACTGCAAATTAAGAAGCACAGAAGGAGAAAGCACACTTGTCTGCTCCATGCAAATGCTACAGTGGATAAATTGCAAAAACATATCTCAACAGCCTGACCAAGAGCACAAATGCAGGAAATGCAAGCTCTTTTCAGCCAGTGCCAGAGCACCAAGCCAGCTACCCACAACTCTGAGCCAAACCCAACAACTCTTCGGTCTTTCAGGCAGAAAGCTTTTCCCAGCTGCATCTGGAGATGCTGCCGGGCACTCTACCTGGACCTTTTGCAGGCAAAGGACATACTGTCCCAGAGCTCTTCCTTGTGGTTGCAGTTTACCACTTGCCTGGCCAACAGTGGTGAGAAGGAATTGTACCTACTTAATTAAGAGGGGGAAAAACAAGGGGGTGCTTTTGTGAACATGAAGACAAGAAATGTGCCTCAAAAGAATACTGTAAGGATCCCAAGAGCAGATGCTTTCACTTCAGAAGGCTCTCATATTTGAATTCTGATTCTATTTGATTTCATAATTCAGCAAAGTGTTTACCTTTTGACTATGCTCCTGCTGACAGAGCCCTGGCAAATCTTTCTGTGATTTGCTAACCTGGCACTCTGCATTTGAAAAGGTGTGTGTATTCCCCCCTCTTTGGGAGTGCTCCCCAGCTGCTCCAAGTGGCCTAATGGCCTCTCTCTCTCCTCTGCCCCAACAGCTTTCATTGCTCCAGGTCTTGATTTCTGTGGATGTAACACTGAGCAGCCTCACGAAGCCATTCAAGAGGTAAGAGCAGTTTGTAAGCTGGTAAGAGCAGCTCAACAGTGGAAGACGTGACTGCCTGGGAGTGTGGTGGAGAGGCTGGACAGCCACCTGTCAAAGGCAGTGCTTTGATGGTGTCTTCCTACATGAGAGAATGGAGTTGGACTGGACGGCCCTTGAGGTCTTTTCCAACTCTGTGATTCTATGAAATACATCCAAATAAAATACAATCTAACAAATGACTGAAATGAGTACCATTAAAATTGTGAATATGAGTATACAGAAAACGCAACTTAAAAAGTGCTATGAAAGGACTACACAAAATGACAATTCTTTCTACAACTTTTCAAAACCAAACAAGGTTTTCAAATGAAAACACCTAGAATCCCTCAAAAATTCTAGGACTCACACTGCAAAATAAGGAATTTTGCCAAGCTCCATATTTGCTCCTGGCAGTGAAGTGCTTTGATGGTGTCTTCCTGCTGCATGGCGGAATGGGACAGAATCCTCTCAGCTCTCTATCACAGTACACTGTTATAATGCTATTATTCCACTTTAACCGCCCAGGCTGCACTCTGTGGAATTCTGTGGTTTGTAGTTTGGTGAGGCCAAGGAGCTCTCTAGTTGAGAATTCTAAATGCCCCTCCCTAAGCTGCAAACCGCAGGATTCCATAGGAGGTTGAAAGTGGAATAATAGCACTGTAACTGCGTGGTGCGGAAATGGCCTAAGTGTTCAGGGCTTTAGTATACGGTATCCCTAAAGTGCAAATCCCGTTATTCCCACGGAATATTTACATGGCAGTTAAAGTGGAATAGCAGCACTGCAGCAGCGTAGTGCGAGGAGGCTCTAACTCTACGATTCCAGGTGGACGAGAAGCACAGGAGCAGCAAGGCAAGCGGGCAGCCTCGCTGCCGGTGACCACGGTGGGAGCAGGTGAGGGAACAGGCTTAGCCCTGGCACACGACCAAAACGTACCAATTATGCCTTGCGAACCCCACTCACTCACTGGTTCCCTCCCCTTTGCAAAGTAGGCCTGGCTGCTCACCCGCTGGCTCTCCCAGGGCAGCTTCCCCTTCCCGGCACTCAGCACCCGCCGGGGACGCATCCCCCCTGCTGGTCTCCGAAGGGAGGAAGCGGGGTGGGGGGCTCCCCGGAGCAGCTGTGGGCGCTCCGGATGCGGTTGCCCTTCAGCAGCCAGTCCATGTCGGCCCCGTGGAAGGGCAAGTGGAAGGCACGGCCGGCCCCCGCGGAGGAAGACGAGGAGGAGGAGGGCGGCAGGGGTACGGCGTACTCCACGAACCACTGCTCTGTCAGCCTGGGGAGGGTCCTGCGAGCCAGGCGGGCCTGGACAGCGGCCATCACTCCCTCCCCGTCGTCCCGGAGCTCCACGGCGTCCACCGCCTGGAAGATGAGGCCGGCGCGGGTGGGCCCGAGGGCGTAGGCCAGGACGGCGAAGGCCTCCAGGGCGGCGTGGCGGACGCGGCGCTTGGGGTCGGCGAGGGCCGGGGCCAGGGCGGCCACCAGGGCGGGCAGGTCGAAGTCCTCGCCGGGGAAGGTGAGGAGGGCGGCGATGGAGAGGCCCAGGACCACCTCGCGGACGCGGGAGTTGCGGTGGCGAAGGTGCTCCTCGCGCAGGAGCAGGGCCAGGACAGGCTGGGGCCCCGCGGCCCGCATCAGCCCCAGGAAGAGCTGGTGGTACTCCTGGCGGATGGCCGGCTTGGTGTCGCCCAGCACCTTGGCCGCCGCCGCCACCAGCGGCTCCAGCCACCGGGCCCGGTCCGCCTCCCGGGGGCCGCCGGGGCCGCCCCCTCCTCCCGCTCCCCCTCCTGCTGCGGCGAGGCGGGCGGCCAGGAGGCGGAGGCCCTCGAGGGCCCCCAGCGCCACCCTGAAGTTGGAGTCGTCGAGCAGGGCGCGGAGGAGGGCGAGGAGGCCCAGGAGGCTGGGCGCCGGCAGGGCGGCCAGGGCCGGGCCGGGGGCCTCGCCCAGCACCCGCTTCAGCTGCTCCACGGCCCCCACGCGGCCCCGGTAGTCCTGCTGGTCCAGCAGCCGCGCGTGCAGCTCCGACGGGACCAGCCCGAAGCGCAGCGCGGGGGGCGGCGGGGGCCGCGGGGCGGGGGCCGGGCGAGGGGGGGCGCCCGGGGGGCCTCCGCGGCCCCGCGCATCCTCCCCCTCCCCCTCCCCCTCCCCCTCGTCGTCCGCCGCCGCCTCCCCGTCGGCTCCCGGCTCCGGCTCTTCCTCGCGCCGCTCCTCGGCCTCGTGCTGCCGCCGCCGCCGCTCCTGCCCGGCCACCATGCCCCGCTGCGGGGCCTCGCCCGGCCGCCCCGCCAGCCCGCCCGGAGGCCGACAAGGCCCAGGCCGCCGCCGCCGCCGCCGCCGCCGCCGCCGGGCCCCTGACAGGAGGAGAACATCGCCGTCTCCAGGGAAACGCGTCACCACCACCACCGCCCGCCGACGGGGCCACGGCGGGGGCGCGGCACTGCGCCTGCGCGACAGGGCGCCACGGCCAGCAGCGGGAGGAAGGAAGGGAGGGAGGGAAAGGCCCGGCTGAGGAGCTTCCGCGAACAGGGAGAGGCAGCGGGGTCACGTGGGCCGCGTGGGGTGACGGCATTTCCACAGCGACGGCTCCGCGCGCGGCGCGCCGGGAGTTGTAGTCCTTTCCCTCACAAAAAGCCTCCAGAGCTCGTTTTTTCCCCATGTTTAGAAAGTATTTCTGTCTTTATTAATAAAACCGCGACTGCTCTTTTCTGATCAAAATACGCCTGTGGGCTCTTCTGGTGTGTTTTCGCGAGAGCGAGGGGACGAAGTCCTCCCAAAGGAAACTCCTTCCTAGGCCGCGGCCCTACAAGAGAAAGAAAGGGTGAGAGGGTGGTCTCCGGAAGTGACGCCTCCCTCTCCTCCCGCCTCTTCCTGTGCCCGCCCGCTTGCTTTCCTCGCTCGCTGGTGGCGCCCGCCGAGCGTTGTTTGTGCCTCAGAGGAGAGCGCGGAGGTGGGCGCGCGCGAGCGAGAGAGAGAGAGAGAGAACCAGCGAGAGAGCGGGACCCCCCGCCCCGCCCCCCCGCCGGACCGGGCCGCCGTCACGTGACTCCGGTGAGCGCGAGGGGAGGGCGGGCGGTTGGTTGGGCGGCGGGGGGGGTGAAGTAAACAAACTATAAATCCCGGGGGGGGGACAAAGGCCCGGGGGGGAGGGGACACAAAATAAATAAATACATAACCGGAATCCTTACAAGAAGTTCAACCGCGTCCCTGTGGTAAGATCGCCGCTTTTCCCCTTGCGAGGGACGGAGGGAGTTAATCGTGATGGTGAGATGATGATGATGATGATGAGGGGAAGGAAACGTTGGGGGGGCTCCTCACCCTCCCTCCCTCCCTCCCTCCCTCCCGCCGCCCCTCGTGTCGGGCCTTCGGAGCCCGGAGGCGGCGGCCGCAGCCCGTCGCCGCCAAGGGCTCAGAAGAACATGGGATTCATTTTCCCTGCATGGACCTCCAGAGGAGTGTGGCTCCTCCGCGTTCTCCTCGGTGTGGAGGAACAACAACAAGAATAATAATAATAATAATAAATAATAATAATAATAATAATAATAATAATAAATTATTATTATTAATAACAACAACAAGAATAATAATAATAAATTATAATAATAATAATAATAATAAATTATTATTAATAACAACAACAAGAATAATAAATTATTATTATTATTGTTGTTATTATTAATGTCTATCCCGCCTCTCCCCGTGGATCGAGGCGGCGAACAACAATAATACATTAATGACATTTAAAAACATACCCCATCCTCCACACCCACCCACACATCTAAAACCAACCCCCTAAAACACACAATAATAATGATAATAACATTTATTTATATCCCGCCTCTCCCGACAGATCGAGGCGGTGCTACAACAGTACATCAAATACATTAAAAGCAATTGAAACATAGCCCATCCTCCCCACCCACCAACCCATCCAAAAACCCCTAAAACACATGAACTATTAAGAACAAGAGGACAGTTGGTGGGAGGCGATGGAACACTAGTCTGGGAAGGCCTGTCGGAAGAGAACAGTCTTGGCGGCTTTTTTAAAGCAAGAAACGGAAACGCGGGAGAGTGGGGAGGGGGAATGCAGAACACCTGAGGAAGGGTTGTAGTTGTATTATATTATGAATTATTGCGGTCGTCGTTGTGATCCTTTCTCATTTCCTCATCCCCTCAACTCAAGAGATCTAGAGTCCTAGAATAGAGAGAGCCCTTAATAGTAAGTAACTGAATGATATTATTAATAGTAAAGTTGTTCTCATTATTCCTGCTTCCGTTCTCATTTCCTGCAGAGCCCCGGAAGATAAGACCACACCAGGGTTAAAAGTGGTAGTAAATAATAGTGATCAATAATATTAATATTCTTCTCACTCCTTTTTCCCTTCTCCCTCACACATCTGGAAATCAGAATTCAATCACTTATGAGGCACCCGCCTCAGGCAGCACGTTTCAGGTGTCCTAAAAGGAGAGCAAACTGGCAGTCACTTAATGGTGCCTCCTGTATTTCCTCATTTATTTTTTGCTGCCGGGGATGGTGCTGGTTGTGGGATCTCCTTGATGTGCTAAAACAACATTAGAATCCAGATGATGACCCAGTTTATGCATCTTGACTGGAGGGCATGAGAGACGCCATTTTGAATTTGAGATCTTAAACCCTCTCAAATTCAGGGAACTGTGATCCCGAACATTGCGAACCACTCTGAGCGTGGATGGCAGTGTGTGGGAAACAGTTTCAAAGAAAATAAAATAGTGTCAGACTTGATAAATCTAAATGGAGGTTTATGGACGCTGGTGCATGCTCTAAGGGGAGAACAGTGAAAGGTCAACGTTGTACAAAGGGTGTAGATGACACAGGGGCCTTCCGGATGTTGTTTTATGACAACCCTCGTCATCTGTCACCATTGGCTTTGCCAGCTAGGAATGATGGGCGTTGCAGTACAATGATCCCTGGAAAGGGATACCTAGAATTACAGAATTGTAGAGTTGGAAGAGACCCTGGGGTCATCCAGTCCAACCCTATCCTGCCATGCAGGAAGACACAGTCAATCTGTGATCTGTGTAACGGCAGGAATCCAAGTGTACTAATTGGCACAGGGTGGTGACTGCTGTGCTCCTGCGTGTTCGCAGGCTCCCCAGAGGTCTGCTGTAAAGTACTGTATTTTGTGTATAGGCAAAGAGAGGTATTCCAAAATTTAAAAAAAACATTCAGAAATACAAAACATTTCTGGCCCCAAGCATTTCACATAAGGGATACCAAGACAGTAAAAGGCAGTTTTCTGCAATCCTAAGTAAATCTGCTGACAGCCCCCTCTCTGCTTACCTCTTCCTCACAGATGGACCGGTCGTCTCCAACCTACCTGGTAGCCAACTTAACCCCTTTGCACTCGGAGCAGCTCCTGCAGGGCCTGAACCTCCTCCGGCAGCACCATGAACTCTGCGATGTCATTCTCCGCGTGGGAGACGTCAAAATCCACGCCCACAAAGTGGTGCTGGCCAGCATCAGTCCCTACTTCAAGGCCATGTTCAGCGGCAACCTCTCCGAGAAGGAGAACTCAGAGGTGGAGTTCCAGTGCATTGCTGAGGCAGCCCTCCAAGCCATCGTGGAGTATGCCTACACGGGGACCGTCTTCATCTCACAGGACACAGTGGAGTCGCTCCTGCCTGCTGCCAATCTCTTGCAGATCAAGCTGGTGCTGAAAGAGTGTTGCACCTTCTTGGAGAGCCAGCTGGATCCCGGGAACTGCATTGGGATCTCCCGCTTTGCCGAGACATATGGCTGCCACGACCTGTACCTGGCCGCCAGCAAGTACATTTGCCAGAACTTTGAGGAGGTCTGTCAGACAGAGGAATTTTTTGAACTGACCCATTCTGAGCTGGACGAGATCATCTCCAACGACTGCTTGAACGTGGTCACTGAGGAGATGGTCTTCTATGCCCTGGAGTCCTGGATCAAGTACGACGCCCAGGAGCGGCAGAAGTACCTGGCCCAACTCCTCCACTGCGTGCGGCTGCCCCTGTTGAGTGTCAAGTTCCTCACCCGGCTCTATGAAGCGAACCACCTCATCCGCGACGACCACACCTGCAAGCATCTCTTGAATGAAGCCCTCAAGTACCACTTCATGCCCGAGCACCGGCTTTCCTACCAGACCGTGCTGACCACGCGCCCTCGCTGTCCCCCCAAAGTGCTCTGTGCCGTTGGAGGGAAGGCCGGGCTTTTTGCCTGCCTGGAAAGGTAAGGAGAAGAGCCAGAGTCAAGAACTGCCTGAGAGGCAGCCCTTGTCTCTGTTGAATGGGACTCAGTGTTGTTTATTCTTATTTACATCAATACTTCCAGTCTGGTTTATATTCAAGGGTTTCAACGCGGTGTACAGCAAAATCCGGTTTAAACTATTTTAAATAATGTAAAAGAATAAAAATAATTCGAAAGAGTAAAAGGATTTTAAACTATTTAACGCTTAAAACAGGATGAGTTGAAACAGTTAAAACAATTAAAATATCTAAAATCTATCTATCTATCTTATGTAGAGTATTTATTCACCACTCTCCAGCCAGAAAGCCGCCTACGTTGGTTTACAAATCATTGATATGACTGTTCATTGTCCTCAGGCTTGCAGTGGAAATAAAACAAGATGTACAAGGTAAAGGGAGTGGCAGTGGGATAGGGGATTAAGTCCAACAGATGCTGGCTTCCCTTCTCTCTCTCAGAGGCCAGAGCAATGGCAGTTGGCATGGAGAGAAGGGCATTCGCCAGCCACTGGGCCAAGGCATAATGCTGCCACACCTGGCTGCTGTTCTCCCCCTCAGAGGCCAGGGCATTGGCATCTGGAAGAATGGTTTTTCACCTGCCAGTGGGACCAAGACAAGATGGAACTGTTCCTGGCTGCTCTTCTCTCCCTCCAATGCTAGAGCATTGTTGTAATTGTCAATTACCAAATGTTACTTCAAAATATCTTGCAGAGTAAAACAGAAGTTTAAAAGACAGAGAGTTAATCACAGTCCAGCCAGAGTAAGCAAGCTGCAAACTTAACATACACTCCATAAGTACAATAGTTCCCCCTCAACAAATTTGATAGCAGAAGCTCTGTGAAATTCTCTTGTTTGGAGAGCATTGGCTTTGTCTCGTTTTTTGAGCCTTTGCATAACACTTTGTTATTGTAAAGTCCCTCTTTCTTCCAAGACTTCGAAGACTGAGTTGGCAGTTCCTGAAATTATTTTTATTGATGGTGTTTCTTTCTATCACACAAGGCAAGGTTTGGATTTGTATAGTCCAGATGTTTCTTTGAGTTCAAGTTAGTAAGACTTTGGCTTTGTACTTCACTTGGCAGGAGCCCACTTAGCTGGCTTCATGGTATGATTTTGCTGACCCAGCAATATGCTAATTCTACTTCTTTACCTCTTTGTAGAATCTCTATCCTTTGGGTCCTGAGGTGAACTGGAAACGTTTTGTTGATTTTTCTGACAATGAGGGGAATTAAGTGACAGTTTGTCAGCTCACAGAGTCGTGTCCTTACTCTAGGTCTTGCAAATCACTGAAAGAATTCAAAAACCTTGAGGAATCAATGAAATGGTATCTCGTTATAACAGACAAAACATGTCTGAAATGCAGGTTTCTGGTTTGTCTGCGTCTGAGTCTCAGCAGGTGCCTTGTGGCAGGCTGTGGTATGAGAAAAATTTTCCCAATCTCCGTATGTATTCCCCCCACCAAGAAAATGTGTCAGAATGCTTATTTCAGTGAAGAACTACAAATGTACCAAGGGTATTTTAATAGTTTTGGTTTCTCAGATCCCAGTTTTGGGGAAGAGGCAGGTTGTAAATAGAGATGTTGATCATAGTCGTGGTGAAAGTAGATGTATTAAATGTTAGGCACCTCTGGGAGAAAATACAAACAAACTGGCAGAACGTCTGAATGAATCCCTATAGATAGGATCCCAGTGGCACAATTACAAAACTTATTTCAGTATTCCAGTGAGTAATATCTGTTTGCTTGTGAAACTGAGGAGTAGGAGAAGAGGCTGTTAGTGAGCTCTAACCAGGGGAACAGGTTAAGTGAGTAGAGAGACTGGGGATCAAGGTAGAAATACAGAATCACAAAATTGTAAGGATTGCATGGGCCATCAGGTCCATCCCCCTGCCATGCAGGAGTATCCGATGAAAACCCTCCTGAGAGATGGCCTTATCCAAAGTCCAGCACTTTCTGATGCAGTCTGCTCCACAATTAAAAGAGTTCTTATCATGGGAAGGAGAAGATAAGGGTAGCCAGACACTCGTCTTAGATTTTAAAAAAGCGGACTTCTGTAAACTTAGGGAGCTGCTGGCTGGAATTCCGTGGTCAGGAATAGTGAAAGGGAAAGGAGTTCAGGAGGCATGGGAGTTCCTTAAAAAGGAGATACTGACGGCACAGTCTAAAACTGTGCCAATAAGGAGGAAAAATGGAAGGCATCTGAAGAAACCAGAATGGTTGACTAAAGAACTCTCAGCTGAGCTAAGAGTTAAGAGAAACACGTATAGGAAATGGAAGAAGGGGGAAACCACCAAAGAAGAATTTAAGCAAGTAGCCAGGAGATGTAGGGAGGAGGTCAGAAAGGCTAAAGCACAGAACGAACTTAGGCTGGCCAGAGACATTAAAAACAATAAAAAGGGTTTTTTTAAATATGTCCGCAGCAAAAGGAAAAAGAAGGAGACAGTAGGGTCGCTACGCAGAGAAGATGGCGAATTACTCACAGGGGGGAGAGAAAAGGCAGAGCTACTTAACACCTTCTTTGCCTCCGTTTTTTCCCAGAAGGATACAAGCACTCAACCTGGCGGTAGGGGAGCAGGGGAGGAAGCAGAGGAAATGAGGCACATAATAAGCAGAGAGGTGGTACAGGAATACCTGGCCGCATTGGATGAATTCAAGTCTCCAGGGCCAGATGAATTGCATCCTAGGATATTAAAAGAGCTGGCAGAGGTCATTTCGGAACCGCTTGCTATAATTTTTGAGAAATCTTGGAGGACAGGAGAAGTTCCAGCAGATTGGAAGAGAGCAAATGTTATCCCCATCTTCAAGAAGGGAAAAAAAGAGGACCCAAATAATTATCGCCCAGTCAGCCTGACATCGGTACCCGGAAAGATCCTGGAGCAGATCATTAAGCGTTCAGTTTCTAATCATTTAGAAAACAACGCAATAATCACGAGAAGTCAACATGGATTTCTCAAAAATAAGTCATGCCAGACTAATCTGATCTCTTTTTATGATAGAGTTACTAGCTTGATAGATGAAGGGAATGCTGTGGATGTAGCATATCTCGATTTCAGTAAGGCCTTTGACAAAGTTCCCCATGACATTCTTGCATCGAAGCTAGTAAAATGTGGGCTAGACAGGGCTACTGTTAATTGGATATGTAATTGGTTGACCGACCGAACCCAAAGGGTGATCACGGATGGCTGCTTTTCATCCTGGAGAGAAGTGACTAGTGGGGTGCCACAAGGTTCTGTCCTGGGCCCAGTGCTGTTCAATATTTTTATCAATGACTTAGATGAAGGAATAGAGGGCATGCTCATCAAATTTGCAGATGACACCAAATTGGGAGGGGTTGCTAATATGCCAGAGGACAGGATCAAAATTCAAAATGACCTGGATAGATTGGAGAGCTGGGCCAGGGCGAACAAAATGAAATTCAACAGAGAGAAATGTAAGGTCCTACACTTAGGCAGAAATAATGGAATACAGAAATATAGGATGGGGGACACGTGGCTGGATAGCAGTACGTGTGAAAGGGATCTAGGAGTCTTCATAGACCACAAGCTGAACATGAGTCAGCAGTGTGATGCGGCATCCAAGAAAGCCAATGCAATTCTCGGCTGCATCAACAGGAGTATGGTGTCTAGATCGAGGGAGGTACTGGTACCACTCTACTCTGCTTTGGTTAGACCCCATCTTGAATACTGTGTCCAGTTCTGGGCACCCCAATTCAAGAAGGATATTGACAAGCTGGAGCAAGTCCAGAGGAGGGTGACCAAAATGGTGAGAGGCCTGGAAAACATGCCCTATGAGGATAGACTGAGAGAGCTGGGTATGTTTAGTCTGCAGAAAAGGAGGTTAAGAGGGGACATGATAGCCATGTTTAAATATTTGAAGGGATGCCACGTAGAGGAAGGAGGGGGCTTGTTTTCTGCTGCTCTAGAAACCAGGACAAGGAGCAATGGATTCAAGCTGCAGGAAAGGAGATTCCACCTGAACCTCAGGAAGAACTTCCTGACAGTCAGGGCTGTCCGGCAGTGGAATGTGCTGCCTCGGAGAGTAGTGGAGTCTCCTACCTTGGAGGTTTTTAAGCAGAGGCTTGATGGCCATCTGTCGGGAGTGCTTTGAGGGTGTTCCTGCATGACAGGGAGTTGGACTGGATGGCCCGTGTGGTCTCTTCCAACTCTACATTTCTATGATTCTATGGCACAACTCCATCTTCTCCAGGCTAAGTGTACCCAGCTCCCTCATTCCTGTTAAGGCTTCCTTCCGTGACCTGTTCCCTTCCTGATCCCCTTCTCTGGACACATTCCAGCATGCCAATGTCCTCCTTGGACACAGGGCAGTCCAGGGTGAGGTCTGAGCAAAGCAGAATATTTATTTAAAATCCAGCACTTTTCGCTTTTTGCCTGGCTGTGAGTTTTATGCTTTGCCCTTTTAATCTCTTTGACTTTTGCCCTTCCTTCCCAGCGTTGAGATGTACTTTCCTCAGAATGACTCCTGGATAGGGCTGGCGCCTCTAGGCGTCCCTCGCTACGAGTTTGGGATCTGTGTCCTCGACCAGAAAATCTACGTGATCGGGGGGATCGCCACCCACATGTGTCAAGGCATCAACTACCGGAAGCACGAGAGCTCTGTGGAGTGCTGGGACCCCGATACAAATACCTGGACCTCCGTTGAAAGCATGAATGACAGCCGGAGCACCCTGGGGGTTGCCGTTCTCTCGCGGGAAATCTACGCCTTGGGTGGCTATGACGGCCAGTCGTATCTGCAGTCGGTGGAGAAGTATATTCCAAAGGTGAAGGAATGGCAGCCTGTGGCACCCATGAGCAAAACCAGGAGCTGCTTTGCTGCTGCAGTTCTGGATGGAATGATCTATGCTATTGGTGGCTATGGTCCCGCTCATATGAACAGGTGGGTGCAGGGCCATTGCTGGTATCTGAGAGAAGACTGTTTTCCCCCTTCCCACAGGAGCACATGCATACATCTAAGGGTCTGCTTATGACCTATAAAGCCCTGTATGTTGCTGTGTGTTGCTCCCAACTTTTGGAACACCTAGAGTGACGCTATCGTGGGGTTTTCTTGGCAAGATTTCTTCAGAGGATGTTTGCCATTGTCTTCCTCTGAGGCAGAGAGTGTGTGACTTATGCAAAATCACCCAGTGAGTTTACACATCCACGCAGGGTTTCAAAGACCTAGCCTAGTACGGGAAGCCCCCACGTTTTGACACCCTGTTATCCGATGTCTCCCTCTTATGACGCTTCCAAATTAAGTTCCGTTAATTCGATGGGGGTCCTGTTCTTTCATCAGTGCTTCTTACTTATGCAGGATCACTCAGAACGGATGGCAGGTGTGTGCTGCTTGCAGAGTAAGGGGAGAGTGAGGGAAAAGGTGCTAAGCTGGCCAAGAGACTTTGTGAGCAGCTTGCATGTGGTTGGTCCCGAGCGAGCCTCCTTCCTATTCCCAACAGTACAGTACAGGGGCCTCCCCTTGTAGCCAGTTGTGTTTTCTGACAGTGCTCTGGTCCCTGACCAGTCCGATAAGTGGAGGAGCCCTGTACTCCATTCACTACATCACAGTGGCTCTCAAAAAGCCCTATTTAGCTCTTACCGGTACAGTGCTTTATTTGGAGCTTCCCAGACTCTAAGATCTCTGGGGGTGAGTGATGTTCTCGGTCCCTCCACCGTAACAGTCATGTTTGATGGGAACATGGGACAGGGCCGTCTCTCTGGCTGCCCCTCGCCCTGGAACTCCCTTCTCAGACAAGCTAGCCTGGCTCCTTTCTAATTGCCCTTTTGTCACAAAGTGAAGACCTTTCTATTCCAGCAGGTGTTTGGGAATTAGCTTTATCTACTGGGTTTTCTGTCTTAGTGCTGTACTGTTTTCAAGGTGTGCTTTTAAATGAGTTGTTCATGTGGTTTTAATTCTGTGAACAATTTAATATTATATTGGTTATATCTGCTGCTGATTTCTTGAGCCATATGTCATTTTGCTTGTTTTTCCCTTTGTTTGGTAAGCCACCTTGAGCCCCACTCTTGGGGAGAAGGAGGCATATAAATCAAGTGAGTGATGGACTGGTTCCATGTGCTCAGGTATCACATGCAGGCCAAATAACCAGCCAGCCCCATGGACCTCGTTAAAATTCTTGCTCTGGAGATTTGGTCCAAGGGGTTTTCTGTTACCTGCAGCTAAAACAGAGGACAGAATGCAACATCTTTACACTTCAGTACAAACCTAAGAGAGAAAGAGACCTTTAGTGATGCTTTAATTCAGGGTAGACAGCTATCCTCCCTCCCGTGCCTGTGGCAGGCAGCATCACACCGGAACTCAAAGAGATGCAACATTACTTCCAGTCTCATTTTAAGCGATGTATGTGTGGTAAAAGAGGCAAAACCCTTGCATCTGGAACAGTTTTGACCCCTTTCTGCTGATGTTTAGCCCAAAAACTGTCTGAAGAGGATAAAAACAGATGGGATATTTGTGTGATATCCAGGGGAGGCACCAAGAGATGCAGAAAGGGGTTCGGGGGCCCCATGCAATCCACACTGTCTTTACCCCTGCTTTGAAGCCTGCTTAAATCCACTTGAGGCTAGTAAGTGGAATCCTAGAAGTGTGCCTGTGTTACCTGGCCTTAAGCCCTTTTCAGGGCTCACCTGGCTGAGGATGATGGTTTGACACCTAGAGGAAGCATCCTCCTTGAGGAAGAAGGCATGTTTTAAGGCTTTGCTCTTCCCACATTTTGCTGTTATTGTTGTTATTTAAACGGGTGGTTTTCTTTAATTTTTTTTTTAAATGCTGAGGATGTGTGCTTGAGTTCCAGGATCCCTGTGGGGAGGGGTCTTTCCTGGTCCCACCGATGTCCCAGGCCGGTCTGGTGAGCATGTGAGAGACTAGGCCTTCTTGGTAGCAGCTTCCAGGCTGTACAGTTCCCTCTCACGGGCAGATAGGATGGCCCTCTCTCTGCGCCCTTTCTGACAGCAAGCGGGGACCTTTTTATTAAGACCTTTTTATTTGGGCCAGTTTGCTTGAACCGAGGTATTGTGGGAGTACAGATAGCTCAGAGACCAGATCGCATATATAGTTTGCAAAGTCTTGTACCTTTCCCCTCTGTAATCTACCTCTCTTGCCCTCTAATATTAAAAATAAAAACAGAAAATGTCAACAACTTTTAACTTTTAAGTCATTTCACCCTTCCAACAGTTCATTTCTCTTTATCTCATCAACTTATATTTGTAAGTAGCCTCATGTTCATTCTATCCTTTTTTCCCCTTTCTTTTTTATTTATATTAAAATATTCTTATCAGGAGTTCATCTTCGTCTAACAGTATCATGTCAATATAATATCCTAGACATCAAAAAATTTTATTTTGATTCTTAGTCTTAATTTTGGCAGTATTAGAAATGATGCTAGAAATTCTCTGTTATATTTTACCTTTGTTATTTGCTGTTTGCATAACCTCCTTGTTTTTACATGATGATAACCTACAGTCATAAAGAATTAAAACCTGAACTGAACAGAATTAAAAGCATTTCCATTGAAAATAATGAATATGGGGAATACAATCCAAGACCTCCCCAGCAGTTACCTGAAACCACTGATAGTACTGAACCTGCTCCGGCTCTGACATCACCAGAAGTAGCCATCAGGCGTAGCAGGGACCACGAAGAAATGCAAAAGACTCATGTTACCAGATAGTATGAGCTTTTTGCATCTCTCTCTAAGGTCTCTGGGAAGCTAGAGGGCTACTTCTGGTGAAGCAGGAGCAGGCCGTGCGGGTGCCTTCGTCCAAATGCTATGGGACAGATAGGGCAAAGAGTAGAAGGGAGGGAGGTGAGTCTGTGGAGGAAGACGAGGGCATTTCTGCAATCTTCCCTTTAACATTTTCAGACTGCGGTTGACTGAGGGTAAACGAAACCATGGAAAGCAAAAGCTCATGATGCAGGGGGTTGGACTCGACGGTCCTTGTGGTCTCTTCCAACTTCTGTGATTCTGAATGTGCGGGGAGGGCTACTGTATAGTCACCACAGCATTATTATTACGGTTTCCTCTGAGTGATCAATCATCAAAGCCCTGCTGAAACAAGAAAAGTCCTTCCCTTCCTGCAGAAAGATAGCAGGAAGGTGCCAATCTAAGCTCTCTCTGTAAAGGGAGCTCCAGAGCCTGGGAGCAGCCACCCAAAAGGCCCTGTCTTCCCATGGGGGTGCTGGTGAGGGTGGGAGTATTTTCTTTTGGAGTGACAACCAAAATAATTAAAACAAAGTCCTCGCATGCTTACCTCCCTCCACCTTATTTCTGAACATTATATTGTAGCTGGAGATCACCATGAGGCTGCATAAGGTATCTTACATCATAGTAATTCCTGGTCTTGACTTCCTTATCACTGTATGCATGCATGCATTTGTTTATTTATAATGTGTGCTTTGCACTGTGGAGAGTTAGAGAAGAGAAATTCACTGTCTTGGTTTTATTAAGATTGACAGTTCCTTCTGGTTTTTATTGAGGCTTTTTTTATTGACTGCTTTTTGTAAATTGGCAAAAACAAAGAAGTTCCTTACACTTTAGGACCTTGCAGCTCAATTTGGAACAATCACATTTTAAAATGTAAAGTCAATTTGTAATTATTTTCTGAACAAACTTGTACATTTAATGTATCAAACGTGGCACTCTTGTGCCAGACCTTTTTGTACATTGTGCATTTTACATTCCTGAAGTCACAAGGTGACTGTCATATTGTTTTTCAGTTTAAAAAAATCTTTTCCCCCTCAAAAAAAGCTTTCTGAAATTTCCAGAGATTTTATGGGTCTCATTCCTCATGAATGCCAGTGCACAGTCTCTGTGAGATTACTCATTGCCAAACGTTGTCTCTTACTGTGTTGTTTGTCTGCCTTTGCAGCGTGGAACGTTACGATCCAAGCAAGGACTCTTGGGAGACTGTGGCTCCCATGGCTGACAAAAGAATAAACTTCGGCGTTGGGGTGATGCTGGGCTTCATCTTTGTCGTCGGGGGACACAACGGTGTATCTCACTTGTCCAGCATAGAGCGGTACGACCCACACCAGAACCAGTGGACTGTTTGCCGACCGATGAAGGAACCTAGAACAGGTAGAAAGAAACCTCAGGGTTTGCTGTAGATTGGCCACCCAATGTTTTGTTTCATCAGCACTGATACGCAGGTAGCAATCTCTCCATTGGAAAGGTTTGCAGTCTTTAATTTTTATTTTTTTTCCTCTTTTTTTTTACACAAAAATTCTTTATTAAGAATAAGCAGCGAAGTCATCCTCTGTACTCCATTAATGCATCCTTCCTCATGAGCCTGTTGATTTTGTCTTCCCTGTTTCCTGCATCTCCACCTTCTACAAAATGAATAGTTTTCTTCTTCATCCACCTCATGGAGCAGACAGCTTGAATGGCCACAGAAAGTTGTTTGCTGCTTTGAAGTTTTTGCCAGCAGTATAGATTTCATGGATCAGATCTTCCATGCAAATGATGCCATACTTTTTCAAGGATTTCTTGATCAGAGAGTTATCAGTCAAAGCAATGCACTGCTTGTTGATCTTCCCATAGCCACGCTTGTAGATCAGCTCGTGCACAGATTTCAAGTTGGGATAACCCCGCACGACATAAGGTTCAACAATTCTCAGCATATTAATGGATGCTTTGTTGAGTTTCACAAATGTGCCATTGAAAATCTGATGCAGACGAAGGAGGAATTGTTCCGTAAAGTTTGTTAATCTCAATGAATGGATGCCAGTGCACTGTTAGGCAAGTGTTGCAGTTTCAGAATTGTTGCAGTTGTTATGTTTATTTATATTCCACTTTTGCCCTAAAATTGGGGCCCAGAGTGGCTCGCAATTTAAATAACAATACAAGTAAAAGCATACAGGAAGTGAATAGTACAATAGAATTAAACAATATAAAACAATATTAAAACACTAACAGCTCAGTAAATAATAAAAACAGTTTACAAAGATAAAAAGCTCTTAAAAGCAACAGTTAAAACCATACAGCACGGCCTAGCCCATTCTTTGAAAACTTTGTTTTAAAAGTGTGTCTGAACAAACATGGTTTAGCCTGCTACCAGGGGGATAACAAGGAGAATTATAATTCTTGGGGTTTGAGGGCTTGTTATCCATAGGAGGCCTGGGCCTGAATTCTACTTTTCTCTCTCTTTCCCAGAGCATTAATGTCATAAGCATTCAACAAGTATTCTTTTTTCTCTCCATTTTCTTCTGCCTGCCCAGGAGTTGGAGCCGCCGTCATTGACACCTACCTTTACGTCGTTGGTGGGCACTCGGGCTCATCTTACCTGAACACTGTACAGAAATACAACCCCATCTCAGACAGCTGGCTGGATACGGCTGGGATGATGTACTGCCGATGCAATTTTGGCTTGACTGCCCTTTGAAGGGGAGGAGGACGCCCTGGACGACTCAGCTGACACAAAGACGCCCAGCCCAGCCTGTGGGAGACCAGAAGCTGTGTTTCTTGGAAGTGGGGAGAAAGGCAGGGAGGGAAGGCTTGGCAGGAATGAGGGCCAGTGGGACCCAGCAGAGAGAAGACTGGCCCTGGTCGCTGCTGCTGCTGATCACATAGTTCCTGTCTTGGGGGCTGGGGAAGTGAAATCTTTCTAACACGGATCTTTCACAAAAGGATTTCTCTCACTGCACGAAGCGCTGTGTTTGCCTGAAGCGGGCGTAGGAACTCCCTGACTGAGAGCCTGGGGCCTTTTTCTCCTCCTCTTTCTCCTATGCCTGACCTAGGTAGCCTTGCTGAAGATGCAGGATCCTTGGAACATGTCACTCAAGCCGACTTCTTCTCTCAGCAGATGTCTGATGCCCTCTTGGCATTGAGAGACCATTGTGGTTTCACAGTTATTTTGTGAAGAGTTAATCAAAGGGCTGCATTTAATCCCCTCTGCCTGCCCTGTCCCCCCCTCACCCCTTTCACTCAAGGTTTGTAAATATAAACCATGCCACAGACCTATTTGCCTGCACCACCCATTTGCATCCACCACCACAACACACACATACACACACACTCCCCCACCCTGGAGACCTTGCTGGTGGAGATTTGAGGATTATTAGAACTGAGTTACCTGCTTTAAGTTAACAAGCTTATTGTTATTTTTGTCATTATTTATTGATAGAGCGCCATCCATTGACAAAAAAAATGCCCTTTTTAACCCTGTATTCTTTTCCTGGACATCTGAACTGTAATTCCTTTCATCCTCATCTTTACCCGTACAGAGAGATCCACGTAGCTTTCAAGCCTGACAAGAGGAAGAACTAGCCAGCAAAACCCGTTCTGTGCAGTCTTGGGCTTTCTGAAATGATGTCTCAGTTTTCCAGCTGGCTTCTCTGCTCCACCCTCCTCTTAGTCCTCATCTTTGTTCATCAGCCTGTGCATAATAGTGAAGAATGTACCCCCCCCGGGAGATTGGAACGTCCTGGCTTTTAACATGGTGCTAAATAAATAAGTTTCCAAGCAAGGCTGTTAAGATGAGGCCAGCATCCTCAGCATACTCGCAAGAGAATAAGTCCTGGAGCCAGAAGGACTTACTCCCGAAGGGACCATGCCGAGGTTTGGCGAAAGGATGGAGAATTCACCTCATGGTCTATGTAGTGAATGCTCCCAACCTCAGACATGGTGGATTTATGTCATTCTCTCGTTTTTCTTATCTGTCCATCTGTGCCTGTCAGAAACATCAAACCTATACCTTTTCTTTTTTTTAAGGTTCGCTTTTCTGGAGAAATCTGGCTTAAGCAGATCTTTAATAGCGGTTGAAGAGAAAGTATGCTATTTAGTTCCTTTGTTTTCTTTAAAATAGTATGAGGTGATGGTCGTTTATCCCATTGTGTGTGCTCTTTGGGAACAGTTCTCTCCCTCATTGCTGTTTGGTTCTGTTCATTTCAGTCAGACTTTGCCAGAGGTTGGTGTGTTGCTTCTTCAGATTCCAGAGCAGGGAAGGTTGCTGCTGAACTGTAGCTCCCATTGTCCCCTCACCATGGGCTGTGCTGGCTGAGCCTGATGGAAGTTGCAGTCCAACAGGGTCTGGAAGGCCACCTGTTCTCCAGCCCAACTCTTTAGCAGGTTGAAATCTGAGGAGGCCCACTTTAGGGTACCTTGAATCTTATTTTTAAATAGTGAAGGAGAGAAGCGAGACCCTTACTGGGGACTGAAACCTATTTTTCCACTTTCTGTGACTGTGTCTTTGCCAGCGTATGTTTCTGCTTCATGCAAGAAGCCGTGCTTTTGTTTGCTGTTACGGTCTCTTTCCCCTGCTCCTTTCTTTCCTTTTACAGTTAACTACCCCTCTTCTCTCCATTTTGCATGTTCCTCCCCTCTGCGAGCACCACACACACCTTTTCTGTATTCACAAACATGCAATAAAACTAATGTGTGGTGTATTTAAGCCTTTTGCATCTGGGAGCATTAAGGGTGAGGTTTGGAACCAACAGTTCCTTGCTCCTGTGGTGTGAATGGCAGCTGACAAAGCTGCAGATTCTCTTCTTTCTCCTCCTCCTCCTTTTGCTCTTCTTCTGCCATGAGCTAGTGTTCAGACTAAAACCAGGAGAGCACATTTCCTTAAACCATTTTTTAAGGAGTTCCTTTACATCTCTACCACGGATTCATGAAACTCCACTTCTTCAGTTATCTGAGGAATCGAGCAGAGTTTCCAAGCAACTCACTGACGAAGCAATCACGTTCGCTACCGAGCGGCTTCAGAGAGGCTTGCTGATCTCTCTTATGCAGCAATAATGGCCTAATGCAATCTTTGCAGAGACCTTTTATGTACAGATTTGCACACTTGGGGAATTCCCCTGTATTTCACGTGGGTCTTCCCTTGGGAGCTCTTCACTACAGACTTAAGCAACTAACAGAGGCTTCAGCATGTGATACCTCTTTTGGCTCTGTGTCCTGCTTCATTTCAGTTGGGGGGGAAAAAACCTGCTTTGGTTAAATAATGAACACATGCTGTTCTCAGTCAGTGATGCCTTAGAATGTGCAGAATACCAATGGCAGGGAAGCTCTGGACAAGATTCCAGGATAGAGGAAGCAACGCTGGAGCAGTGAGAGAAGGAAGGAGAGAGACTCCAAAGTTACAAAGGCCAGGAGGAGAAAGGAATGTAAAACAATTGTAGCTAAAAAGCTTTGAAGACTCGTTTGTTTGTTTTTGTCTGCTTTGTCTTTATGTGTCCCACTGAATGTTTAACAGTCCTTGGCAGATCTCAAAATCTCACAGAGCCACCAGTGGTTTATTTTTATTTTTTTAATTCTGAGTCCTGGTTGTGGCAGGGTTTACTATTCTTAAACTGTTCTGTGAGGAGGTGGCATCCACTTGGTAGAGGGTTCCAGTTCCTCATAATATAGCATGCTTTACTTTAAACTTTTAATTGAGGATATTTTGAGAGTGATCTTTGTTTGAGCAACCCAGTTAACAAAATGGCTGATTTGCTGGAATTTTGTATTCCTGGTCCTTAATGGTACAGACTACTTGTACCAAAAGGAAATAAGTTCAGAATCTAAAATTTCTGATTTTAGTCGAGACCAGATCTGTTCCTTGCAAAGTACAGTAGTTCCCTACCGAGGCCAGTGGCTGTCTGTCAGGGAACGGTGCATTCCAGCGAATTCACTGTGCTCTTTTTTTTTGCAATTTGGGAGCCTCCTTTTGCCGTCTGCCTAAATGCTCAGGCAAAGGCCTTTGGAGGGATGATCATCCAGTTTGACAAGGAACATTCAAAACAACCTCTTAAATGTTCAGGGGAAAGCACCTTAAAGCATGTCAGCTGCCTATGTGCAGTCTTTTGTTGTGGAGAAGAAAAGGAGTAGGTAGGCAACAAGTTTTCTATGCAAGTCGGGTGGTCGGGTTGCATGTGCGTGACAGCCCACTGTCTGGGCAAGTGTCTCCAAATCAGGAATAGTTGTTTCTTGTGCCAGGAGAGAAGAATCTGTCCAGCCCTTCCTGAGCAGCAAAATGGGAGCCTTTTCACTCCTGCTGGTGAGGGAAGCAGGAGGTTGGCCTGTGCTTGGGAGAGAGACCCCCTCCCCAACTCAGGAAATCTTAAAAAAGGGTGAGAGTGGCCGCTCTTGCCCAGGCCGAGGGTATGCATGCCTGCTGCTGGCAAAGTGGCCCTGAGTCTTTCTGGCCAGGGGGCTGGCAAGTCTTCTGATGTCCTCTTGGCACAGGCCAGGGTAGCCTCTGTTTTCGTTTTGCTTTGCTTTGCGTCCATCTCCTCCACTACTCCCCAGGGATGGCTGCTCTCTCTGTTCCTTTGGGACCCCCCCCTCCTCCTCTCTCCGTCTTCTTCTGCTCCCACCTGTGTTATAAAGAACACGAGCTCTCTCCACAGCTTGCCTTAAACCCCTTAGGAATTCATTACAGAACCAGCAAGGATTCCTCTCTTCCTCTGCCTTACTTGTTGCGCTGTTCCCCCACCACCCCCTTCAGCCCCTAAGGGAGCACTAGCTTCCGGCTGGAGTCTGAACCCTTTTCAGGTGCTGTCTCTTCTCCAGCCGGATCCTCCACCGGGCCGCCCCTTCTGGCTTGCCCTGGGCATTCCTCCCTTCCCGCCAGCAGGGCCTCATCCTGCCCTCTCCACCTCACCACTGTCTTTGTTTGTTTCCATCGGCTAATTGTGAAGATGCTCCGTTACCATTAGAAGGATATTTCATTTGTGTAATGTTTACTAAAATAAATCTGTGAATGAAAGTGGTTTGGCGCAATCTTTTTAAATTATGATTCTGGTCTTCTTTTTGTCTGTCCTCAAAGGGAGGGGAAAAAACTTTTGGGATCAATTCTTTTTAAAAGACACAGGTTTGTAATTGGATTTTTGAAGTATGACTGGGTTGTTCTGTGCCCTCGGGTTGCTCATGGTGACCCCAAGCTGAACCTGTCACGTGGCTTTTTCCAGCAAGATTTAGTCACAGGGCGTTTTCATGGCCTTCCTCTGAGGCTGAGAGAGTGTGACTTGGCCAGTGGCCTCCCACAGCTGATTGGGGATTCAAACTCAGGTCCAGCACTCAAATCACTAACTGCCTTTCTAGGGATTTCATGGCAAGATTTCTTCAAGGGGGGGGGGTTGCCATTGGTTGAGGCTGAGAAAGTGTGATTTGCCCAAGGTCACTGAGGCCCTTTCCACATGGGGGTTAAAAAACGGTGCAGAGCGACCTCTGACGGGGATCATCTACACCGTAAAGTGGATTGGGGCGGACTACTTTTGTGTAGTTCCACACCCCAATCCGCGCTAGGGCGATGGGAAATGGCGGTGCCACGTGCTTTTTAAAAACCACTTTTTATGTGGTTTTTAAAAGGCACGGGGCGTGGAGCCCCATGCAGCCACGTTGCAGCGCCCGTGTGGATTTGCAGGCGCGTGCATGGCCTGCAGATCTGCCGGGGGTGGGATTTCCGGCTAGCGAGGTTCTCCGGTTGGTGGAGAGCCTCTGCCAGTCATAAGCCGCCATTTGGGGCATTGCAGGACGCCGCGGGACGCTGACAAGTGTGGAGCAGCGAAAACGCGCTGCTCCACTGGCAACGGACTTACCTGGTTTAAGGTAAGCTCCGTTTCAGCATGTTTCCGGCCGTTTCTTCGCCCACGTGTGAAAAGGGCCTGAGTGGGCTTGCATGGCTGAGCAGGGATTTGAGCCTTGGTCTCGATGCTCTAGTCCAGACACTCAAACCTCTATACCTCACTGTCAGAAAGAAAGGAAGGGAAGGAAGTACATAGTAGTTGAGCACAGAGTAGCCATGTTTCCAAAAACACATTTTCTTGAAGCTGATGACTCACATGCAGGTCCTTGACTACATGAAGCCTCACCACCGAACAAGCAGAGAATGGAGGTTTTCATTCCGACCTTTAGAGTACCGTTGCCCCACAACGCAGGTGCCACAAAGGCCACCCTGCAATGCCAGTACTGCCATGCAAAGGTGGGGAATGAATTAGCTCAAAGAGGAGGCTTGTGAGAGGGGAGTAACTCAACAAGACCTTTTCTACCAGTGTTTATGGGCTCACACAGGAAAAGAACCAGCCGAAGATTCAAAAGTAAAGCTAAAAATGTGTTTTATTCAGGGGAATTCACTCGTGCAGGCAGACAAGATAGATACAGTCAAACATTCACACAAGAGCTAACTGAAGGAGAAAGGGAGGGAAGAATTGTGGATTGAGAGAGGCTGAGGGTTTGGGGGGTTTATAATTACCGGTCCAGAAGAGTAGTGAAGAAGCTGAAATGTGGCTTGGCTTAGGTAGGAGATAAGGACAGTTCTTGTTCAGGAGCCAGACGGACAGAGTGTCAGGTAGACCTTCAAGAGACTGCACTGGGAATCCTGAAATCGGGTGTATTTGTACCCCAAAATTAGCCTGTGGTAGTGGAATATATGTGCAGCTCCAGGTGTGGAACAATGGGAGTTGCAGCACAGGCAATGGGGTCTGGAATGGACTGGTTGTTCCAGTGTCTTGGTTGAGTAGGGGTTTCTGGGCCAGGCTTCAGTAGGAAATGCACACAGCAGGGGACTTGGCCTCTGCACCTGGGCACCTTATTGTTTTTTGAGGTTGGCAGTTGATAGGATTAGCTTGGAACTATTAAGTCAGGCTTTCTTGGCTAATTTCAGTGAACGTTTGACCTGGCCACACTGGGCTTACCTTTTGGCCTGTTTTTCAGCAAGGGTCCCTCCTTCCACACGGCTTCCAGTCAGTGCATATAATTTATATCTTATGCCAACACATCTGCCAATTAATATATTTTGGCAATTAGACCACATCAAAATGTGGAGGTGTATGACCTGGCAACAGTACAAGTTTGCTAGCAACAGGAAAAGCAGCACACAGGATTCCACCAAGTTGAAGGCAGAGCTGTAATCCTCCCAGACCTACAAGGAAGCAAAGGCAGACCAACCTGCTCTCTCCTGCTAAGCCGAATCATCAGTTGTGGACAATGGATCTGCCTTGAGCCTGAGCTGCCACCCCAAGTAGCACTACTAGGATGAGGTGATGGTATTGCTAATGCATAATGGCTCTGTGCTTGGATCCAGATGTGTAATTCCAAAGGTGCCGAACACAGTTTGCTAAGCTATCTGGCTGTTGTTGTTTATTATTATTATTATTGCTATTTCTTCGCCACCTCTCCCCAAGGCTCAAGGCAGGGTACAACACAGATTAAAATACAGAAAATAACTAAAAACACACAAAACCATTTAAGCACATGAACCTAGATTAAAGCGCAGCCATTACACATTGACGTCCTCTCTACATAAAGTCAAGGATATACCACTCTAAAAACCATAGTCTGAAATCGACTGGGTGGACCGATTGGAAGAGACAGGCACCTTTAAGACTTTCCTAAAATTCAGGCAGCACGCTCAGCATTCGAATCTCTTCCGACAGGTCGTTCCGCAGTCTCGGGGCAACTGATGGAAAGGACTTCTGGGTCACTGCTGCCAGTCTAGTCCTGGCTGGTTTAAGTAAATGGCCCCCAGAGGACCTGAGTGTATGGGGGGGGGATTGTACGGCACTGTTACCCTGTTTGATGGGACTCCTTTAAAGGATTCCCAAAAGCTGTCAAAATTTGTCTCTTGTGGGGAAAAATTAGCTCTGCACTGCTTTAGCTATGCACAGAGGACAGGGTAATTGAGGATCTTTAACCCAATGTTAACCGGGTAAGGCCAGAAATCACACAAAAGGATACAAATGAATTGCTTTATTGACTAACAATAGTTTGTAATTAAGCTAATATGCACCTACACTCACTCAAGAACTAATAGATTATAGAAAATTAAAATTCATACAATCACTCACTCATCTTCACACACACTGCAAGCATACAAGACTATATAGAAAGTTAGAAAAAGAGGAAAATTAGGAAAGAAAGAAAAGGAGACATAAAAGATTTGATACCAATCCAGAAGTCTTCGGCTGGAAGAAACAAACTCAGCCATGCCTTGAAGGGCTGCGAGGAGCTTACAACCTTCCTTGTTTTGCAGATTTGAAAGAGACTACCAATTCCTTGAAAAGAATCTCTCCAGCTCCAACTCCCAAAAAGAATCAGAAAAATCCCTGGTTATATGTCTCATGCCCTGGGAAAAGCCAAATATATGCATCTTTTTATGAAGATGGATCATTTTCTTTGTAGTACAAAGAAAATACACCCAAACATTCTTGTAGTTTCCTGCCAGATCAGTATCTCTCTCTGGAATTGCATGCCTGCCTCAAAGTGTCACATTCCAGGCATTGTTTACTTTCTCAGAGAGTAATTGTCCTCCTGATGGCTGCTGACCATCCTTTCAAATTTCCATGAGCCAATTGCCAGATACCCCAAGATGTATGACAGAAAACAGAGATTTTCTACCTACATGTCCTTTCAGTATCTCTATGACTCACTATTTTTGATTTAAAATAATTAGGTTCTCAGGACATGGTCTTTGGGGGGTGCTCGGGGTATAACAGCACATCTGCCCAAGGTATCACAAACTTACAAGCAGATATTCCTGGTGTTTGTTATTACTGTATCTGCTGGTGTATACGACTCACTTTTCCCCCTGAAAAATAACATTTGAAAATGGGGGGTGTCTTATATGCCAGCAAATACCCCGCTTTCCCAGGCCTGCCCAGCTCCTTCATTCACAGGGGTAATTTCACCCATCTGGCCACTTTAGGCAATTGCTGGGTCACTTCCTCCTAGAAAAAAAGTCCTCCCCAGCCTTAAAATGCACTGGGGAAGGGCAGAAGAATATCTCCCACACTCTGTAATGCCCCTAGCACCCCCAAAAACCATGTCCTGAGGAACCTCATTATTTTATATCAAACATAGTGAGCCATAGAGATATACTGGAAGGACACGTAGACAGGAAAGCTCCGTTTTCTGTCATACATCCTGGGGTTATCTGGCAATTGGCTCAACGGACACTTGAATGGATTTTCAGCAGTGATCAGGACAATTACTCTCTGTTTACAATGCAAAACAGCCTGGAATTTGACTCCTTGAGGCATGCATCTCCCGAGAGATACTGATCTTGCAGGAAACAACAAGAATATTTGGTTGTATTTTCTTTGAACTACAAAGAATATAATCCATCTTAATAAAAAGATGCAACCATCTCGCTTCCCAGGACATTGTTCAGCTATAACTAGGCATATTTTCTGATTCTTTTTTGGAGTTTGACAGAGTTTTTGGATAGTTTTTGAGGAAGTTTGGAGGTTTGAGAGCTTAGAGTAAGGAGTTCTCTCAGATCTGCAAAACAATGAAGCTGGTAAGCTCCCCTCAGCCGCTAAAGGCATGACTGATATCGTTTTCTCCCAGTTGAAGACTTCTGGATGGGTAAAGTATTAAATCAAACTCTTATGTCTCTCTCTCTTTCCTAATTTTCATCTCTTTCTAACTTTCTATAGTCTTGTATGCTTGGAGTGTGAGTGAAGCTGAGTGATTGTATGAACTTTAACTTTCTATAATCTTGTATGCTTGTGAGTGTGCGTGTGTATGAGCTTAAGTACAAACTATTGTTAGTCAATAAAGCTATTCATTGAATCTCTTTGTGTGATTTTTGACTGGGCCCGACCCCGTAAACATTGGGTTAAAAAGATCCTAAATACTCTGCCCTCTTTGCATTGCTAAAGCAGTGCTCTGAGCTAATTTTTCCCCACAAGAGATGATTTTGACAGCTTTTGGGAATCCTTTAAAGGAGTCCTAAGCAAGCAGGGTAACAACTCCCTTGGTAGCATTTGAGGTTAAAAACATTGGAATAAAAACTGGGGACCCTGGGCTCCAGAAAAAACAGCCCAGGGGGGAGGCTACAGGCTACACTTTCCCCATCCCTACCTTGAGAATTATGTCCTCCCCACCATGTTCGCAGAGCTCCCTCCCACCTTCAGGACCATTTAGGCTCACATCCATCACAGAGAGGGCAGATTTCCCTCTGCGCATACGGTGTCAGCCTCAAGACTGGCCGTATAGCCCACGCATTCCTCTTGAGCATGTTTCAAAAAAACATCCTTTGCTCAGCCCCAGATGGCAACTAAAAGGCAGCAGAAGGGGGAGCAGAGCAGCATCCAGAGCGCAGCAGATTAGCATTAGATGTGGACCACGACAGGCATCGTCAAATCTGCTTTACTGTTGAAGTTAATTAAAATGAATGCGCCCAGGGAGTTTTACTGCCCTCCGTCTGTTTGATCTCCACTCAGACTCCTGCACAGCGGACGCGTGTGGTTCACAACTGACACACAGACAAAAGAAGGATTGTTTTTGTTTTGTTTTTTTTGAAATATTTTTATTGAGAATTTAGTTCCAAAAATAAAAAATCCCCCCTCACCGCTTCCAAGCTTACATTTTCCAGTTGAATCTGCTTATTTCCATTACATACACACATAATTTCCCCTTACTAGAGAAAAGAACAGCTACATTATAATTACATTATTTCTTTCTTCATTTCTTATACCTTTATATCTTTATCCAATCTAAAACTCCTTTCCATTCCCTTTCAAAGTTCTGGATAGGTTTGTTCTCCAATGAAAATGCTAATTTTTCTATCTCAATCATATCCAGAACTTTAAACTTCCATTCTTCTATATCAGTGGTTCTCAACCTTCCTAATGCCGCGACTCTTTAATACAGTTCCTCATGTTGTGGTGACCCCCAACCATAAAATTATTTATTTATTATTTACAATGCCTCTCCCCCGGCAAAGGCCGCCTCGCCGGCCAGGAACTGGGGGGCGGACAGGGAGAGAAAGAGGAGCTGCGCGTCTCCCCCGGGAAAAAACTCCGAGAACCCCCCCCCGGGCTCTGCTTCTGCTTCACTCTCGTTTCCGCTGGGGGGGCAGTGTGGGAAAAGTTTCCAGAGTGTCAACCCTGGCCGGGGGGAGGAATCCCAGCGCCTTTGTCTTTTGCGCCAGGCGCAGCTCACCCCCCAGAAAAGTGCCGCCTTGCGGCCCCCCAGCCCTTCCGCAGCACCCCCCTCCATGGCAAGTGGTGCGGGGGCCATGGAGAGGAGGGGGCCTGCCCCCCGTGCTGCCGCCACCTCCCCAAGCTGGCCCATCATACAGGATGTTCTCCTGGTAGCGGAGAAGGGGAGCGATTTCAGTCCCTTCTGAACAGGGGCAGGAGGACGCGAGCACGTGGCTCGCGCTTGCGCACCACCACCGAGGAGGGAATGGAGCCTAAGACCATCGGAAATATGTATTTTCCGATGGTCTTAGGCGACCCTGTGAAAGGGTCGCTCGACCCCCAAAGGGGTCACGACCCACAGGTTGAGAACCACTGGAATAAGCAGTTGGCTTTGTAATCTTTCTTGCTGTTTATTAAAGCAAAGCAAATCAGATGATGCATTTAGGTCTTCTTAGTGGAGAATCGTTGCTTCACATGGAGCTCATAGTCTAGGTGTGTTCTCATACAGGGACATTCCACTGTGTGGACATTTTAGAAATGCTGTTTCTTAGGTAGAACATGTCCTAGACTTATAAGGAACTGGGGATATGATGGTTCTTGTTGTTGTGTGTTTTCAAATGTTTTCTGGGTCACGACTAAGGCAAACCTGCCATGGGGAGGGGCCGGGGGTTCTTGGCAAGGCTTATTCAGGAGGGGTTTTTCCTTTGCCTTCCTGTGAGGATGAGAGAGTGTGTGTCACCCAAGGTCACCCAGTGGGCTTCCACGGTCAAGCGGGGATTCGAACCCTGGTCTTTAGAGTCCTAGTTCAGCACTCAAACCACTTGTTACTGTAGTTTATAGTCTGAGCCCAGTGTTTACTAAATATAATTTGATATCAAGAGATTGACCATCCCAGACCATTCTTCTCCACATGCTTGCGAGGCCCCCAGACAAGCATGAACATGGACACAGCCGAAATAGCTGAACAATACAAGATAAATCCAGGCGGCCAGTAATTTGCCGGCATGCAGCTTCAGGAGACCTCCAGGCAAGTACTCTTTGAAAATATATTATGTATGCACGCAGCATACAAAAGATTCTCTGCCCTGAACAGGCAGTTTGACGAGATTAGCGCTTACGAATAGCTAACTGTCAAGCACTCCCCATTTGCATACTGTCTACGCTACTGATAACTCCATCAAATTCAATCATTTTAAAGTACTGACCTTTCGGAGGCTTCGTATCCAACCGAAACCCCTTGTTTTCCCTGGGAACAGACTAGCCTACAGGCACATTTTCCCCTATAAGAACCCCTGGTTTTGAGCGCTTCTTCGGATCGCTCCTGGCTTCCATCCGCCTTGCTGCCGCTCCATTTGCCAAGCCTTCCCCTCAGCTTCCACAATACTGAGAATCTCCACTCCAAATGACTTTTCTTCTGACCACCCAGGCTTCAGGATCAGGTGTAGTATTTCCCCTGAAAAATCCCTCTCAAAATCCTCTATCGAATCTCCTACCTTTCTCTTCTTAGGTCTGTGTGAGTGATTGCACACGTGCTCATTGATTGTCTTGTAATAAAGAAAACAATTATTATTTACCTCTGCTTGATTATTGACTTGGCCTGACCCTGTAGACATTGGGTTCAAGATCTCGCTAGGTTGCCCTCCCTCTGGCATCGCTACAGCTTGTGTTCTTGCTAATTCCCATTCCCCGGTAATTGGAGCACATTGAGATGTCCCTCATGGCACCCCAGAAATCAGGGTGACACACTATACTGGCTCTCAGGTATCAATATTGATGATACCTAAGCATAATGTTACCCTGATCCTTGCGAGCTACCCTGTGTTGGATTGCAGAGGACTCTGAGCTGTAGAAGAGTAGCCATGCTTAGTTTGTAGCAGCAAACGAAACTGCAAAAATGCTTACCTGGCTAACTGGGGCATGAGCTTTCCTAAGGAAGGGTCCATTTCCCTCATCGGGTGCAGAAGGTGGGACTGAAAGCCAAGTTAGCCAGGTGAGACACGAACAGTGTGTAACCCTTAGTACTCACCTGGTTCCCTTGTCACCCCATCCACCTCTCCATATGTACACCTCACCTATTGCTGATTCAGCTCTTATCCTGATTACTGGGGGTCCCAGGAGGGACACCTATATGTGCTCTCAATTAACTAAGTTTGGGGAAATTAGCTAAGAGCACAAGCTAGCAATGCGAGAGGCAAGGCAACGCCGTGGAATCTTTTACCCAAAGTCTACGGGGTCAGGCCAAGCCAAGGAGCACACCAAAGTTTAAGAATAATTGTGATATTTATTAAATACAGACAAACAGTGTATGCAACTCACACACTCAGATAACGATAGAAAATAAAGGTTGGAGGGATTTTTGAGACGGATGGTTGAATTGGGTGATACGACACCCATCCTGAAGCCCGGATAGGTCACTGCGAAGGTCCAAAGTTGCGCAGTCTCAGCCAATATGACTGAGGGGAAGGCTCGCCAAGCAGAGCGGCAGCAAGACCGGGTGGAACTCAGGAGTGATCCGAGGAAGGTCTCGGGATCAGGGGTTTTTATAGGGAGAAATGTAACCGCAGGCTATTCCGTACTTGATTTATATGCCTCCTTCTCCCCAAGAGTGGGGCTCAAGTTGGCTTACCAAACAAAGGGAAAAACAAGCAAAATGACATACGGCTCAAGAAATCAGCAGCAGTTACAACCAATATAATATTGTTCATAGATTTAAAACCACATGAACAACTCATTTAAAAGCACACCCTGAAAACAGTACAGCACTAAGACAGAAAACCCGGTAGATAAAGCTAATTCCCAAACACCTGCTGGAATAGAAAGGTCTTCACTTTGTGACAAAAGGGCAATTAGAAAGGAGCCAGGCTAGCTTGTCTGAGAAGGGAGTTCCAGGGCGAGGGGCAGCCAGAGAGACGGCCCTGTCCCATGTTCCCATCAAACATGACTGTTACGGTGGAGGGACCGAGAACATCACTCACCCCCAGAGATCTTAGAGTCTGGGAAGCTCCAAATAAAGCACTGTACCGGTCAGAGCTAAATAGGGCTTTTTGAGAGCCACTGTGATGTAGTGAATGGAGTACAGGGCTCCTCCACTTATCGGACTGGTCAGGGACCAGAGCACTGTCAGAAAACACAACTGGCTACAAGGGGAGGCCCCTGTACTGTACTGTTGGGAATAGGAAGGAGGCTCGCTCGGGACCAACCACATGCAAGCTGCTCACAAAGTCTCTCGGCCAGCTTAGCACCTTTTCCCTCACTCTCCCCTTACTCTGCAAGCAGCACACACCTGCCATCCGTTCTGAGTGATCCTGCATAAGTAAGAAGCACTGATGAAAGAACAGGACCCCCATCGAATTAACGGAACTTAATTTGGAAGCGTCAGAAGAGGGAGACATCGGCTAACAGGGTGTCAAAACGTGGGGGCTTCCCGTACTAGGCTAGGTCTTTGAAACCCTGCGTGGATGTGTAAACTCACTGGGTGATTTTGCACAAGTCACACACTCTCTGCCTCAGAGGAAGACAATGGCAAACATCCTCTGAAGAAATCTTGCCAAGAAAACCCCACGATAGCGTCACTCTAGGCGTTCCAAAAGTTGGGAGCAACACACAGCAACGTACAGGGCTTTATAGGGCTTTATGATCCTCCATGAGTAGGAAGCACTGATGAAAGAACAGGACCCCTGTTACTGTGGTCCAGGCCTACCCAGAGATAGCACTCGACATCTCTTTGATATCAAACCATTTGGCTTTCCTCTGCCACCCTGCTCCACGTGTTTGCAAGGCCTCCAGACAAGCACGTAAACTGGAGTGGCCAATAGTTGCTGGACATTCCCTTCTCCACCCAGGCAGGCCGGACACAGCCGGTTTGTCACTTCAGGGACCTCTCCGGCAAACACCCTTTTGCTTATGCACAATACTAACAAAGGCTCCCTACTCTGAGCAGGTAGCTGCACAAAGCTGCACTAAGCGCTCCGCATTTCCATACTGGCTACACTATTGTTAAATCAGCGCTAAGCCAATCATGCTAAACTCTGACCTTTCCAAGGCTTTGTCCCGCTCCTAAAACGCATTGTTCTCACCAAGTAAGGTATGGCCTGCAGTCACAATTCACCCTATAAAAACTCCCGATTCCGAGACCCTCCTAGAATCGCTCCAGACTTCCATCCCACCGTGTTGCCGCTTTGCCCAGACAGCCTTCCCCTCAGTTCTGGTAACGGAGACTGCGCAACCTCAGATCACTCGGACCGCTCTATCGCGCTGAGCTTCTTCATCGCACCCCAGCTTCGCTCTCAAGATCCAGGACTACGATACAGAGTGCGGCAATAAAACGGGCAAAGGAGCGGAGCCCACATTGAATTAATGGAAGCCGTCCTTAATTGCGTTGTGTTGAAAGAATAAGGCCCTTCCCGCCCTCCCCTGTTCTAGTGCTATTTCTCCACCGCCAACCTCTTCCGGATTCCTGGGGCTTGCAGTTTAGGGAGGGGCCCTTAGACTCCTCACCCAGAGAGCCCTTGGGCCTAGGAAACTATAAACCCCAGGATTCCCTAGGACGGCCATTTCTGCACACTGCTATTCCCTTTTCCATGTCCTTCTGTGGAATTCTGGGGTTTGCAGTTTCCTGAGGAGGGCAGGAGCTCTCTGGCTGAGAAGCCCAAAGACCCCTCCCTGAACTGCAAGGGGTCCATCGGATGCTGAAAGTGGACTAAGGGCTCTGTAACAGTGTAGAGCGGAAACGGCCTGAGGCTTGTCTCTGTGGGAGGGCAGGAAAGGAAAAGCTGACCCCTGGACCTGGGCACGGTGCAACAGAGGGGGGCACTGTGGTGGAGATAGTTTTGGGTCAGTCTAAATGACCTCTGGGTGTCAGGGAAAAGCCGTTAATTTCCTCTGTGATTGTGTTTGAAGGAAGGACAAAGAAACTTTGTACAATGGAATGTTATCGGAATGGCCCGACGCGCTAGCCCTTGGCTGCGCTACAGAAGATTTGCGACATCTGTAGACTCTGGTGGGAACTTGTGTTTTCTTTCTTGAGCATGTGATGATTGCACTGGAAATGTATAAACTGCTGTGAATGTGAAGGGGCCGGGCTCAGTCTTTCGGGGAGGAGTCCTCTGGGACAATAAGCAATTTTCCTTAATCCGTGGGTCTCCATCTCTGTTCTACGACAGCACGTTCATGCCCCCCCAAGGACACAACTACCCCCCAAAAATCCAAATACCCCCTGATCCACTTCTGGGGCCATTGCCACCCTGCTCGGTTACTCCCCTTCCAGCCTCCTCCTCTGGCATTCTGGGATTTCTAGTTCTGCTGAGGTCCAAGAGCTCCCTGGCTGAGAACCCTAAAGGCCCCTCCCTCCCGGAACTGCAAACCCCAGGATGCCATAGGAGGCCGAAAGCGGTATAATAGCGCGATAACAGCCTAGTGCAGAAGGGCCCTTAGCGCCCAGGGTTTTCGTGCATTGCATTCTGCTTGTTTCCCAATCCGGTTTCCTCTGATCGCAGCGGTCACTTTAGCTGTGCATTGGACTGTTTGCTTTAAAGCTAATAAATAATAATCTACACCCCCCCCGGTCAGGCTGGGGGTCGAGGAGGGGGATTTTCCCGCTCCCCGCTCCCGCAGGACCAGCGGCAGGACGGGAGGGTCAAAACCTCGGACACTTCCGCACTGGGCTGTTATAGCGCGATGATTCCGCTTTCAACCTCCTCTGGAATCCTGGGGTTTGCAGTTCCGGGAGGGGCCTCGTTCCATGCGGGGAAGCCCTTTTAGGAACAGACCGAAAGCGTAAAGCTAATCCGGATCCACTCCGCTTCCGCGCGGCGCCGGGCCTTACTCCGAATCCGGAATCCCAGGGAGAGCGGAGGGGAAGGGCGGGCGCGGGAAAAAGCGGCGGCGGCCCGCTGCGATTGGATCCCGACTCAGGAGCCCTCCTCCAATCCCCGCCTTCGCTTTGCGGTGGGAGGCGGGGCAAGAGAGTCCCGCCCCCTCCCCGCCGCCGAAGGGAAAAGCGGGGACGGCGCCTGCGCGAAGTGGCTCCTCCCCTTTTCCCGGCATTCTCTGAGCCTCCTTTTCTCTCGGGCATGCGCGGTGGCGCCCTGCCCAGACGGAAGTGGCCAAGATGGCGGCTTCCGGCAGCCGAGGCGAGCTCGCCTTCGCTTTCCAGTCAGCGGCGATGAGGCGGCAGCGGCGGGGGTCGGGCGGCCTCTCCTCGGAGGCCGCGGCGGGGCTGCTGCTGCTGCTGGCGGGGGTCGGGCCGGCGCTGGCGGGGCGCAGCCAGGTCAAGGAGCTGAGCGACGGGTCGTGGCGGGAGCTGCTCCAGGGCGAGTGGATGGTCGAGTTGTGAGTCCCTCCGCCTCAGGCCGGCGGGCGGGCGGGCGAGGGCGAAGGGCGAAGGGCGAAGGCCTACCGGGCGGGGATTCCGGGCGGTGGCGCCGCTCCTCTCCGCGAGGCCGGGGAGGCGCTGGGGGAGGGGCGGGGGCGCTCTGCACGTGCCCCGGGGCGCCCCGGGAGGGTCGAGGGAGCGCAGCCGCTTCGCCCTGGGAGGGAAGGCCGAGGCGCGGGCGGGGGAGAGTCGGCGGCGGATGAGGAGGGGCGGTGGGCGGGGGGGGCTCTCCCACGACCTTTCTTCCCTCAGCCCAGGCAGGGCGGGAAGGAGCGGGGCGCCGGGGGGGCGGGTGTGGCTGGCGCAGTCCTCAGCGCCGGGGCAGAACGCACAGGAGTGGCGGGGGAGCTCCGGGGGGAGGGAGGGAGGCTGCCGCGAATCGTAGGGGAGGCCACGTAAAGGAAGGAGGGGGCTTGTTTTCTGCTGCTCCAGAGACCAGGACGAGGAGCAATGGATTCCAGCTGCAGGAAAGGAGATTCCACCTGAACCTCAGGGAGAACTTCCTGACAGTCAGGGCAGTGGAATCTGCTGCCTCTATGGAGTGTAGTGGAGTCTCCTTCCTTGGAGGATTTTAAGCAGAGGCTGGATGGCCATCTGTCCAAGGGAGTGCTTTGAGGGAGTTCCTGCGTGGCTGAAGGGGGTTGGACTGGATGGCCCCTGGATGGCCTTTTCCACCTCTATATTCCTATGATTCTATGGTTGGAAGGGATTCCAAGGGCCATCCGGCCCTGCCTCCTTCTGCCGGGCCGGAACCCACCCCAGAGCCCTCCCTTGGACAGAGGCCCCCCCAGCCTCTGCTTGGCAGCCTCCACAGCAGGAGACTCTGCCCCTCCCAATTTGGGGTCCTCTGCATGGGAGGGGGGAGCCCTGGAAGGGAATGAGAGAGGGAGCAGAGGGAGTCATCTGCAGTTCATAGAATCATAGAAATGTAGAGTTGGAAGTGACCCCAGGGGCCATCCAGTCCAGCCCCCTGCCATGCAGGAACACCCTCAAAGCACTCCCGACAGATGACCATCCAGCCTCTGCCTAAAAACCTCCAAAGAAGGAGACTCCACCACACTCTGAGGCAGCATTTTCCACTGCCGGACAGCCCTGACTGTCAGGAAGTTCTTCCTGAGGTTCAGGTGGAATCTCCGTTCCTGCAGCTTGAATCCATTGCTCCTTGTCCTGGTCTCTGGAGCAGCAGAAAACAAGCCCTCTCCTTCCTCTACGTGGCATCCCTTCAAAGATTTAAACATGGCTATCATGTCCCCTCTTAACCTCTTCCACTTTCACGAGCGCTCTGTGCCTGTAGTGGCTCCATTCCAGAAACCAGAGACGTTCGGATTGGAAAGCAAGAGTTTATTTAGTCGACCGGGGTCTCTGGTGGAATCTCTCCCAAAGACCAGAAGCCCTGAAGATTCATCTCTCTAAGGTTTTATACTTTTACACGGACAATTGCAACATTTGCCAGCTTGACATTTCTTGATCATTTGCCCCCCCTTATGATGCTCTTCTGACTGTTCCCAAACACTGAACAAAGCGTCCTAAACAGACGTCCTGAACCGGCATCTAGCTAAGCGATATACGTACCGTACACGCGATTACTCAAGCAGCTCCTCAAGAACTCACAGTTCAGGAACTTGTAATTTTCTTCCTCAATCTGCTCTCACATGCCCAAACCCTTGCGAAAATAGGGGAACCACTGTGTCTGTGAAATTCACTGACGCAAGATGTAGTGATGGCTGCCCAATTCACGGTGGATGGAGCTGCTAGTGGCCAGTAATCAGCTGGTGACCATTGACCATCTTGAGTACTGGAGCCAGACTGGTTCTGTAAGTCAGGTGTCCGTTGACCTACCAGTTCCATTCTTTGCATTCTTTACATCAAAGGAGTATCTCTTGTTCTGTAAGTTAGAATAGGGAAATCCTGAATTTGGGCTCTGTTGGGCACCGTCTGGTGACGCATTCCCTTGCCAGGCTTGACCTGCAGTTTCAGCCCTGGGTTCCTGACACTCACCTTGCCCTTTCCCTCCCTTAATCTCTTCCTACATTGCATAATAATAATAATAATAATAATTTCTATCCTGCCTCTCCCCGTGTATCGAGGCGGTGAACAACAATAATACATTAATTACATTAAAAAACATACCAAATCCTCCCCACCCACCAACCCACCTAAAACCAACCCCCTAAAACACACAACAATTAACAATGAACAACAATCAACTGACTATTAAAAGAACAGCAAGACAGTTGGTGGGAGGCAGTGGAAGTATTAGTCTTGGAAGGCCTGTCGGAAGAAGAGCATACTTGGCTTTCAAGGTGACCCCCTATTGTGTACCACTGACTGTGTTGTTTTGGTCAGTTTGCTGTAGTAAGTGCAACTAGGCCCTCTACCAAACTTAATATGAACAGACAGAAACAGTGGTTAAAACAAAGTTTATTAAGACACAAGAAAATAATACACTTAACTCCTGAATTAATAAATCATTTCCAGCTCCTCAAAACCATAGTCAGTCCTTCCCTTGTCTGACTCTTCTGTTTCTATTCCATCTGTTCCTACCTTTCTGTAATCTGTTCCTTTACAACATTCTCTGAGTTGTGATAGGAGCTCCTTGCTTCACACTCCTGGATGCGAACAGCACCCTGCCTCTTGCATGAACCAATACGTCAGATACACAGAGGTATATGGCATCTAGTACTGAAGGTAGTCTATATGCCCATCTTGACTAGTGTCCATTAATATATCCATCGAAGTACAGCATCTATGCTACTTGTGTTTTTTGCACCAGAACTTAAAAGTATGCAGCTATCTCCTCAGCAACAAGTTTTGGAGGATAAAACAGGGCTCCCAGTTGCTTACATAAACTTTCTTTTCCAGCTATGCTCCTTGGTGCCCTGCCTGTCAGAATTTACAGCCAGAATGGGAAAGCTTTGCTGAATGGGGGGAGGATCTTGAAGTTACCATTGCAAAAGTGGATGTGACAGAGCAGCCAGGTAAGGCTTTGGCCATGTCATGCCAAGATTCCTGACTTGATCCAGATAGGTCCCGCTAGATTAGATATTACATAAGCATAGCTGGATGGATTGCTTTCTGGTGTGAGATGTGTTAAACACATCTGAATACAGTGATTCCTCAAAAATCTTTCTTCAGAATCCCACAATAAGAAAATGAAGGAATGGCACAGAAATCAGCTGGGAAAATGGCTTGGCCACTGGCCATTGTAGTAGCATTGGGCAGATTTTCCCTGGAGCACAGTGAAGCCAATATGTCAGCATCAGTGGAAGATTCAAAAGAAAGAAAAAAATAGTCTTTATTCAGCTCGGGCTGAATTCCAGTGTTGTTTGCACAAATCAGACATGCAGAACAAAGAAAGGCATACACATTTGTACTTCTCATAGGAAGAGGAATTAGCATACTAAGTTACATCATTTCTATATAAAATCTGGTGGGCTTCAGGTACCAGAGCGTGCACCTTGGCTCTGTCACACAGTAGCCCCCTTCTGTCACTTAGCACCTATCTTTTTCTTATCCAGTGTGGGGACTACCTACATTCCATACTCTGGCAGCCTGTCACCACTCTCTCCTTTGTTATCAGTAGTATGCATTCCATTTCTAATGCCTTTGTGCCCCCAGGCCAGGCTGCTGCTTCTGAAGGCTGGCATTTTTAATTCCCAATTGCCAGCCTTCACTGCTTATTAATAACAAAGCAGGTTAGTAACTCAAAGAGAGTCTGGTTAATTGATTTCCTTATGCTGTTCTGTGCTACGCTAAGCCCCATCATTCTCAGGCTTCTCTATCAGCCACATGTCCTTTTGGTGTGTGCTGAGCACCATCCTGTGCAAGTAGCATACACGCACTGGAATCCTGTGCGGTGTGCAGGAGTTCCATCAGCAGAACCTCCCAAGTTTAGACCACCCTTTCTTTGTGGAATTTCCTGCAAGCAGGCAACATTCTGTTCTAGCTGTAAGTGTCAGATGTCAGTGGTATGTTTTTTGTTCAAAAGATTATCTTATGGGCTTAGGGGAATAGGGATGACAGCCAGGCTTTTGTAATGTGAAGCTTAGTGTAAGCTGCTGTTGTTGTTAAGCATAAAAAGGAGCAAAAAGTATTCAACATGGATCAGGTAATAAACCAAAGCAGTTCACAGCCTGATAATACACTTTGTAAATGCTAGCTTGAGGACGTGTGCATTAACATAACTATCCAGCTGAGAACTTATGATTGCTTATCTCTGTGCGTGTTAAAGAGAGAATAACTGGAAAAAGTGTTTTTTGCGTGAAGAAGACTGATAATCCTCTTCGGCAGGAAGAGGCTTGACGACAGTGTGAGTAGTTGTAGATGGCTTTTTATCAGGACGAGATTTACACACACAACTTGTGGAGTGGGGAGACCTAACAGGTTATAAACGGACAGCCTCAAAATAAATCAACCTCTAACACTGACTTCCCTTTGGAATATTTTTGCAGGACTCAGTGGAAGGTTTATCATCACGGCACTCCCCACCATCTACCAGTGAGTACACAAAATGTCTCTATAAAACTGTGGTAGCGTTTTGTGCTGTCTTCTTAAGCCCAGAATGAGGAAAAATTTACAGCCTCTTAATATTTGCCTTTACGTGCTTACTGAAATAGTGGCTTCAGATTTCTGTTGCTTTTGCTGTAGTGTTCAGAGACAGTTATTTGGTGGATGACAAGGAATGGGAAAAGCAGAGTCCTGACAAATAAAATGTTTTGCCGGATTTTCAATCCCATATTTATTTAATCAAGCCAGCAGTTGGGTACTAAACCACTTTGTTCTCACCATACACTTGGAAGACCATTAGCTAGTCCTGGTTCACAGGGAACTGAGGCTGTGGGGAATGATAATTCTAAGTGTACCTTTGCATATTCAATGGCTTCAATGACTATTAGGACCAGCAACTTCATCAAACCCCTCTCCACAGTGCATCTTACCCTCAGTTGTCCTCATGGTTTCTCATAACCACACTTTTTAAAGAAAATATGAGCCTTAGACAATAAATCAAGCAGTAAATGACATGCGTAAAACTGAGCAACTCAACAAAATGTACAATCCAATATGTTAGATTTGAATCTCTGTGTGTGTCGTCTTATTGCCTTCAAAGCTCAGTCCCATGCATTCTCTCTCTCTCTCGAGTATGGACAGTGGACAGTCTTCTCACTCTCTGCACTGTTATGTGCATAAGAGCCTTTTGTTAGGATAAGGTTCTTAGCATGTCTGGAGGGAATACAGGGCAGGGGCTTCTTGGGGGCCGCTCCCTTCTTGGTGACTTGGCTCCCTCCATCATTTTCTTCTGTTGCCAACTGAAAACTTTTTTGTTCTGACAGCCTTTTAGGAATTGATTACTAGGGCTTGTAATAATGTGCTAATTCTCTGATTTACCTTTTGTCTTGCAGTGGCTTTGTTTTAAATGGTTTAAATTTTGTGGATAGTTTAACTGCATTTTAACAGTAATCACTGTATGTTTTTACTTATTGTCTTTGAATGTGCTTTTCATTGTATGTGTTTCCACTTTTGTAAGCCACCTTGAGTCCTATTTTGAGGAAAAGGTGGAGTATAAATGAATGAATAACAACAGCAACCATAGCTTTGATCCTGAGTGTCTGACGTGATCTCTTGATTTGGGCAGCTGTAAAGATGGAGAGTTTAGACGGTACCAGGGTCCACGGACTAAAACCGACTTTATCAACTTCATCAGCGACCAAGAATGGAAGTCCATTGAGCCAGTTTCTTCCTGGTTTGGCCCGTCTTCCTTCCTGTAAGTCCAGCTGCTCACTAGCATTCTTGCACAGAAATCACTTTGGAAAAGCTAACGCTTCAGGCTTTGCTGTACATTGGAGCAGGCGCAGTGTAGCCGGTAGGTTGCGTATGAATCCCGCCCCCCGCTCCCCGGGGCCAAGTGTAGCCTGCTGCTGCATGCTATCCTAGAGTTGGAAGAGACTGTGAGGGCCATCTAGTCCAACCCCATCCTGCTGTGCAAGGAGACACAATCAAAGCACTCCTAATATTTCCCTCCAGCCTCTGTTTCAAAAACCCCAGAGAAGGAAACCCCCCCCCACCCTATTGAGGTAGCAGCAGATTTCACTGCAGAACAGCTCTTACCATCATGAAGTTATTCCTGATGTTTAAGTGGGATCTCTTTTCCTATAATTTGGATCCATTGCTTGGTGTGCTAGTCTGTCGAGCAGCAGAAAAGAAGCTTGCCCCATCTTCTATATGATATCCCTTTAAATATTTAAACCTGGCTATTGTGTTACCTCTTAATCTTCTCTTCTCCAGGCAAAACATACCCAGCTTCCCAAGCCATTCCTGATAGGGCTTCGTTAAAAGGGTTGGAGTTGTGGCCCTTGCATTTTTCAGTGGGGAAGGGGTGCACTCTCCAGATCTGAGGTTACTAACTGTCCCTGTTTTAGAACATTTCTTCACGGCACTCTTATAGCACGATGATTCCACTTTCAACCTCCTATGGAAACCTGTTTGCAGTTCCAGGAGGGGCCGGCTGGCCCCTTCCAAAACTGCAAACCCCAGGTTTCCATAGGAGGTTGAAAGTGGAATCATCACGCTATAAGAGTGTTGTGCGGAAAGATAGTTAGATTTAGATTAAGCCAGTTGTGTTGCAGAACAGTAGAGCTAAAGTTCCAAAGTGTCATGCTGGAAAATTTTGTACTTTTATGTTGGGGAAGGTGAGCCATCTGGGTCCCTGTGTAGGAAGGAGCTGGGGAAACTTGGCTGAAGGCAGCCGATCACAATTCAGGGAATGCTGTGAAGGGGGAGGAGATGTTACGAAAATTCAGGCTTGTCTCCCTCAAAGGGCAGAGAGGGAAATGGTGACACAAAGAGAGGGAACAGATGGAATAGATACAAGAGAGTCAGACAGAGGGAAGGACTGACTGTGGTTTTGGGGAGCTGTAAACGATTTAGTAATTCAAAGGTTAGCATATTATTTTCTTGTGTCTTACCGAACTCCCACTTGTTTGTTTTTACTGCTGCTTCTGTCTGTTCATGTTAAGTTTTGTGGAGGGCCTGTTCATGGTTACTGCATCAAATCCACCGAAAGAAGACAGCCACTGGTCCACAAGAGGGGCCAAGTACCCAATCCAGAAAGGGATTAAGGGGGAGAAGGGAAAGGCAGGGTGAATATCAGGAACCTAGGGTTGAAACTGGGGGGCCAGCCCGGCAGGGGGATTTGTCACAGTCCCCTCCTTCTCTCGGCAGGGTAGCCTTTGCTTAAAGCATAAGGGGACAGTGTGTCAGGAGGACTCCTGACTAATTTAAAGCAGTCAAGAAGCAGCTTCTATGAAAGAGGATGTGGTGTGTTCTGTGGTTCTGGACTTCACCCAGTGTTGCAAATTTGTTTCTTTGTTACCCTGTTGTATTATTCTAATGTCATCTTTTTAAACTGTGCCATTGTCGAATATGTTCTTGGAATGTTTAAATTGTTCCTACCGTTTTAGATTTTATTTTCTTGTTGTCCCGTCCTATAAATTGTTCCACTGATTTTATTGTAAGAGGAGGCAGTGAGAATTGTTGTAGATAAACCATATAAATGCATCAGGAATTGTGCAGAGTCGTTCTGTTTGCTCTTTGCAATCCATCTGGAGAGGAGGTTAGGTTTGAGAAATACAGTTGACCCTCCACATTTGCTGGTTTCCCTTTCACAAATTTGATGATACGGGGATTTCATTAATATGTTCTCTCTAGGAATCTTTAGGTCCCCCAGTGTGATTCTGTGGTCACCTTCCACTGGACCTGGAGATTCCTAGTGAAGTCTTCTCTCAAGTTTAAAAAAAAATAATCACATTTTTTTATTTGTATTTGTGAGGGTTTTTTTTTTTTTTTACATTAATGGGGATTTTGCTCCCCTAGCTGTAGTAATCTCCGTCTCACAACGCCTGTTGAATCAGGTGAGCTTCGTGGGTGAGGCAGTATATGAGTTTGGACTTTCATGGTCAAAGTCCAAATCTGTCTAGTACTCCAGAGGCTTTGACAAAATCTAGTAATTTAAAATTCGAGAAAATAACAACCCAACAACAGCCATGCCCTGCAAGGAGTGGCTTAGGGAGCTGGATATGTTTAGCTTGGAGACAAGGAAGTTAAGATATGACATGATACGTATGTTTAAATATTTGACTTGGCTTCAAACTTCAGGAAAAAAGATTCCACCCAAACATTAGGAAGAACTTCCTGATGGTAAGAACTGTTTTACAGTGAAATATGCTGCTGCCTCCATGGAGTGTGATGGCATCTGCTTTGGAGGTTTTTAAACAGAGACTGTCTGATGATTGTTGGGAGTGATTTGACTCTCGACTCCTTGTCTAACAGCCTGGCAAGGAGGTCTGTCTGTTTCTGAGAGAAAAAATAATCTGTCTCTGAGATTCCCAGACTGGGGTGTTTCAGCCTCATCTCCTGAAGTTATTGCTGAATGTGTGAACTGATTGTACTGGAGTGCCTAGGAGAGAGAGGAACATGGCTTGTGCAATCCTAGCTCCATAGGATAGCAGGACTCGGCCCTTTGGCAGCACTGAAATCCCCTCTGAAGGTCTCCCTTGTGACTCTGGTGGTTTTGGTTTGGCCTTCCTTTTTGACCTGCAGGATTCCTCACCCCTACTTTTCTTGTCTCTCTTCTGCTTTTCTGCAGGATGAGCAGCATGTCTGCCCTCTTCCAGCTCTCTATGTGGATCAGGGTAGGTACCACAAATCCTCCCCGTAGAGTCAAGAGCAGATTGCATCCTGTGGCTTGGCTCAAGGGCATTTCCTGATCGGTTTCCCTTCCCTTGCAGCACTGCCACAACTACTTCACGGAAGAACTTGGCATACCCCCTGGGGATCCTACACCATCTTTGCCTGCGTAACTTTGTTCTCAGGACTGCTGTTGGGGCTTGTAAGTCAGTGCTCTCAAATGCCATAGAAGCACAGGGGAGGGAGGGGGGAGGCTTTTTTGAAATGAAAGTCTCAGTGTAGCTGTGTTAAAATAAAGCATCACATTGTTGTGTGCTTTGCTTTTCTTCCCCCAGATAATGGTGTTCCTGGCAGATTGCATTTGCCCCTCCAAAAAGCATAGGCCACCCCAGTACCCTTACCAAAGTAAGTATTACTACTACTGCTACTGTTATTATTAAATTCATTTAGATCCTCCTTTCTCCCAGTAATAGGATTCAGGATGGCTGACAATGTTTAAAACAATACAAATTCAAAACAATGCAACATTCATACATGCAAACTTTGAAAACAGAATTGCACAGCATTAAAAGCCCAACCCTAGTCAGTTTCTAAAAGTCTGATGGCAGAAAAATATTTTGACCTGTTGATAGAAGGAAAGCAAGGACAGGCCCATCCTGACCCCTCTCGGAAGGGAGCTCCAAAGTCTGGGAGCAGCTACCAAGAAGACCCTCTCCCTTGTTCCCACCAGATGAGCCTGAGAACACATGGCTTGGGTTCTCAGTTGTTTGGGGAAAGAAAAGGTGTGAAACAACCCATAGAAAGCTGCTTCAAAGTAACCACAAAGCTGGAATCCTGGCTTTTGTCGGATGGTGCTCTGTTCCGTTCAGGTTGGAAACAGGCAGTGATAGACAAAGAGGTGGAACTGACTTATTCCCCTTGGTGGCCTAATTGGCACACACATTGGTTTCATCCCAGTGCCAGGCTAAAACATGCATTTTATTAAAGCCATTGGGGCCTAATTATTTCATCCTAAATTGTGTAGATGTAGGGTTAAACTGTTCTGTTTAAATGTTCAGCCATTACATGATGTAATTGTAATTGAACAGTATGTTTTCAAAGTGTTCAAATTAATTCTCTTGTTTCAAATGGCTTGAGCTGATTTTGTTGTCAGATGCCCAGAGTTTAGGGCATGGGCCAGGATAATCCCGGCTGCCCTCACTTCCCAAACAATTATTTTACCTGGAAATGAGGTTGCCCTGTTCTCTTGCAGGAGTGGAACAATCTCTCCTGGGCTGCCTTTCTGTTCATAGCTAGGCCTCTTGTCTTTCTGAGGTTCCTGCAGGTGGAAACCTAAAAGCGAATTTGGGCAGACAGCAGTTGCAGGGGGAATCAACGAAAGCTGTCCCTTGGTTTTTGATGGAATATCTTACAAATAGTCCAAGCCACTGTTTGTCAAATGGTACAGAAACTCCCAAAATAGTGTTGCTGTTGTTGTTGTAACATTTATGTCCTGCTTTTCTCGTAGAATTGGGACTCAAAGTGGCTCACAATTTTAAACAAGAATACAGTTTAAAACATACAAAAAGTGAATATTAAAATAGGATTAAACTATTTGCAATATTAAAAGTGTTATACATCATTGAAAAAGCAATTAAAACACAGAAAAAATCTCTTAAATGCAACGATTTAAACAATATGGCACCCCTTAGCCCATGTGCTCTATGAAAATGCCAAGGGGGTGTTTTGCAAGAGGCTGACTTTTTATTTGGAGGCTTGGTTCTAGAACATCTGGCAATAGGACCCAGGTGGGACTAAAAAAAACAAAACTCTTGAGTGATTAGAATTCTTTCTTCCTCTCCTTCCACCTGTGGCCTTCAGGTGAGTTGGTCTACAACTCACACCTTCCTCAGCCAGGTTGGATAAGTATTAGAATTAGCCAGGATCAGGATCCTCATCCAAAACTAGCAAGCTGGTTGCAGTCAGAAACTGGCATCTTGTTGTGGCATATGCAGCCGTAAGTCAACCTTACAGTTGTGAGTATGACTTTATTGGTCAGTGCAGAGGTCTGTATTCCCTCCCTCTGCAGGTATCAAAGACAGCCTGGACCTGCTATAGGGTAACTGAAGCCCCCAACCACAGAAAGTGAAAGTGACGGGGGGTCAGAGAAGCATCTGGCTGTGTCCCCGTAGCCAGACACAAAACAACTCTGTCATCAGGTGAGACTTCTGGAGGACCCCATTGGAGGACACAATCATTTCATATCTGGCTATGGGGACATAGCCAGATGCTTCTCTGATTTCTCACCCCACTCTCCCCAAGGCGTGGAGTGACTTGTTTGGTGGAGCTGAGGCAGCTCTGCGGTAGTTCTCTGGGCTTGTGGATGGCCAACTGCAGTGTAGTTTTCCATGCAGGACTTAAAGAGGATGGCAGCCAGAGTGTCCAGAGGTCTTAGCATCAGCAGTAAAACATTCCTTTCTTTCTAGAAAAGCATCCGGAATCTGGTCGGTCTTTGAAAACAACAAGCGAAAGACCAGACAGAGATCCTTCTGAGACTGAAGTGGAATACAGAGAGCCCTCTCGTGCCGTCCCCACGCCAAACACAGTGCGGCAACGTGTTGTGATGCCGGGTGCTGAAGCGGAGCAGTCGTAGCTGCCAGCAGCCAGCTCACTTGGCCTCTGGCTCCTCCTGTGTTGCCACTTGATGTTCGGACGCAAAGGCCAGCGTAGGGGAGCGGGGCAGCAGGGGGATTTCTCCTCTTTTTTTGAGACAACCGAGGCCCACAGTGGTTGTTCTGAAGTCTCTTGGTGGCATCAGTTCAGAGCTTGGTTTTAACTTGGCATTTGAAGTACTGGAGGAGAGTTCCTGGAACTGGGCGAGGAGTTGGGCAGGAATGACTCACGTGCAACCCTAACTCTCCAGGCCGTGCTGGTGGCAACTAACCAGTCTGCAGTGCTGGAAAAGGTTGGCTCTCACTGGCATCAGTGGTGGTCGTGTGGCTTTCCTTCGCCCTGTGGAGGTAACCCAGGGAGAGAAGGCCTCAGCTGAGCCTCCACCTGCCTTTTCTCCTTTTTGTTTCACCTTAACAAGAGGGCTTGCATTTCGACTGGCAGAAGGAGCTCTAGTTCTGACTAACAAACTGAGCACCAAGGCTGGAACTGTACCATTGATTTTGGATGCCCTGGAGTTCTTCTGGGCCCGAGTCTCATGGGGAGAAGCACATTTCTCATTCGAAAGGGATGGAGCTCAGAGTCCTTGCGGCTGCCCACAATAGCCCAGATGTTTCCCCTGTGCTATAATAGTAGTTTCTCTTTGCTTCCACCTGAGCATTGGTCTGCCCATCTCCTTTATCCTTTTCTCTTTATCCTTTTATACTGCCTGCTTTCCTACCCGGGGAAAGAGAGAGATGCTGGGCTCTAAACCTGGCCTGATCTGAAGTTGGGCATGTGTAGGATGCTCGCTGGCAGAGGGGAAGGGTTAGGCAATGTGTAAAGTTAGCAACATGTTCCCCTAGTTTGCTTGCTCTGTCATGATTCTTTCCTTGTTAATAGCTTGAAAATTAAGGTTAGGAACTTTAAGAATGGGAAGTACAAGAGAGGAAATATTGTCACAATTCCTGTTTTCTTTGTCCTAATTCCTTTTTCTACCTAAATCATAGAATAAAAGAGTTGAATGATACCATAGGGGCCATCCAGTCCAGCCTCTGCTTAAAATCTCCAAAGAAGACTGCTCCCCACCCCTGAGGTTGAGTACCTTTTTTCCTTTTGAGAGAAAACTGAGGCAAAGAAGGTGTTGAGTGGTTCTGCTTTTTTCTTTGCCTAATTTATGAGTGAATGTGGATTCTGCTTCCTCTCAGTATTCTGGAGTACCTCTGACTCCTGCAACCATCTCCTATGGCTGAGGGTGAAGCCAGGCAGTTCCTGTGAAACTCCACAAGCAGTCTGTCTGTTGATCTTTCTGTGTGGCTGCTGTATGTTCTGTTTTCTGGGACCCAACTTCCTCCTTTGAGAGATTACCACTCCAGAGGCTGCCTTCTTTTTAGTTACTTAGGGACAGCCTTATGTTGCATTTCTGCTGCTCTGGTTGCAGATCGGTTTAATAGCCCTCGTGCTTGAGATGCACATGTTCGTTCTTGAGAAATGTGGAAAGTTATCCATTCAGCTTTGATCAGCCAATCTAGAGAAACACAGGGTAACTCCCCCAAAATGGAGGTTGTCTGGTCATAGAGAAACAAGTGGGTTGGGAGTGCTTAGAGTTTTGCTTACTGTGGGTATCCCTGAGCCAGGTCCTGTGTAGCTCATTAAGTGATTCCCCAGCACCACACAGTGATATTTTTTGCCAGCTTTCGTGACATTCCTCTGCAAAAAGGGAGCGCGGAGTGACATGCCTCTTAGTTGTTCCACTTTACCACCTGACTCTTTTCCCTCTAAGACCTTCAGTTTCTGAGCAGGAAGTCAGAAGCTCCCCGCTACCTCCCGCATTACTTCTTCCCATGGTCCAGACAGTTTGCGTTGTATTTTTTTTTTTAAATTCAAATCCTGGCCAGTAAACAGCCCCATCCTCCAGTGGGCCAAGGTGGAGGTTTTCCTGCATGGCTCTTGGGTCAAACAAAAGACAGATGTTCAGAAATGGTAGCTCAGTTACATTCCAGTAACATTTCCCTTAGCACTCACCTAAACATGCACACACTTTGGGGTGTGTATTAACTTGTCCCTGAAACTGCTGGTCCCCAATTTGTAAGAAATGGCAGCCCAGAGGGGTTGTTCCTTCTGTAGTCCCTCTTGTGCTTGAAGGAGTTTGCCCTTTCTACTTTAAAGGGGCTTTTTTTGCCTGTTTGTTTTTGTTTTGTGTTGTCCCAGCATGACTGTAGTAGATTTGAGTTGGCATCCGGGCGTCTCCTAGAGGAGGGGAGGGGCTCATCTTTTTAACTTTTTGGTTCTTGGGAAAGTGCATCCTGTGTGGCTGGATACACACATACGTACATGCACGCACAGTGCAGAGGCAGTAGGCTCTTCCTCCAGCCCTAGGACTTGCAGCCTGCTTGCCACAGCAACCCCAAAGCTGGCCGTCCCATCCTGGCAGAGAACTCACAACTGAGTTTAGGGGTCCTGTGAAATGGAGGGTGGTCTCATTAGCAAAGGCTGCTCTCCTGAAGTTGCACCTGAAGGCCTGGTATCTAGGAACAGTAGCTGAAGGCAGATGGTTTAGTGGATGATAGCAGTTCAGATTGCAGCTCCTCTGTTTGGGAAAAAATAATAATTGCAGAATAAAACAGCAGATAAGGGTGATGAGTTCTGCCTTTTCCCTGTTGTACTGGTTGTCTGCAGGCACCCCTTTAAGGGGAAGCCTTCAGTGTGGAACCTCATTCAGCTGCCCCTGCAGGTTAACAGATCAAGTAGGGGATGCCTAAAGGCTCTCAGCCCGAATTCATTATCGTTCTGCCGAGAGGGGCCGGGAGCATCCGTGCTTTCTCAGCGGTGGCTCTGGGGGTGGGGAGATGGCGCTTGTTCCAAGTTCCTGAGGAAGCCTCTCCTGGGAAAAGACCAGCAGCCACTAATTAATGGGCCAAAGCAGTGTTAACAGATGTTCCTTCTCAACCGTTGGGCTGATGTCTTCATTACAATGGACGGCATGCTACCGTTCTCTCTGTCTCTCTCTTTTCTTCCTCCCACCTCCGGAAACATTTCTAAGTAATAAATATTATTTCCACGCCTGGAATTTTCTTTATTTGTAGCTTGAGCATCCTTTGAGTCATGGCCAACATTCTCAGTGGAAGCGCCTTTGATTAGCAGCAGGGGTTATAAGCTGGTGCTCTTGTTTTTTCTTTTCCTTTTCCTTTTAACATAATTAACATTGAAATGGGCCTAAAGGCTGGCGGTGTGTCTCAGCTAATGAAGTGGATGCATTGCTGGGCATGACTTCTGTAACTGAAAATGTGATACTAGAGGCAGAAATAATGCTGAAAGAATAAAATGAAAGGGTGGAGGGAGAGAGAAGCGGGGTGAAGGAACGACGCAGCACCGTTGGGACTCGAGGTCTGTGCTCTGGGGAAGCGGCCGCGTAGTCACTGTAGCCCGGGCTAAGATGAATCAGTCTCAGAAAAGGGGGCTGCATGATTAGTTGGATTTCTCCCCCTTTTCCATTTTAAATTTCCTGTGGCATCTATTTCCTTTATTTATCCTCTGTCTTTCTCTTGCTGGGTGAAGGTTAAAACAAGATAAAGCCGACAAGTGGATGATACAAAAGTTGAAATGCAAATAAGCGATCATCTTATGGGCGCTCGGGTCAACAGAGACTTACGGCAACCCCATTGTAGGGCTTTCTTGGCCAATTGTCTTATTCAGAGAGAGTTTGCCAACCTTGCCCTCCTCTGAGGCAGAGAGAGTGTGCCCTTCAGAGGGTCACCCAGTGCGTTTCTGGGGCTCAGTGGGAATTTGAAGACTGGTCTCTTAGTGTCTGAGCCCCTGCTCAAATCCCGGCACCACAGTGCCTCCCCTAGGGTGTTTTCATAGAATCATAGAAATCTAGAGTTGGAAGAGACCACACAGGCCATCCAGTCTAACCCCCTGCCATGCAGGAACACCCTCAAAGCATTCCCTACAGGTGGCCGTCCAGCCTCTGCTCAAAAACCTCCAAGGAAGGAGACTCCACTACACTCCGAGGCAGCAGATTCCACTGCCAGACAGCCCTGACTGTCAGGAAGTTCTTCCTGAGGTTCAGGTGGAATCTCCTTTCCTGCAGCTTGAATCCATTGCTCCTTGTCCTGGTCTCTGGAGAATCCATTGCTCCTCGTCCTGGTCTCTGGAGCAGCAGAAAACAAGCCCTCTCCTTCCTCTACGTGGCATCCCTTCAAATATTTAAACATGGCTCTCATGTCCCCTCTTAGCCTTCTCTTCTGCAGACTAAACATACCCAGCTCTCTAAGTCTATCCCCATAGGGCTTCATGGCTTCCAGGCCTCTCACCATTTTGGTCGCCCTCCTCTGGACTTGCTCCAGCTTGTCAATATCCTTCTTGAATTGGGGTGCCCAGAACTGGACACAGTATTCAAGATGGAGTCTAACCAAAGCAGAGTAGAGTGGTACCAGTACCTCCCTCGATCTAGATTATTTTTTTAAAATAATTTATTTTAACAGCAGTTACAACTATTTCCATAATGGTACAGAAATGTTATAATATTGTTACAAGCAATATCGGTTTATCTCCTAATATATTAATATGTTCCATGGTGTAGTTTAATTTATGTGTTACTGCTCAAACATTTCCCCTTCTTTTTTTAAACAAAAATTAGTTATTATCCCCTCCCACCTCCCCATTGGAATAGTCTAATTCTTCTTCTTTTTTACCTTTCATGTTTCATGTGAGATATCATCTTAATTATCTTGTTTATATCCTCGTACCCCTCTCTCTGTTTTATGTTCTCAATCGTGCATCCCCTTGGGTGGGTATTTTTTTTGGGGGGGGGGCAGGATTTTTTCCAGAGGATGTCTAGAGAAAGAGACCCCTCCATGACCACCTTTCTAGGCGCTTGGTTCCATTGCTCAACTGGTCTTACTGTCAAGAAATTCCTTTTAATGTTTGGTTGAACTCCTTGCTCTGGTAACTTCAGACCTGTTCCCACCCTCTGGTGAAACACAGTAAAAGATTAAGAGTTTGACAAACTAAATTGAACTTGAGTCAGACCGTTGGTGTTAGCCAAGGCCCACTGCCCTCTGTATCTTGCGTTGTTTTTTGAGCCGGTGGGGTTCCCAAGACCCCAAAGTGTGCTTTCATGAGGGGGGTGGAAGAGGACTACTGAGCATGACACTGTCTCAGCCACGTGCTTTAAAAGAAAATCTCGCGGCAGAGCAGGAGGGCCACTTCTGACTGCAATGCTGGAACGGATAGTGTTGCTTTTTCCTAAAACATGACTTCAGCTGGTCCTGTGATGCTGAGTTAATCTGAAGGGAGGCTCAAAATATACATCAAAGTGAATCTAAATCAAGGCTGTGCTAAAAATAAATCCTTTAGGGGAAGAAAAATCTCCCATGCCTAATGATAGCAAAGGCACAACCCTTCTGGCACAGTAGCGTGCGCGGCACATGCCACGGGAGCACAAGGCTTGGGACCTGATGTTGCCTTGTGCTTCCTCTCACCGAGGGGTTGTCTGTTCCAACAAGCCATGCTTGTCGGAGGTCTTGGCTGGCGAAGGCCGCTTTCTCACCTGAGGAGGAGGCACTTTCCACCCAGAGGCACCAAGCACCAGCCTCTTGCCTGAAAAGCATGTGGTGGTTTTTCCCGGCTCCGTGTCCGGAGGGGGGCTGCTCGGGCCTCTGGACTGGGTGGTGGACTTCCATTTAAGAGCCATGGCAATTAGCCACCCTTCTGAGAACTGTCTCAAGTGGCTTTTAAGTGACAGAAGGGTGGGTTTCATAGACTCATAGGGCTGGAATTGACCACCAGGGCAAAAATGCATAGGAATGACAGCGGGAGCTCTGGAGGGAGGAAGAGAAGGCTCTCGTGAGCTTTCCCTCACACCTCATTCCCTCCCGTTTTTCCGTGGTGCAGGTTCTTTGCAAAATGCATGGGAATGGGAGGAGGCATGCGTGCTCCAAATAATCAATTTTGCAAACATCAAACCTGCGGATGTGGTGGGAGAACTGTATTAATATAGGCCATTTCTGCACCGGAATGTGATAGTGCTGTTATTCCACTTTCAACATCATATGGAGTCCTGGAGTTCAAACTACAAACCCCAGGATTCCATACGATGTTGAAAGTGGAATAATAGCACTATTACAGTCTGGTGTGGAAATGGCCATAGTCATCTGTTGAAGAATTCTTTGTCTCTCAATAGGTATGTATGGAGGAAACCATGCTTTTCCCAGGCATCTCTGTGCATTCTTATTTATTAAAATCAGAGGCATCTCTTACCAATTTTCCATAAATAGGCATGCAGTACAGTTCTCTGTCCCAGCACCTCCAGGTACGATCCTGCTTTTAGGAACAGCATATTTAGGAGCGGAAGCTGCCGTCTGCTCATCTGTATCTGTCAGGAGTGACTATTCACTGGTGTTCGGTTATCAGCCAATTAGAGACAAGTTTTAGTGGTCTTTTGTCCTCAGGCAATGAGACAGGAATTGTAATAAGCTGTACAAGGGCAAAACTTTTCAAACCACATAACAGTGTATCTGACTGCCATTATTCTAGCTACCTGTCCTCCGGTGATTACAAAATATAGTGCCCAGGCTGGCACACATTATTTATTTTGCTGCACTTCTGCTTATAAGCAGGTTTTGCTGCCAGCAAGGTCTGTCCGGTGGCCTTTACTGATGCAGATCTTTTTACTGGGTTTTTCACCTCTTTCCAGACTTGACTATAGCCTTAAATATCCGTTTGGGTTTGAAGCAGGAGGATGTCCATAAGGGGGGTGTCAAAAGATGGCATGGTCGACACAGGATGGATTGAGGGAAAGGTCTTTGGAAGGGGAGAGGCAGTGTGGTGTAATGGTTTGAATTATGGACCGCGACTTTAGGAGACCAAGTTTCGAATTCTTGCTCAGCCATGGAAACCCACTGGGTGATCTTGGGCAAGTTACACTCTCTCAGCCTCAGAAGAGGCAAAGGCAGACCCCCTCTGAACACATCGCACCGAGAAAACCCTGTGATTGATGTCCCTGAGGGACTCCATAAGGTGGAAACTGCTTGAAGTTACACAACAACAAGAACTTCTGAGGGGTCTTAGTACTTGGACAGTTTCATGGAGACGTATATAAGTCTCAAGCTACAAACTGCTTTAAAAGGTAAATCCAGAATGCTGAGTTGCAATCAGCTAGTGAAGTTGTTTGAAAGCATGCATGGCTTGTTCTGGCCCTCTAGTTCCAAGCCACAGGTTCCAGCTCCTGCCAGCAGTGCCCTCTATGCTCTGCTTTGGACGGTCAGGGCAGTGGTGGAGCTTGGAGCATGTGGAGGCGGGGCAGGAGGGGGCCGTGGCCGCTGTGTGTTGGGGCATGGCCACGGGCCGGGACACCCCCAAAATATTGCCACCCGTGGTGAACTGCCTCCCCTACCCCCCCATCCCTATGTAACTGAGTCAAGGCGGTCTCTCTGCAAGTTGATAAATGGGCACAAATCTGATATTAGAAAGAGCAATAGCCGAAAATTGGTAGCAGAGCGTTTCAGCTTTCCTGGACATTCAATCTCTTGCAAGTAGTGATCCTCACACAAAATGATTTCACAATAAGATTAGAAAGCGAAGCGCCTGGACGGGTATACAATTGTACGTACTAGCAGTAGTATGAACAGCAATAATGGTTTCTTGTAACACTGCAGATATCAGTACACGAGTCCTCACAACCGCACATATAAAGAAATCCCTTCAGCTCTGAGTCCAAGGAAACTGACTCCTGGTAAGCAGATTTATTGCTTTCAGAAGCCAATACTAAGAGACCAGCTACTTGAAAGACCTGCATCATCTTAACCAACTCTTTGAAGATTTATGGCCGGGCTCACAGTTTCCAAGTTTTCTGTATCCTATTCCGTTCTACTCCCATAACGGTCTTGCTCTGCTTAAATACCTGTGGCTTTAATATCGCTCCATCTGAGGAAGTGGATTGATACCCGTGAAAGCTTATGTCAAGATAAATCGCTCAGTCTCAGAGGTGCTTCTGGATTTTTTTCCCCTCCATCCCCCCTTTTTTCTTTTTATACCGACACAGACTGACACGGCCCTGCCTTTGAAAACTGCTTTTCTAGTATCTCGAAAACTACAAGCTGGAGATCAGGCACATAAAGCCACATCAAATGATGAAAACGAAGAGCCAAACTTAAAAATCAAATAAGGGGTTGGATCTAAGCGTGGCCTATTGCAGTCCCCGCTGTTCGGTGCTTAGGAGAAAGATCTGAGTTCCTTTCTTCTCCGAAACTCAAACTGAGCCTCTAAAAATAGCGGAGAATGTGCCTGTCCCTGCTGAAGCTAAAACCCAGCCCTGGATCTTGTCCTTTCATGTGGCAAGATGATCAAATGGAGAGCTCCAGTCGCTCCTTGCATGCAGCCATGGCGCTGATTGTGGTCAGAATCCCACCGGTGACTTACACGGAGGTGTATCGAGCATAAACAGTGCCTAGAACAAGCATGGAAGTTGCTCCCTTACTTCCGAGGCCACTTCCTCCTCCTCTTCCCTTAAATCTTTGGCTTTTTTTGCGCCCCCTGACGTTGGCACCCGGGGCATGTGTCTTATTTGCCCCACCCTGACGCACCTCTGGACTTACCTCTTTGTAAGTTCCCTTGCAGAAGGAGCTAGATGTTTCTGTTCAAAGCAGAATGCCTGCATTCATTTGGAGCCTGTGGGACTAGAGATGCACATGCCCTATGCACAGGAGGGCGACCAAAATGGTGAGAGGCCTGGAAGCCATGCCCTGTGAGGATAGACTTAGAGAGCTGGGTATGTTTAGTCTGCAGAAGAGAAGGTTAAGAGGGGACACGATAGCCATGTTTAAATACCTGAAGGGATGCCACGTAGAGGAGGGAGAGGGCTTGTTTTCTGCTGCTTCAGAGACCAGGACAAGGAGCAATGGATTCAAGCTGCAGGAAAGGAGATTCCGCCTGAACCTCAGGAAGAACTTCCTGACAGTCAGGGCTGTCCGGCAGTGGAATCTGCTGCCTCGGAGTGGAGTGGAGTCTCCTTCCTTGGAGGTTTTTAAGCAGAAGCTGGATGGCCATCTGTCGGGAGGGCTTTGAGGGTGCTTTGAGCATGGCAGGGGGTTGGACTGGATGGCCCCTGTGGTCTCTTCCAACTCTACATTTCTATGATTCTATGCCATGCCGTTGGGCATGGAAGTGCATTGTGGATTAATGTGTGTGCTCATTTGGCTGTGCATTACACATGCATGTGGCTTGGTCGTGCACTGGGCTGCTCATTTGCTATCTTTGTTCAGTGATGCAGCTTCGGCAATCAACACAAGGGTTGAAGAGCACAATTGCCAAGGGACTCAGATTACAAATTAGCATGAACCAATGGATTCATATTGCGAGAAAAGAGATTTACATTAGGAAGAACTTTTTTTCTGGAAGAGTTGTCAGAGGTTGGATAGGCATCTCTTCGAAGAGCTGTAGTTGTGTGCTCCTGCATGGCAGGGGATTGGACTAGATGGCCCTTGTGGGTCCCTTGTACTCTTAAGACTCCATGATCCTGTGATTCTCATGCAAGTGGAAATTTACACTACATAAATATATTGGGGAGAACCAGCATGCTGCAGTGGTTTGAGTGCTGGACAAAGGCCAGATCTGCACTGGGCTGTTATAGCGCTATGATTCCACTTTCAACCTCCTATGGAATCCTGGGGTTTGCAGTTTCAAGAGGGGCCAGCTGGCTCCTCCCGAAACTGCAAACCCCAGGATTCCATAGGATGTTGAAAGTGGAATCATAGCCCTATAATAGCCTAGTGTGGAAATGCTCCATGATTCCCCAGCCATGGTCCATGGTCAGCCATGGAAACCCACTGGGTAACCCTGTGTGTGTCTCACACTCTCAGCCCCAGAAACCTCACGATAGGTTTGTCTTAGGGCCTCCATAAGTTAGAAATGGCTGGAAGACACAAGCAACAACAAAATGTGTTCAGACCAGCGTTGGAGCATTACTTTTCAGCCTTCTTGCAAAACTTGACTTGGATTGTGCATTAAATACAGGAAGCAAACAAAGGAATACGAAGTCATGGAGTTTTGGGACTCTTCTCAGCATTATTCCATGCTTGAGTCTGGCCGACGGGTGGCAGCAAAGGTCCACTAATGCAGAAGGCAGCTGGGAATTGGCCCAGTTGTTTGGGTCTTCCAGTATTAATCCCACCCAGCAAAGCAAAGCAAAGCCTTTTTACCTTATTGCACAGATTCAGGGCTGGAGAAGGATGGAGCTGTGGCTAGGAGACTCGAATAGCAACAAAAAGCCAGGTTGTTGGTGCTTAGTGCCAAAGAGGGGGCACGATAGCTTTCAAAATGGACCCTGGGGAAAACTAGCCAGAGCGCGCAAATGTGCCGTTCAGGATAAATCTGGAAGTTGTCCCTAGAGAGGGGCGAGCTTGTCGAGATACTTCTTTTTATCTATATTTGTATCCCACCTCTACCTAATGATCTTCAGGGTGGCACACCGTATGTAAAATCAGTGTGATCAGTTAAAAATACGTTAACAAGTTGACATATTCGAAGAAGACAGATTGCAACCACTTAAAACACTTCAAAACAGTTCCAAACAGCGTGTGCGTGTGTGTAGGTCGCTGTAAAACCACCTGTGTTCCAAAGGCTTTTCTACAGAGCCGGGTTTTCGTTTGGCCCTGAAATGGTGGCAGCACAGGCAGTCATTGGAGGGGGTGGGGGTTCCATAAACCAGGACGCTGCAGCAAAGAAGGTCCTGTCCGCATCATCTCTGACAGTACGGAGACCCCACTGACCGGGACATGGGAAACGTCGCCCCCCAGCAGACCTCAAACCTCGGGCAGGTGTGCATTTGGGGGGGAGGCCCCCCTTCAACAGGTTAGAAGGTTAAGAGGGGACATGATAGCCATGTTTAAATATTTGAAGAGATATCATATGGAGAAAGCCTGTTTTCTGCTGCTCCAGAGAAGAGGACAAGGAGCAGTGGATTCAAGCTGCAGGAAAGGAGATTCCACCTGAACCTCAGGAAGAACTTCCTGACGGTCAGGGCTGTCCGGCAGTGGAATCTGCTGCCTTGGAGTGTGGTGGAGTCCCCTTCTTTGGAGGTTTTTAAGCAGAGGCTGGATGGCCATCTGTCGGGAGTGCTTTGATGGGTGTTGCCCCTGGGGTCTCTTCCAACTCTATGATTCTATGAACGCTCCTGATTCCGCAAGTGGGCAAGGCCAAGCAAGTGGGCAAGCCCAAGACCATAATAATAGTAGTAATAGTAATAGCAAAAACAAGAACAAAAATAGTGTAAATGCAACAGTGAAAGTGCAAGAGGCAAGGAAGAAGAAACTGGAAAGGAAGGGACGGCAGGTAGAAATGGGTGGGAAAAGGGATATGGTGACGACAGCCCGCAGGGATGGTCTTTGAAGAATATCGAAAGGTTGTTGAAATCGAGGACACAGAGTAAATCCCGTCATTATTGTTGGAGGCCGCCCTGAATCCCAATTCTGGGAGAAAGGTGGAAAACAAATAGAATGAATGAATGAATGAAAGAAAGAAAGAAAGAAAGAAAGAAAGAAAGAAAGAAAGAAAGAAAGAAAGAAAGAAAGAATGAATAACAATCATACCCAGAGATGCAGGCTAAAATTCCACGTTTGCCTAGGCCAGGCTTAAAATGGAACCGAGTATAAAAGAAGGAACACGACAACCCGGAGAGACGGCCTCCCCTTCTGGGTTCTGACCTGACAGTAGAATAAGCGGGTAGGGAACCCGAGCCATGCAGGGCAACCAGTCCCAGTTACCTCTGGAAGTCGGGGGTCCAGGCGAAAGTGCCTTTGGAGAAGCTGCACCGGCAGATTAATTTAGGCGCCGAAGCTGCCTCGGCCACATCAGCACCCTCTCTGGGGTGGGGTGAGGAGGCAACGGCCGGCTGCGCTCGGCAGGCAGGGCGGATAGATTAATGCTTATTTCCAGCGGTTTTTTGTTGTCTCGCTTGCTCTCAGAGCAAAGAGGGAGCGCCTTATTTATGCTGCCCAATTTGTTCCCTGTTACCATATCCTGGGTTGTGTAAGCTCTTTAGCGGGAAAGAGGGAGGTGGAACGTGGTCACTGCTCCTCCAACCTTTCCCTGCGCAGCCACACGCATGCCTGCCTGCCTGCCTGCCTGCCTAGGTGGGATTTGCAGTGTTGGGAATCAGTTTCAGGCTGAAGATACTAAGCAAGCCGTTCTCCATGTGTATGTCGCCCTGTTTACAAGCAGCAGAGCTCTCAGCTCTTGACCTGGACCTTCATCTCGGACTCTCAAGCCAAGGGGAGGAAGCTCAGGGTGAAAGCGCTGTCTTCAAAACGGCACAGACGTAGTTTCCTCACTTTAGTTGGACCTGGTGCTTTTGCTTTGAACAGCATGCTCTGAGCAACGGTGGGGTTGATGCTTCAGGGATTGGGCTTAGTACCATCACCGGCAGATTTACTACGTCCTTGGGTTCCCTTGCATCTGAGTCTCAGGTCCTGGATCTTCTTCTCCGCTCCCCAGGGTGAAGGGGAGGAATCTCAGGGCAAGGGCACTGCCTTGAAAAGTCTGTGACTATCTGTTCTCCTCAGTTGGCAGACTTAAGTTTTTTTTTATTTGAATGGGATACTCTGTACGACTGGGGGGTTGGTGCTGAATATATCATATTTAACATCTTTACCAAGTCCTTCCCACATGAAATCAAAAGGGGTCATGCATGGCTCTCAGAATTTGGCCCTGGCACCTTGGGGCTTTCTGGATGAGCGTGCCTAAGGCCATTTCCACACTACACTGTTATAGTACTATCATTCCCCTTTCAACATCCTGTGCAATCCTGGGATTTGCAATGTCGGGAGGGGGCTTTAGAATTCTCAGCCAGAGAGCTCTTTGGCCTTGGTAAACTACAGACTCCAGAATTCCACAGGATGTTGAAAGGGGAACAATAGCACTATAGCGGGTAGTGCAGAAATGGCCTGTTTTCAGACCTTGCAAAGGAGAGTCTTGCTTGATTCTCCCTGCAACTGCAGCCATATTTGGGGAAGAAGACTTTCTCGGTGGCTGCTCCCAGGCTTTGTAATTTCTTCCATGGGAGATTGGCTGTCTCCCCTTCCCTGCAAGACTTTGGCCATTTCCACACTAGACTGTTATAGTGCGATTATTCCACTTTCAACCTCCTATGGAATCCTGGGGTTTGCAGTTTAGGGAAGGGCATCAAAGGCCCCTCCCTAAACTGCAAACCCCAGGATTCCATAAAAGGTTGAAAGTGGAATCATCGCACTATAACAGTCTAGTGCGGAAATGGCCTTTGGCTCTTAAGCACGTGCTGCAGAAGTGTCCTTTAACGCAGTGTGATGTGCTTTAACTCTTTAAACAAAATATGCTTTTAAAAGTATTTCTAAAAGTTCCAACCATGTGTTTTTAATAGAATTCTTTATTTAATTTTAAAAACGTCTGTATTAATATGATTTTTAATGGTGCTTTTCTTTAAATTGTTGTGAGCTGCCTTGGGTCCTCTACAAGCAGGAAGGTGGGATATAAGTTTTACAACTCAATAAAATAAATAAGAGAACTGGCAGAGGAGAAGAAAAGGTGCTGGAGGACGGCTTTCTCTTTGGAATGCCATTTCAGCGCCGTGCAGCTATCGAGAGCTCAAAAATCAATATTTCCTTGCAAGCCACCTGATGGTGGAATTAAATTCTGAGCAAACATGTTTTGAGCAGAACACTGACTCTGATAGAAATGCTTCAGGTTTCCTTTTTGCAGCTGTAGACTCACTTCAGTTGGTGCCGGTAGTTTCTCTCTTCCTGTTCCTTACCTATTTAGTTTAAATTCGCTCCTTTCCTCCCTGTCCCCCCAGTTGTCATTATGCTGTTCATTCTTTATGGGAACCTCATATGAAAAGGTTATCTATTATTATTCCAGTTCTCTCTCCACATTTGTGGATTTCGCTCTCATGGTTTTGATTATTCGCAGTCCTTGCCTCCCCCATTCTCCCCTTCCCGTTCCCTAGTGGGAAGGGTTGTGGGAGAGCAAAGGCGAGGAAAGACGGCTTCTTCCCCCTTGCGATCTCTGCAAATACGATTGCCCCGGGGGTGGTGATGGGAGGGTGAAGGGGGGACAGATCTTTTCCTCCCAGTGGCCATCTCCCACTCCCCACTGTGGGCACGATCGCCCCCGTGGCAGCGGGAGGGAGATGGTGAGCAAGGAGGAAAATATATTGAAAATTCAAAATGACCTGGATAGATTGGAGAGCTGGGCCAAGGCGAACAAAATGAAATTCAACAGAGAGAAATGTAAGGTCCTACACTTGGGCAGAAATAATGGAATACAGAAATATAGGATGGGGGACACGTGGCTGGATAGCAGTACGTGTGAAAGGGATCTGGGAGTCTTCATAGAACACAAGCTGAACATGAGTCAGCAGTGTGATGCGGCAGCCAAGAAAGCCAATGCAATTCTCGGCCACATCAGTAGGAGTATGGGGTCTAGATCGAGGGAGGTACTGGTACCACTCTACTCAGTTTTGGTTAGACCCCGTCTTGAATACTGTGTCCAGTTCTGGGCACCACAGTTCAAGAAGGACATGGTCATGCTGGAGCAAGTCCAAAGGAGGGTGACCAAAATGGTGAAGGATCTGGAAGCCATGAAGCCCTATGAGGATAGACTTAGAGAACTGGGTATGTTTAGTCTGCAGAAGAGAAGGTTAAGAGGGGACATGATAGCCATGTTTAAATATCTGAAGGGATGCCACGTAGAAGAAGGAAAGGGCTTGTTTTCTGCTGCTCCAGAGACCAGGACAAGGAGCAATGGATTTAAACTGAAGGAAAGGAGATTCCACCTGAACCTCAGGAAGAACTTCCTGACAGTCAGGGCTGTCCGGCAGTGGAATCTGTTGCCTCGAGTGTGGTGGAGTCTCCTTCCTTGGAGGTTTTTAAGCGGAGGCTGGATGACCATCTGTCGGGAGTGCTTTGAGGGTGTTCCTGCATGGCAGGGGGTTGGACTGGATGGCCCCTGGGGTCTCTTCCAACTCTGCATTTCTATGATTCTATGATTCTATCTGCCTGCCCGGAGCAATTGCAGCAGGGAGGGAGATGGCCATCTGCCCGCCCGGAGCGATCACCCCAGTGGTGGCGGGGAGGGAGATGGCGAATGGGGAGGAAAGGATCTTTCCCTCCCCACTCGCCATCTGCCCCCCTCCAGATCCTGAAGTGGTTGCCCCAGCAGTGGAGAGGAGAGAGAGCGAGCGGGGAGGAAAAGGTCTTTTTCTCCCTGCTCCCCATCTTCCTGGCAGGAGCAATCGCCCCAGCGGCAGCAGTGGAGAGGGCGGAGATGGCAAGAGAGGAGGAAAAGGTCCTTTCCTCTTGGTCTCCATCTGCCCACCATCACCCCAGCAGTTGGGGGCGGGTGGGAAGAGATGGCAAGCAGGGAGGAAAAGATTGCCCCAGCGACAGGGATGGAGATGGTGAGTTCTTTGCGGTCATTTCACTTTCACAGGGGTTCTCTGCGCATATCCTCCGCGAATGTGGAGGGCTTATTGCATTATTATTATTATTGCCACTACTGCTACAGTAGGCACTTGGTACCTGCTGGGGTTTGGTTCCAGGACCCCTGTGGATACCAAAGTTGGTGGATGCTCAAGTCCCATTATGTACAATGGTGGAGTAAAATGGGACCCCTTATCTAAAATGGCAAAACCAGAGTTTGCTTTTTGGATTTTTTTTTCTTGAATATTTTCAACCCCTGTTTGGTTTAATCTGTGGATACAGAATCCGTGGATATGGAGGGCTGACTGTATTACTGTATCTGCTGGCGTATAAGACGCACCCTCTTTTGAGACTATAGCCATTTCTGCAGGAGGCTGTTCTAGCACGATGATTCCACTTTCAACCTCCTCTGGAATCCTAGGGTTTGCAGTTTCGGGAGGGGCCGGCCGGCCCCTTCCGAAACTGCAAACCCCAGGATTCCAGAGGAGGTTGAAAGTGGAATCATTGCACTAGAACAGCCTCCTGCAGAAATGGCCTGTATTAGGCCACTTAGAGGACAAGGAAAGCAATTTTGCTTGTTTTTCCAACAAAAAGTGACCGGGAAATCTCTTCCAGACCTAAAATGATGCACAACTGTCCCAACGCACACTGATCCCATCTGCATTGATCACTTCTTTGGCTCCAGGGATGAGAAGGAGTTCCTGCTGGAACTTCTCTTCCCAGACACCCAGACAAACAAAGCCTTCCAAGAGACTGGAGTCCACAGAGTAGACCCAAACCTCTGCTTTTGCTTATTTTTAAAAATTGTGGCTGGCTGGGTACCTTCCCAGAGGCCTCCTTCAGACATTCAAATGCTGCTGGTCTGTTAAGGCTGCACACCACGCCATCCCCCCCCCATTTTCCCCTCTGGTGGGAACCGCAAACAAGGCAGCCGAGGAGCCGTGAGCACGAGGGCTGGCAGCTGTGCAGGGGTGGAGGCAGCCCACTCATCCTCCTGAATTGCAATTTGTTCTCTCGCTCATCTGTCAGCCTGAGGAAAACAAAGGTGGTGGTTGTTGCAGAGGAAGGGAGTCAAGGGTAGAGTGAATGCTTAAAAAGGGGTCTGCTCAGGAGTAGCATGGAAGGAAGACGTGCCTCCTTCTCATGGAGGAGGGGGAGAGGAAGGGGCTGCCTGCGGGGCTGGGAAAGGAAAGAGGTGGATCAAAAGTCCACAGCCCGTATTCCATATCAGCTGGAACAACAGAGTCCTAGAATTAGAAGAGACCCCGGGGGCCATCTAGTCCAACCCCATTTGGCCATGGTCACGTTCTCCCTGTCTAAAAGGAAGCCAGTGGTCAGAATCCTGTGAATAACTCTATCCAAGAAAACCCTAGGAAAATGTGGTCCTAGGCTGGCATGTCTCATGGAATCCTAGATTTGGAAGAAACCTCAAAGAGCTATCCAGTCCAACCCCATTCTCCCAGGCAGGACTAAACAACCAAAGCTCTCCCTTTGACAGATGGCCATCAGCCTCTCTTTAGAAACCTCCAAAGGAGGAGGAGACTCCACCACACTCCACGGAGGCAGCAGCAGATTCCACTCTCGAACTGGTCTCACCATCAGGAAGTTCTCCCTAAGCTTTAGGTGGAATCTCTTTTCTTGTGGTTTGAAGCCACTACTCTGTGTCCTAGTCTCTGGAGCAACAGAAAACAAGCTTGGTCCACCCTCCATATGACATCCCTTCAAATATTTAAACTACTTAGTTACTTAATTACTTAGTTAACTATACTTAACTACGCGACCTCTCCTGGCCTGACCTGCCAAACTGGAAGAAAACATCATTCACTTGTGCTCTGATGTCCAGCAGTCTGGACCTCCTTTTCTCCATGCAGATGGTGCCCCTGAAAATTGGTTCTTGATGGTACAATGTTATGACTGTGGCAACAGTTTCACAGTTGTGATTAAAGAGCAATCACAAATATGAAAATTACCTAGGCTTACTCCTTCATAACTGTTCCTCATTCACAATTTGTTTGGTTCCCTTTGCGCTGCTCCCGCCAGGGTTTCATGCTTTCTAGGTCTTTTCCCATTTTGGTTGTCCTCCTCTGGTGGTTGGACACAATGCACGAATTGCACTGTTGTGTGGCGACTCAGCACGGGCATTTGCAAGGCTCTGAGTGTTTGGACGTACATGCCTACCTTGCAACGGGGTGGTCCGACTCAGGCACTGACGTGCTTTGGCCCCTGAGTCTCTCCTTTAACGCAGGCGCATCCCAAGCTGCTCTCTGATGTGGGGGACTGGTGATTCCTCCCCCCAGTGTGCCATGGGCTGGCACCGTATTTGTGTCCATTGGCTATAGCTGTTTCTTTCTTTTCTGGAAACTCTCCAGGGGTTGGTAGCCAATGGCTCATGAACCAGCCCTCCCCCAAGACTGTACCAGAGAGACTGTGTCCTAACGCCCCTGTTTTTACTGTTATTGCTTTTGTTTGTTTTTCTTTGGAAAGCATAATAGAAATTGGGAAGGTGTTGCTGATACCCAGTACAACAGGGTACCACCAGTTCATCTTTTGCTTTGGAGCCCCTGTCCTGAAAGGAAGAGAAGGTTTCATTGTGATCAGGCAGAAAAAATATATATTTCCAAAGCCTCTTGCAGGGGGATGTGTCAGTTCTGTAAAGAATATCCAGAAATAAACCCTTAAGGGCTTTCTTTTTAAAGCATGTTGGAGGAAATGGAGCAGTGGAACAGCTTGGCAAAGCAGTGTGAAGCGAGGTACCAATGGAACTAAAATAACGACAGATATAGAATCATAGAGTCTTAGAGCTGGAAGAGACCCCAGGGGCCCTCCAGTCCAACCCCCTTTTGCCGTGCAGGAAGACGCAGCCAAAGCTCTCCCTTGGACAGGTGGCCATCTAGCCTCTGTTTAAAAACCTCCAGAGAAAGAGAATCCAGCTCTTCCCTCTCAAAGCAGGTTATTCCACTCTTAAACAGCTCTTCACTTGTAATTTAAATCCATTGGTTCATGGTTCTCTAGAGCAGCCAAAAAACAAACAAACAAACAAAAAAAAAATCCAAAAAAACAAGCAAAAAAAAAAACTCAACAAAAAACCAAGCTTGCTCCATCTTCTACATGACATTCTTTCAGATATTTAAAGATGACTTGTTACTCCTGCTATGGCACTGTTGGCGAGGGCCCCAGATGTCATTTTGATATCAAGCAATTCGGCCTTTGCTTGACCTTTTCCAGCCACCCCACTCCACGTGTTGCGAGGTTCTCCGGACAAGCACGGACAGGGTGCGGCCGCTAATGGTTTTACATTCCAGACCCATTGAGACCGGCAACCCCAGCCTCGCTCGTAGCTTCAGGGAACTTCCATCTGCAAACCTCACAATAGCTGCATGGCTCTCAGCCAGACCAGTCCTTCCAGACAGGACATTTACATACTGGCCAAACTATTGTCATCGAGCGTTAAGCCCATCATGCAAACTTGACCTTTTCCAAATCCTTTGTCCAGCTCTAAACTTCCTTTTGTTCTCACCAGGCATACCATAGCTGGTAGGCACAAACTCCCCTATAAAAACTCTGCGTTTCCAAACGGTCTTCGGACTACTTTGGACTTCCATCCCGCCTTGCTGCCGGTTGTCTAAGGAACTCCCCTCTGCAAGGCACACTGAGCTTTCTTCCCCGGAACCCCGCTTCTCTCCAGGACTACGAGACCAGGTGTCGTATTGCCTACCCTTTGCAACTCCCCGTTTCTATTTCCCAGCTAGTTAGTTTAGGTCTTGTCTTTCGTGTTTCTTGTCTTTAATAAAATATTAGTTGTTGTTTTAAAACCTTGTCTAGCCGCTCTCTGACACGACGCTGTAGACATAGGGTTAAAGATCCTTGCTAACGTTACCCTGCCTCTCGTTTAGCCGAGAGAGTGCTCAAGCTAAATTCCCCCAACTGGTGTTTGTATTTGGTAATTTGGGTGCCCCTCCCGGGACCCCCAACATACAGGGTAACAGACTCTGTCTTATCGCCCTCTCCATCTCCTTCTCTTCTCCAAACTTAACCGCTGCCTCAGTTGTTCCTCGTAAGGCTTGGTTTCCAGGCCTTTTAGCATCTCGGTCAACCTTCTCTGGACCTTTTCCAGCTTGTTGATATCCTTCCTGAACTGTGGTGCCCAGAACTGAAGACAGCATTCCAGATGAGATCTGAGAAAAGCAGAAATAAAATGGCACGACTGCTTCTAGACACTGTACTCCTGTTGATGTAAGCAAGAATTGCTTTGACTTTTTTGGCTGGTGCATTGCGCTGCTGACTCCAGTTTAGCCTGTGGTCTGCCAGGGCCCCTAGATCCTTTATGGGTGCCCTGCTTTCAAGGCAGACATCACCCATCCCATGTTTGTGGACCTCATTTTTCCTGCTTAGGTGTAGTTGTGTTGTTATGTGCCCTCAAGTTGTTTCTGAACCTACCACAGTGTCTTTGTGCAGAGGGGCTCTGGTTTTGCTTTCCTCTGAGGCTGAACAAGTGTGACTTGCCCAAAATCACCCAGGATATTTCCTTGGTTCCTGGGGTCTTTCCAAAGCCCTAGCCCCCCAATGCTCAAATGTATTACCTTGCACGTATTTCTGCTGAAATGCCTTGTGTTCATTTTGGCCCAGTTCTCCAACCTATCAGGGTCATTTTGAATTTGATTCTTGTCCTCTAGGGTATTCCATACCTGACCCCCACCCCCACCCCACATTTCCAGTTTGGTGCCATCTGCAAATGTGTTGGGTTCAATGCAGAACTGTCTCAGCAGTGAGGGGTTTGGATTAGGGTTGTGGGGTTGGTAATAAATAGGTTCCTCCCCTTGCCAATTATCCTTTGCTTCTGGCCCTGCCTTCTGTCTCTTTGGCATGTTTTCTTTCCTGGCTTTTAGCAAACAGCATCGTTTGTCCTCCTTGCTGGTACAAAAGGGGACCGAATAATCAACCATGTGTTTTCCCTCGGAGGGGTGTTAGCAAAGGAACTAATTTGTTCCTGTTTGTCAAACACTTTGAAGACGGCACTGCATAGTACCTTGGTTTGTTGCTTTAAGCTGTTACAAATGAGGGCAGGAATTTCTTATCCAGCACGGATTAGAGAAGGGCTTGCTTTGTGCTGGGTGGTGGGAGTGAGGTTTCTCTCCTGCCCAACCCAGAAGAAGCTCCGAACAGTCTCAGAAAGGCCTTTTCATTTATAGAATTTATTAAACTCTTTCTATCAGAACTTGTCACAAGATCTCAGGGTAGCATGCAGGTACAATCAGAAGGTCAAAACAATTTAAACACAATAAAAATAATTTAAGCAGATTGAAAACGTATTAAACACATTAACAGGTTGAAATAGGTTTAAAGAAATAAAGCCATGTGCATGAGCATTTTGAGATAAACCAGTGAGGACCAAAGGTTTTAATAACTAGCCATGTATTTACCCTGGCACCTAAGCGGAGAGAGTTTTCAAGGGCAGGGCACTCAACAATTCATTCAATCCTGGAGTGGGAAGACACCCCCCAGGGCCATCTAGTCCAACCCCCTTCTGCCATGCAGGAAGACACCACCAAAGCACTCCCTTGGACAGATGGCCATCCAGCCTGTCCTGAAAACCCTCCCAAGACTTCATTAAGGCAGCAATAGATTCCACAGTTGAATTTCTCTTACCATCAGGAAGTTCATCCGAAGGTTTAAGTGGAATCTCTTTTCCTATAGTTTGAATCCCTTGTTCTGTGTCCTAGTCTCTGGATCATCAGAAAACAGGCTTGCTCTATCTTCCATATGTCATCCCTTCAAATATTTAAACATAGCTATCGTGTTGCCTCTTAGAATCATAGAATCATAGAGTTGGAGGAGACCCCAGGGGTCATCAAGTCCAACCCCCTTCTGCTATGCAGGAGCACCCTCAAAGCACTCCCGACAGATGACCATCCAGACTCTGCTTAAAAACCTCCAAGGAAGGAGACTCCACTACACTCCGAGGCAGCAGATTCCACTGCCAGACAGCCCTGACTGTCAGGAAGTTCTTCCTGAGGTTCAGGTGGAATCTCCTTTCCTGCAGTTTGAATCCATTGCTCCTTGTCCTGGTCTCTGGAGCAGCAGAAAACAAGCCCACTCCCTCCTCTACATGGCATCCCTTCAGATATTTGAACATGGCTTTCATGTCCCCTCTTAACCTTCTCTTCTGCAGACTAAACATACCCAGCTCCTTAAGCCGCTCCTCAGAGGGCTTCATGGCTTCCAGACCCCTCACCATTTTGGTCACCCTCCTCTCGACACGTTCCAGCTTGTCGATATCCTTCTTGGTACCATTACCTCCCTTGATCTAGACAGCGTACTCCTATTGATGCAACCAAGAATTGCGTTGGCTTTCTTGGCTGCCGTGTCAAACTGCTGACTCATGTTCACCTTATGTTCACTCATCTTCACCTTCTCTTCTCCAGGCTAAACCTACCCAGATCCCCAAGCTGCTCCTCAGAGGACTTCATGGTTTCCAGGCCTTCTACCATTTTGGTTGCCCTCCTCTGGATAGGTTCCATCTTGTCAACATTCTTCTTGAACTGTGGTGCCCGAAACTGGACACTGGGTTCCAGGTGAAGTCTGACAAAAGTGTAGTTCCTGGCCCTGGACTAGCCCAGCTTTTCCCCTGGCTGTTCCCTTGGACTACAGGGGTATTCCCCTGGACACTTGCCACCCTTATGCAGGACATGAGCCTGCCCCAATCCTGTGATCTTCAGAGGAAGCCGTTCTCTCAGTGCCACCACCTTGGCCACCATGTTTGGTGAGGACGTGAGAGGCAAGGCCTTTTCCGTGGCTCCTCCCAGGCCGTGGGAGTCCTTTCCGTAGGAGGCGAGGCTGGCTGGGATCCTCTCTGCTTTCCTTCTGCCAACAGACAAAGACTTTTTTTTTATCCAGGCAAGGTCTGAGCTGCTCTCCCTTCTTCTCACTCTCCCGTTCTCATTAAGTTTTAAAATGCTTTTAAAGCATGCTAATGCATTGCCTGGTTTTAATTGTTATTTAATTGCTTTTTAATTGTTCTCTAACATTATAAATGATGGGGTTTAAGCTATATTTTGTTTCAATAAGTTGTATGCTACCTGGGAGTCCTCCATTGGAAGACAAGCAGGGTAGAAATGATATAAATAAACACGACACTTGGACATGACACTTGGCCTCTCCAGCACATGTTTCTTTCTAACAGAGCCCATTTCTGCACTACACTCTTATAGCACGATGATTCCACTTTCAACATCCTATAGAATCCTGGGGTTTGCAGTTTAGGGAGGGGTCTCGAAGGCCATCCTCAAAGGCCCCTCCCTAAACTGCAAATCCCAGGATTCCATAGGGTGTTGAAAGTGGAATAATTGCGCTATAAGAATGTAGTGTGGAAACAGCCAGAGGCTTATCTCTCTCCTGTCAAAATCACAATGGGAGCAAAAACTTTGCTCATTTATAGCATGTCATATTTTGTATGGGATATTGTTAATTTCCGCTGGCTTCTTGTTCTTTTGAAATGTTCCCTGTGATACAACCACAGTCATCTAAGCTTGGGGCAGGAGGGAAGCTGAGCTTTCCAATTGCAATAGGGTCTATCTCTTTGCACAGAAGGCAAATCACATTCACTAGTGTGTCATTAGATAGCTCACCGCACAAGCTGTGGTCTGTTTTTCCCAACTTCTCTTTTGTAATAAAAGGATTGATAGTATGATCAAAGTGGGGTCCTTGGCCATGCCGCCAATGATCACAGAATCATAGCATTAGAAGAGACCACAAGAGCTACCCGGTCCACCCTGGGAATAAATAAATACATGTGCACATACCTGGATAATTCCTGCTGCCTATTGTCAAAGGAACGAAGGACCTCGTCAAAAATGCCATCCTAAAATGTCAAGGTGTCCATCTCAAGTAAGCCAAGTACTAGTGAAGCTTCCTGATTAGTTTTACAGGGTGTGTCGCTGCTTCTGGCTGCTTGGACTTCACCCATGCTTTTCCTTTTTTAAAAAATACCAATCGTGGAGCAGGAGGTGGAGCAGCCAGGGTTGCGTAAAATCTATTGTTGTAGTTCAAATGTGAGAAGGCAACGCGGGAAGAAATGCCGCCAAAGCACAAACGCAGCGACGGTGTGTAACAGCGCACTGCCTTCCGCCGCCATTCTGAGCAGAGGAGAAGCAGTTTTCAAGCAGAATAACTTGAAACAACTGACTAGAGCTGTCAGCACCAGAGTCACGAAAGGCTACAGGTCTGCACGTTTGAGCCTAAATATCCTAAAAGCACCAGATCCCGCCTGATCCTGGAAGCTAAGCAGGGTCAGCCTTGGTTAATACTCAGATGGGAGACTGCCAATGGAAACCAGGTGCTGTGGGCTCTTTTTCAGAGGAAGGAACTGGCAAAGGCACCTTTGGGGATTCCTGGTCTAAGAAAACCCTGTGAAAAATGCATGGGGTTGCCATAAGTTGATGGGCAACCTGAAAGCATGTGCAGACACACACACACACAATGCATGTTTGGTTTTGGACGTTACAGCCAGAGGATTGTCATGCAAACTGAGAGCTCAGTCCCCACCTCGCCCTCCCACCCACCCAACCAGATCAATTACAGAGCAAAAGGGACAAAAGGTGTAAAAGAAGGCCATAAAATTTCATTTCTCCCTTGGAGCCATAAAGTCTCCTAAAGTCACTGCATATGAAGCTGCTACACTTGCAGAATTGCTTAGGCAGACACGGACTGAATGCATCTGTTGCACAATGGCCAAAAAGAAAAAAAAAATCAACTGTGTGTGAGAACTTAGATATGTCAATAACACCAGGAGGATCTTGTCTCTCAACATGATTTCCTGCCTGCATGTACATGTACAGCCACTGTGGGGGAATGGTTTGAGCACTGGACTGTGACTCCGGAAGACCAGTGTTAAAATCCTGGCTCATCCATGGAAACCCACCGGGTGACTTTGGCAATGTCATTCTATCTCTGTCTAAAAGGAAGGCTGTGGTCACAAACCTCTGAGTGATTCTATTCAAAAAATCCCTATGAAAGCATTGCCACAGGCAGCAAACATGTACCTATAGCAGAGGTGGGAATTATGCAGCTCTCATTGAATCCCAGAGTTGGGAGAGACTCCAAGGGCCATCCGGTCCAACCCCATTCTGCCATTTAGGAATACATAATCCAAGCACTCTCTTTGACAGATGGCCACCCAGCCTCTCTTTAAAAATTGCCAAAGAAGGAGACTCCACCACACTCCTGGGCAGCAGCGTGTTCCATGGTTGAACTGCTCTTGCTCCCAGGAAGTTCTTCCTCAGGTTTAGGTAGCTTAGTACTTTTCCTGTGCTTTGAATCCATTGCTCCATGTCCTAGTGTCTGGAGCAGCAGAAAACAAGCTTTTCCCATCTTCCATACAACATTCTATCAAATATTTAAACGTGACTAACATGTCTCCCCTTAGCCTTCTGCAGGCTAAATGTACCCAGCTCCCAAGGCTGCTCCTCAGAGGGCTTCATGGTTTTCTGGCCTTTGACCATTTTGGTTGCCCTCCTCTGGAGACCTTCCAGCTTCTCCATACCCTTCTTGAATTGGGGTGCCCAGAACTGGACACTGGTTTCCTCCAGGTGAGCCCTCCACTGCAATATCCCATCTGCCCTCTCAGTGGCCCTGTTGATGGAGAGGAACGCTAAGGTCTTTAGTCCAAAAATCAGTGTCTGAAGAGCTACAGGTTTGGCAGCCCTGACTTAGAGTTTCCTTAGACTGCAGCTTCCTATAACCTGCGAGGACGCAGCAGTGGTGGCTACAAGAAACTGCTTTGTCTCTACTTGGCTGTCTCTGTGTATTTCTTCCGTTGTCTTGGTTAATCTGGGACATAAATGGTAGATGGGCTTTGAGCCACATGCCACCTGGGTCTGGTTCCGAAGGCAGAATTAGAGGCACCGTGCCACAGGAAGAGCACAACTGTGTACGATCAGTGGCTGGACACCACAACACAGGTCTGGAGGCTGGGCAGGTGGGTTTGGGGGGTGACTTTTTGTGTGGAGGGGAGGTGGACAAGAGACTTGGGGAGAAATGGAATTTGGCTGCTGAAAACACCGCATTTTAATTCCAGTTTCACTTTAATGTGCAAGTTCCCTCTGATAAACTCTGACCCACTTTCAGCCTATCCATTATTCATCCTGTGGTCTCTGAAACAAACAGCTTTTGACTTGAGCGGCTGCATTCTCTTTTCCTGAAGTCAAAGCTCAAATATGCCAGAGAAGCCCAGTAAGAAAGCTTGGAGCCATAGCAGACGGCTGCCACGGTGCTTGTGCCTTTGGACCGGGACGGATCCAGCCCGGTGAAGACCGGCTGCAGAGAGGTGAAGATGACTGCTCTTAGCCCAGTCTGACCGGTGTATCTGCAACCAGGGTGAGGCCAGGGGATGCCCCTGGGCCCATAGCGAACAGGGCTGCATAATGGGTGTAAAGCAGCTGACTGCATAGTACGCCCTCCAACATGTTACCCTGATTTCTGGGGTCCCTTGAGGGGCTCCTTAATGTGCTCCACGGATAGAGAATGGAAACTAGCCAGAGCACGAGTAATAGCAATGTGAGAGGCAGGGGAACCTAGCGGGTCTTTTTACCCAGTGTTTATGGGGTCAGGCCAAGCCAAAAACCAAATGAAGATGTCCAATAAAATGATTTTATTGAACGAAAGTCTCACGCACCAACGCAATCACTCACACACTCACTCAAGACCTATTAAGAAGCAAAAGAGAGGAAACGGGGGGAATATTGAAGGGATTGTAGCTGGGGTAATACTGCACCTTTTCCTGAAGTCCTGGGTCCGGGAAAAACAGTGAAGAAGTGGAGCTCAGCACAGAGAGGGCTGAGGGGATTACTCAATGGATGGAGAAATGGTCTGCTGGGATGACCAGGAGTGATCCAAAGAAACTCTCAAAAACTGGGACTATTTGTAGGGGAAATCCATTCCCGTGGAGAACAATGGGTGTTGCAATGGAAAAGAAGCTCCATGATGGCAACTCCTTTTGCATGATGAGATCACAAGGTGTTGCCAAACTTTCAGGATCTTGAGTTGCATTGGGTTGTGGTGTGAATGTATGTAGATGGTCCTTGCCTGATAGGATTTTATTGCTATTGTTGCTCAACTTGGGGAAAAGATGCTAATCTCCTCAAGTTGGCTTCTTAGGGGCTGAGGACCCTTTGTTTACTATGGGTTTGCACCGCTTGAGGTCTCCTGAGGCTGTGTGAAGGGGGATTTTACTGGCCTGACTTGGTTTTCAATCTTTGACCATTGCTGCCTAAGTGCCCATCCGGGCGATCTCTCAGGCACATTTAATATCAAAATTGTAGACCCTGGGACAGAGTTTATCAGTGAGGTAACAAACAGTCCCAATTTGGCAGGGACAATCCTGATGAATCCTCTGTTATCCCACTTTTTAAATGCTTTCAAACTGACCTGGTTTCTCTCTCCTCCTCCTACTTTTGACCTTTGCCCTCATCTTTCTTCAGTTGCTGCAAACTGAGTTCCAAGTACAAAAGTATTGTACACTCATGTTGCCATAACTTATACCCCACCCACCCTGGAGGACATGCTATTTTTATAACTGGACATATTTATGGCTGAAAAACATGATCAAAGGCAGGCTGAGCAGAAAGCGCGTTGCCAGGTCAAGCTGAGCTGAGATACAAGTTCTAAGTTCAGAAGATATTAAGTGGGAAACCTGGACATGGATGGCTTTATGCTAATTTCTTCAACACCCTCGGGCTCCATGGACTCCTGAATGCAATGGAAGGCCAAACTGCCCATGAAGCAATCAGAGACTGTACTGTAATCCTTCTCTGTGGAAACCTTCCCTATACCCCCTGCCCATCCAGATATTAAGAGATCGTCATGACTCCCATCAATGCTTTGCCAGTCAGAGTTAAGGCCATCAGCCCATTCTGGACTCCCCTGTCAGTCCGATAGGAAAGCCATTACCACTTTGTCCATGCACTCTCCTTCAGGCCAGGAAATAGGGTATAAACATCCTAGCTCCAACCCCAGTGCTTTGTAGTTCTTGGACATAATGCATGGTGTCAAGACCTCCATTCATTCTTGTTCCCTCAGACACCGCTTGGACCTTCTCTTTCTCCTTCTGGACCGGTAATTATTACCCTCTTCACCCTGAATCTCTCTCTATCCAACCTTTCTCGCCTCACTTTCTGATAGCCTTGTATGGTTCTTGAGCATGTCTGATTCCTTGTGTGTTTGCTGTTTTGTTGTATGTCTGTTATTGTTGTGTGTTCGTTATTGGTAAATCCAAATAAAATACTTTAACTTCTAACTGGAATCGTCTCTACAGTTAGTACTGTTATACACAGGTGAAAAGATCTGCAGGCCATCTCTGAGCTATAATTTCCCAAATTTTAAGGAGACGCTGGCATTGTGGGTGGACTCAACGTTCCCCTGACCTCTTAGGGTAACACTCAGGGGGTGGGAGAGGACGGGGTGGAATCTTATCCTTCCCAATAAATGCAGCAAAAGAAAACTGCTGCGGCCTTTCCCAGCTGGTTTGTTCCTCCTCATTAATAACTTTTTGCCATTTTGATGGTCCTCTGATACTGCCTGGCCACGTGTCCTGATTTTCATTTGCAAAACGTTGCAGGTTCTGATTGCACCTACAGCCTCTGATCGTTTCCAGCAGAGACTGAACCTGGAGGTCTCTGTATGCCAGGCAGGTCCTCTGCCATAGAGCTGAATGTTGTCAGAGGGTAATCCAGGAAAACAAGGAGGGCTGCGGATCAGAAGCACCTTCTGGAGAGAGGATTAAGAACCCAGAGCATAGAATTTCAGCAGAAAGCTTTGAGGAAATAATACTTTATCCCTGCAGGGAGAGTCAAAGGATTGAAATGCCACAAGTTCTAAAGGCGAAGGGGATAAAGATGGAGAATCTCCCAGGCTGCTTGTCTGGTACATAGAAACGCCACTGCCTCAGCATCACAGGCTCTGCAGTGGTGGGGGAAAAGCACATCATGCCCAGAATCCTTGTGGTATCTTACAGATATGCACGTTCCTTTACAGGGGCTGTTGGACATTTTTATCCGATGTGAATACTCACCTGGAGGGATACTGTGTCCTGTTCTGGGTACCACAGTCCAAGAAGGGTATTGACCAGCTGGAGCGTGTCCAGAGGAGGGCAACCAAAATGGTAGAAGGCCTGGAAACCATAAAGCCCTATGAGGAGCAGCTTAGAGAGCTGGGGATCTTTAGCCTGGAGAACATAAGGTCAAGAGGGGATGTACTAGCCATACTTAAATATTTCAAAGGGCATCATATGGAAGATGGAGCAAACTTGTTTTCAGCTGCTCCAGAGACTCAGGCCCTTTTTGCATCTTACCTTTTGGCATGACGGGGGAGAGCGTCTCGCGTGAGAAGCCTCCTTCACAACGCTGCTGCTTCCCCCCTCCTTTCTTCTGCAGGTCGCTTCCTGATTAAGCGACTGTCGAATGAGCACCCCTTCCTTCTTTCCGCAGGGCACTGTGGGAGCTATAGGCTGTGCGGGGAACGGAAGTGCTTCCTGCCCGGCTCGCTGACACACCGCACGAAGGTAAGTGCGCAAGGGCGGCGCGGGCATTGCGCAAGCGCGGGGCATTTTCGGCTTCAAGCCAAAAATAAAAAAATGCGCGCCCGCCCCGCTGCAGCCTTGTGAGCGCCACACAAGTGGGAGTGCGTCGTATGGAGTGGCGCTCCCATTTACGCGGCACTCAAGGGGTGCTCGCGCTAAAAAAAAATGTGCGAAAAGGGTCTCAGACATGGAGCAAGGGATTCAAGCTATAGGAAAAGAGATTCCATGTAAACATTAGGAAGAAATTTCTGGTGGTGAGAGCTGTTCTGCAGTGAGATACTCTTGCTGCCTACCAGGGTGATGGAATCTACTTCTTTGGAGGTTTTGAAAGGGAAGCTGGATGGCCAGCTGTCAAAGAGAGTGCTTGAATCGTGTCTTCCTGCATGGCAAAAGGGTGCTGGATTTGATGGCCCAACTCTAGGGTTCTGGGATGTCACATGAGAAGCCTGTATTTAGTTCACAGACACACAAACAAAGCTGTGTCTGCCTTGCTATTGTACACAGATCCAATTTGTGCATAGATATGCACATACATTTGGTTCTGCATTCAGTTGCACACTGGGGTGGCTTGGATCAGTGGCGCAATGAGAAAGTTGTGTAGCACATTGAAAGCATAATGCCGCATGCAAGATTTATGCTCCACAGCCTTGATGTATGCTCTTGGCCCGTGTTCCCTCTTAGAAAGCTGGGATGCAAAGCCTGCTCTGTAGCTCTTTAAACTCTTTTAGAAACTGTCAAGAGAAGGAAAATCCCACAAAATGGCAGGACGCCTCCTTCTCTCCCGACTCCTGTTAGCTTTTTGAAAAGGTAGCTTTGCAAAATCCTAGAGGCGGTGGGCCTAGAGCTCCTCTTCCTGAATCACGGCAGAGAGAGCGAGAGGGTGAGGACAGGTTCTCTTCGGTAAGCTGCCAGGATTTCTGTGAGCAGGCTGGATGCGGCAGACTGTCCGTGCCGCAGGAGGCTATGGAGGAAGCGAGGGGTCTGCCTTCTTTGCCAGCCGAACACAGCTAATGAGGAGGTCTTTCCTCCCTTTGTCTCCTGGGCCATTTGGAGAGGAACCACTGGAGGGGATTAACAGGCCCCAAGCTTAAACAGAGCTGGGTTTTCACAGGCCTCAACCAAGAGGGTATACTGATCCGTGGGCAGAAGCCCTGCTCCTTGCTAATGAGCTGGCAAGGTACGCCGTCTCCATAATCCGCAATCCGCTTTGGAGTGGAGTGGCATCGCTGGGGTATTTGACAGGCATCTGCAACTGCTGAGCAAACAAAAGAGGGAAAACAAGGAGCTTAGGCGGTTAAGCCAGCCTGAGTGTACCTTCCACTCTTTGAAAAATCCCCAAAGGGTCTCCTGCCCCGCCCTGGGACACCGATTCCTCTTTCTCTGCCCATCTTTTCTGGCCAGTGCTGAAAAGAAGCAAGGAGGAAAAAAAGGACGATGACGGGAGAAGCATTTTAACAGCACAGCAATGGCATTACAGTCACGTACCTAAGTGCCTCTGAAAGCAACATCTCTTAAGAGCAATCTCACAACCACATCACCAGCCTGAAGAATAAACAGTTTTCTAACAATCAAATATATTTCATCCTACCCTCCAACTGTTCTGATTTTGCAGGGTCAGTCCTGATTAATTCTCCCACTTTTTCAGGTGCTCTTAAAATGCCCTGGTTTCTCTTTCTTCCTTCCATGTCCCTCTTTACCCTCAACTGCTGCAAAATGGATTCAAAGTGCAAAAGGAGTTTGCACTTATCTAACTCAGGCCCTTTTTGCATGGCATTTTCTATGTAAAAGGTCCCCTCGAGCGTTGCACGATTGTGAGGAGCGATCTGCATGATGCACTCACAATTGTGCGACACTCCAGGGTAGGGCAGGCACCAATTGCCCACCTTTTCATTTTTTGCTAGAAGCCGAAAATGGTGCACGATTGTGCATTGCTCCCGGGCCCCGCGCGCACTTACCTGGCATGCGGAGCCTCTGGAGCTGTGCCGATTGCGCTTCCTGCCCCAGCACAGCCCGGGAAACTCCCAGGCTGCACTGCCGAAGGAAGAGGCAGGGCTCTCGAGCGAACAGGCAGCTCGTGCGGAGCTGAAAGACCCCGGATGCGAGAGCCTCTTGCTGGAGGCTGCTCACGTGATCCCCGCATCCCAGCACCAGAAGACGGTAAGGTGCGGAAAGGGCCCCAGTGGGAGGGGAGGAGAGGAGAGGACAGAATATTGCCCTTCCCAGTAGATTCAGGCAAAAGCAAACTGCTGTAGTCTCCTCTAGCTTGGGTTTTCTTCCTGATTAATAACTTTCCTCTTCTTATTTATTTATTTTCTCAAATATTTTTAAAATTCTTGTCTTTTTCCTAGCATGGGATTCCTGGCAACCTACAACCATTTAAAAAGACAATATAGGGGAAAAACAAGCAAACAAACAAACAAATAATTACTACAAAAGTTAAAACACAATTAAACAGACTTCTGTTTTCTTAAAAAAAAAACACAGGTTACAAACACATTTAAAACACAACAAAATAGAAACACAACACTCCTCCATTAAAAGCTCTATCTGCTGCAACATATTTTTTTGTGTGTGTTCTTTCAAGTCATTTCCAGGTTTTAGTGAGACTAAGGCCCTATCATGCAGTTTCCTTGGCAAAATTTGTTCAGGGGGGTTAGCCTTTGCTCTCCTCTGAGGCTGAGAGAGTGTGACTTGCACAAGGTCACCCAGTCGGCCTTACATGACTGAGAAGGGATTCGTTCGATTCGAGTAGGTCTCCCAGAGTCCTAGTCCAATGCTCAAACCACTATGCTTCACAGCATATTAAAAACCAAATGCCTCTTTAAACAGAAAGGTTTTTACTTGCTGGCAGAAAGACAGAAGGGGGGGTAATTGGATCTTCTAAGGGAAGGAAGCTCCACGCCTTGGGAGCAGCCACCAAAAAGACCCTGTCTCCCATGTCCTCACCAAACATGCCTGTGATGTTAGTTGGACCAAGAGAAAACTCTCCCCCACAGATCCTAAAGCTCGGGCAGACTTCTTGGCCACAGTCTGATGTTCCCTGGCCACATTTATCCCAGTGTTCATCTATGAAAGGTTGGAGGGTGTGTGTCATACAAACCCTTCACTTTCCAGTTAGTCCTTGCCTTTCAGGAGATTGGGACCCCTAAGAGCAGAAGAAGGGAGAGGGGAGAGAAAAAGCCATAACATCCTGCTACCGGCATTTCCAGGGGCCAATGCAATCCAACTCTGGATTCCTTAGGAGACCATGCCCTTGGAAGCTTAAGGTGTTTTGGTAAAACATTTGCTTCCCCATATCCAGGGTTCTGGGTCCATGTGTTGCCCTGTATGTTGGGGGTCCTGGGAGGGGCACCCAAATTACCAAATAAAAACACAAGATGGGGAAAATTAGATTCAAGCACTCTCTTAAGCTAACGAGAGGCAGGGTAACTTTAGCTGGGATCTTTAACCCAATGTCTACGGCATCAAGTCAGAGAGCAGTTAGACAGTTTTTAAAGCAACAAATAATATTTTTATTGGGAACAAACAACACAAAAGACACGACATACACTAACTAACTGAGAAATAGAAATGGAGAGTTTCGGGGGAATGGGTGATACGACACCTTTTCTCATAGTCCTGGAGAAACCGGAGGATTCCAGGGAGAAAGCTCAGCACAGCTCGCTGAGAGGACAGCTTCACTGGACAAAGCGGCAGCAAGGCTGGATGGAATTCAGGAGCGATCCAAGCAGTCCAGTGAACGAGCGTTCCAAGAGGGGAGGCAGACTCAGTTGTCGGGATCTGAGGGGAAAACTTCACTGGACAGAGCAGCAGCAAGGCTAGATGGAAGTCCAGGGTGATCCAAGGGTTCCAGCAAGTTATCCAAGGGGCTCTCGGAATCAGGGGGTCTTTATAGGGTGGATTGTGCCTACAGGCCATGCCATGCTCGGTGAGAACAAAGGAAATTTGGAGCTGGACAAAGGCATTGGAAAAGGTCAGATTTTACATGATGAGCTTAGCACTGGATGACAATCGTATGACCACTATGCAAATGGCCCAACATAAAGGAATGGCTCGCAACTCGGCCAGGCGTCTTTGTGTACAGTCGCGCTGAGCAAGGCAGGTTTGCAAGAAGGGCTGGTCCCTTAAGCATCGAAGGGGTATTAATCTGCCTGCTTTAATGAGGTTTGACATGTACAACTATTAACGGCCGCGTCTATTACATGCTCGTCCGGTGGCCCTTGCAAACAAGTGGGGTAGGGTGGCGGAGAAAGGTCAAATAGAGGCCAAATTATTTGATATCAAGAGATATCTAGTGCTATCACCAGACATAGCATAACCGTGGTAACATATGGATTCAAAAATACTTAAAAAAAAAAAGAATCCAAAGAGCAAACCTTGTTTTTGCTGCACACTGAGCATCATGCAGAAGTGTAGGCATATCTTACTGTAGCTTCCCACCATTTCGCAGCTCCTCAGGCTCTCTCCATTACTTGTTTGAGTTGTCCACCATTTTCTCTAAGGGATGCCAGTTCAGCATCTGTGGATTTTGGCTTCCGTGGGGTCCTGGAACCAAAGCTCAGTGGACGCTGAGGGCCCTCTGTGTCTCGTTGCTTTAGAAACAGACAAGGAGTGCAAGGGGCAAGGTAAATCCTCAGCTATTTGAGCCTCACATACAAAGATGAATAACTGAAGTTTTCTTCCCACTGCAGGGGAACATGAATATTCCTTTGCATGATTCCCCCTGTCTCCAGCCATCCCAACATCCTGTACAAGAACTTTTCTGTGAAGAAGAAAATTGTGTGAAAATATTTTTCAGTGCAGAAAACAGGTTTTCCACATGGGGGAAAAACACTCATTTTTCTCCAAACAATGGTTCCTGCATGAAATTTTGGGAGATTTGACTGGCTGGAGAAAACTGTGCAAAATTGGTCTATTATTCTTTCCAATGGGGTTTCTCTATTGCCAGAAAGCCTATTATGCAACCTGGGAACTAATATTTTCCTTATCACTGGTGCAAAGTGGGATGTATGACTCAGACTTTGTGTCCCATCTATTTTTCAGCAAATCAGGGGCTCTTGGTCACTCTGTTCTCCTTCAGTTTTCTTTCTTTTCCCTCCTTCCCTCCCTCCTTTTTATCCTTAGCAGACTTTGGGTGGAAAACAACATGCAAAATAATTTGCACCTTTCCACGGGGTGTGGAAATGTAAAATCACACCTTTGCACATGCAAAAAGTCCTCCTTCTCCCTTCTTTTTGATTTGTGTCTCTTTTGTCGTCATTTATCATTTTCAAAGGTAATGCAGTGACCGAAATCCTGCTGCTCGGCTCATCTACAGCAGGCCTATTGAACATACAAGCTGTTACTCTGGACTTAACAGTGAACATTTGATGATTGATTCAGTTATTAGGACTAACCGACAGGCTTCTGTTGGTTAGTCATTGCACACAGATCAAAAATAATTTAGCATGGGGTGTCGGAGGGGATTTCTGAGAGTACTCTGGACTGCCTAAAAGACAACTAAATGGGTCCAAGAGCAAATCAAACTTTAACTCTCCCCAGAAGCCAAGAGGAATAAATTGAGACTGTTGTACTTTGGACAAATCATCAGATGATGTCAAAAACAATAAAGCTCTATGAGCCCTTGAAATATTTCAGTTTTGTTTCAGATAAGAAAAGAAAATCGAGCAGACTTTGCTTTTCATAAACAAAAACCGTAAGAAGTCCTCCTGTCCTCCCAAAACAGACACCATCTTCTCCATCTTTCCCCCCTTTCAGCCTTTTGATCTTAGCCTTTAATCCCTTTCCGCTTCCCCCTTCTCAGTCAGTAAGAATAAAAGTTTAAAAATAAAAATAAACAGGTCCCGAGAGTCTAAAATCTTAAAAAGAAACAGTTCCACTCAAGTATACTAGTTAAAAGTCCCTTTAGTGCTCAGCCAGGTGCTTCCAAGGGAAGGAAAAATGGCTTCTCCACTCACCAAGTCCAAACTACGTCCTCACTTTTTGTTCAACTCCGCGAATCTCCGCCACGACAGGCTGCTCTAACATATAATCAAAATTCAGACCAGTTTAAGATCATGACAGCTGCCCGTTGTTTCAACTGGATTGTTTAGTTGTATCCTTCTTCTTTTAAAAAAGGTTCTTGTAACTGGCTGCGAATCCGCGGCAATCAGCTCCGTCCTTTCCGCGCTGGTTCCTCCTCTCCTTTTCCATCGGCGCCGGACGTTCCGGGACTTGTGAGCTGCTCAGTTCCCCCTACCCACTAAGGAGGAGTTATTTGGGGAAGCCCCAAGGGTCCCCAGGGGATGTTTCCCCTGCGGAGTCGCAGCAGGTAGTCCTGAGCCAGTGGTTCAGGCTACCAGCTGCGCCAACATCTTGGCCGGAAGAGTACTACGTTAATAATTTTTTGAGGGTGGGGAATCCTTCCCACCTGGTCAGATATCCTGTTGAGAAAAAGCAGTCCTGCTTGGTGATAATTTTCCGCAAACAGATGTTGTCCCGCAATGGTGATGCGAGAGGATTGCGACTGTGATGACACTTCTGTGTGATGTCATCATGGTCTTGTCCTTCTCCTGTTGCTGACTGGTGCAATAGGGGGCAAATCATTGACAGGTTTTCCCCATCAATGTGCAATGCTCCTGCACTTACCTACCCTGCAGAAGGCTTAGAAGCACAGTGGAGGCGTTTCCTGCCCCAGTGCAACCTAGGAAAGTGCCCGGCTGCACTGCGGGAGGAAGAAGCATGTCCCTCCCGCTCTCTTCCACTGGGAACTGGTCTGTTGCGGAGGGGAGGATTCCCATTGCACTCCCTTCCCAGCAGAGGCACTACTGGGATTGCAACTACAGGGAGACATGATAAGGTAAAGTGTGGCAAGGGCCTCACCTTCTGCAAAGGGAGAGCTCTAGCACCAGCAGATTCTGCGGTACATTTCTATATCGTTCCTAGTGCAGATGTCACCTTTGGAAAGTTGATGGCTTTCACATTCCAGGCCTGATCGAGAAATCCAAGATCTTAAATATCCATCAAGAGAAAACATCTGCCACCCATCCTGGGCCATTAACCTGTGATTTCTCTAGTGAAAGGCACAGCTCCTGGTCACAGACCATTAAGGAACATTCTGGTCCATTAAACACATTGCCGTCCAAACCCCCCCCCCAGCCTGGCTCACAGCAATGAGAGAGCAAACAGACTGCCATTTTCTGGGTTGTGCTTATTTTCACATTGATTTATTTTGTAAATTGTGAGCTGGGCATTTCCTCCTGTCAAGGGAGCTAGTTAATCAAGGCAGCCTACCAACCGGAGGATAATACTTCATGGATCTGATGGCACAGAGGTGGACAGATTTGGTGGAAGCTTTGGCCATAACAAATGGATCAGTCTTCTTTATGGTAGCACTGGCCTCATTAAAAATCTTTGCTAAGATTAAGCTGTTGGTGATATACTTGTAAGGTGACCGTTTCTGCAAAGCAGCTGTGGCTGAGATCCTACATTGGGGTTGCGTAGGACAAATCTCCACCAGTGGAGGTTGGATGGCCATATCTTAGGGGTGCTTCAGTTGAGTGTGTATGAATTTCTTAGGGTTTTCTTAGGCAAGCAATCCTCAGAGGTGTTTTTGCCAGTTCCTTCCCCTGAAATAGAGCCAACGGCACCTGGTATTCATTGGTGGTCTCCCATCCACTCTAGTTCAGAGTAACCAACAAGACTCCAGCTACGCAGTTGCACATTCTTGGACAGTGTATAACTATTCATCAGTATTTCCAAGGCACCACTTGATTTGCAGCCATTGTCTTTTCTCTGTTGTATGAGAGGGCAATAAGGAGACACATTGGCCCCGCACACAATTGGTTCCACGGGGTTGGTGTTCAATAGGAGGGTGTTGTGGTGCAACCACTGTGTAAGTACATAACTCTTTGCAAGCTTGATGTAGGATTTGGGTCTTCTCTTCTGGAATGTTTTATGGACTAGGTTTCCTTTGCAGTGGATGCATGAAAAAAGAACATTAGCAAGGGAAGAGGAGATGACTTTGGCCATTTCTGCATTATACTGTTATAGTGCTATTATTCCACTTTCAACATCCTATGGAGTCCTGGGGTTTGCAGTTTAAGGTGGTGCCTTTGAGAATGGCCTTTGAGGCCCCTCCCTAAACTGCAAACCCCAGGACTCCATAGGATGTTGAAAGTGCAATAAGAGCACTATAACAGTATAGTGCAGAAATGCCTTTGCGGGGGGCACTTCCTTTACTCTCCACCCCACCTTCTGTCTCTTCCCGGCACTTATGGATGCATGGAAAACCAGCAGGTTAATGCAGATGGAGAGTGTGCATTGCATTGTAGTCAAAAGCACAGATGAATGGATGGAAAAGCCCTTTGAATTCACAATAAACAACCAGGAGGGGAAAAAAAAAATTAAAGCCTGTCTGAAGTGCCACAGATCAGTCCAGCGTCTGTGAGATTTCATTTTAAAGAAAGGTTTTCCGCTAAGCTCTCTGATTTCAAGTTCACATTTGTTGACCTCAGTGTCACATAATTAACTGAGAAGTGTGTGTCCTACGGCACAAAATGTTCTTCAGAAGAACGACGGTGCTCGCAGAGACCTCCCTGTGTGGCTCCATTGGATAAGGTGGCCCAGAAGCTGAGCGCTCCATTGTTCTGCCTTCAAAGGAGGCGCCTTCCCCACATGTTATCAGAATATGGCAGATTGCTGTGCCTCCTCTGCTCCACACGCAGTATGGAGAAGGCAGAGAAGAGGGCTCTCTTCTGCTCAACATGGTAAGAACTTGGGGGTCCTCCAACGAAGTCAGTGGGCAGGAGATCCTGGGCGGATGAAAGAGAGCACGTCTTCACACGGGAGAGAACTAACATTGAATTTGCTTCCATAAGGCTTTAAAGGGAGGGGAGAAGAAAGTGAGGAGGAAGAGGAAGAAAAGAAGGCTATTGACCTTGGTGGAAGCAACCGGCTATCATCAAAGGCAGCATGCCTTTGACTTGGATTTGCAGGGGAAAACCTCCCATGCTGTTCTGAGCTGGAACAGGCTCCAGTTCCAGATATCAACAAGACTTCATCTGGTCACCAAAACTTTTTATTACAGTTGTAGGGAGCTTATTGTTAAAACAGCTTCACTGGCTACTGGTTCATTTCCAGGCAAAATTCAAAGTGCTGGTCGTGACCCATAAAGCTCTATACAGCTTAGGTCTAGACTATTAGAAAGACCACATCTCCCCGCTAGTTTTAAGCTCTGCAAGGAAGGCTTTCTCTCAGTCCCACTACCATTCTAGATTTGTCTGGTAAGGATGTGGGGAACAGGGCCTTCTCAGTGGCTACTCCCACCGTGTGGAGCTCCCTTCCATGGGAAGCCATGCTGACCCCCTCCCTGTTTCCTTTTCACTGACAGGCAAAGACGTTTTTGTATAAGCAGGCTTTTAATGTGTAAGCAGGAGAACTTCTTAAGGAGATTGTTACTGGGGTCCAGGCCTACCCAGAGATAGCACTCGATATCTCCTTGATATCAAACCATTCGGCTTCCTCTACCACCCCGCTCCACGGGTTTGCGAGGCCTCTGGACAAGCACATACACAGGCACGGCCGATAATTGCTGGACATTCCATTCTCCACCCAGGCAGACCGGACAGAGCCGATTTGTCACTTCAGGGACCTCTCCGGCAAACACCTCGTTGCATATGCGCGATACTAACAAAGGCTCCCTGACCTGAGCAGGCAACCTGACAAAGCTGTACTAAGCTCTCTGTATTTGCATACTGGCTACACTATTGTTGATTCAGCTTTAAGCCAATCATGCTAAACTCTGACCTTTCCAAGGCTTTTTCCTGCTCCTAAGTTGCATTGTTCTCACCGAGTAAGGTGTGGCCTGCAGTCACAATTCACCCTATAAAAGCCCCTGATTCCGAGACCTTCCTCGGATCGCTCCTGAGTTCCAGACCGCCTTGCTGCCGCTTTGCCTGGCGAGCCTTCCCCTCACTTCCAGTAACTGAGCCCGCTCAATCCTGGATCGCTCGGACTGCTCTGCCGCGCCGAGTTTCTTCATTGCTCCCCAACTCCGCTCTCAGGGTCCAGGACTACGAGACAGGTGTTGTATCACCCGCTTCCCTCTAAAATCCCCATTTCCGATTCTTTAGTTAGCTGTGTGACTGTGGTGTCTTTAATATTTGTCTGTATTTAATAAAACATCATTGTCATTATTTTAACCCGTCTGACTGCTTGACTGACCTGACCCCGTAGGGGTTGCAAGATCCTGCTACGTTACCCTGCCTCTCGCTAGCTTAAGAGAGTGCTCCAGCTAATTTCCCCCAAAGTGTTGTTGTTGTTTGGTTATTTGGGTGTCCTTCCCGGGACCCTCCGAGATCAGGGTAACAAGATGCTTTATTTATCTCTTTTTAACTATTGTATGCCTTTTGAATGGGGATCTTAATAGTTTGCTAATAGTTTCATTGTTCAGTTTTTCAAAAAATTCTTTCTGGAAGCTCTCTTGGGTCCCACTCTGGGAGAACAACAGCATACAAAACACATACCTACATGCACGCGTACATCGCTGCTACCAGATAAACTTTATTGGAGGTAAATGCATGTGGCAGGTAGCTGACAGCTGAAGGAAGCATCTCAGCCCTTTAAGCTGATGGGTTTCACAACCTGTCCTGGGAAGTGGTAGAACTGGGTCCCTGAACAAGGAATTCTACCAACACCCTCTTCCAGAGTTGTGGGGCTGGATAATGGGGCTCCTGAGCTGGGATGCATCCCCCCCACACCAAGTTAGGCAGCTGGAAGACGGATCCCTGGGGTTATGTAGCGTAGAACCAAATGAAGGAAATTGAGCCACACATTGGGAGTTGTGTCAGTGTTGTACCAGCACTGGATCCAGGGGAAGGAAAAGCAGATCTATGCATATTTGTGTGAGAAGTTTAAAAAAGGTCTTGCAACACTTAGGCTAGCATTCTTTGGAGAAGTCACATCACTGTACAATAAATTGACTTGTGATCATGTCAAGTTGCATTTTGCCATTGCACAAGGTTTGCAATGTATGGACAAGCTGGAGCATGTCCAGAGGAGGGCAACCAAAATGGTGAAGGTTCTGGAAACTATGAAGCCCTACGAGGAGCAGCTTAGAGAGCTGGGGATGTTTAGTCTGCAGAAGAGAAGGTTAAGGGGGGGCATGATAGCCATGTTTAAATATTTGAAGGGATGTCATGTTGAGGAAACTAGGGTAAGGAGCAATGGATTCAAACTACAGGAAAGGAGATTCCACCTGAACCTCAGGAAGAACTTCCTGATGGTCAGAGCTGTCCAGCAGTGGAATATACTGCCTCCATGGAGTGTGGTGGAGTCTCCTCCTTCTTTGGAGGCTTTTAAGCAGAGGCTGGAGGGCCATCTGTTGGGAATGCTTTGATGGGTGTTCCTGTATAGCAGGGGGTTGGACTCGATGGCCCCTGGGGTCTCTTCCAACTCTATGATGCTATGATTCTCAGGGTGGGCAAGAAAGATAGTTATACCATTGGGATCATTTCACAAGGGGAGCCAGCAGCATGACCACTGCGTGGGTGTGTAACATGTCCCGATATGCAATGCGTACAACATGCCCTGATGTGCAGCATGTCCCCATGAGCAATATCTCCTGATGCACAACACCCCTTGAGGCCCAATGCATCCCAGTGCATGTGTCCTGAGGTGCAACAAGACAGAGAATCACAGAATTCTAGAATCTTGGGGGTGGAAGAGGCCCCAAGGACCATCCATTCCAGTCCTATTTTGCCACGCAAGAAGACTAAATCAAAACACTCCTGACAGATGGCCATCCAACTTCTCTTTGAAAACCTCCAAAGAAGAGGAGACTCTACCACACTCCATTGAGGGGGCAGCGGATTCCACTGTCCAACTGCTCTTACTGTCAGGAAGTTCTTCCTAATGTTTAGATGGGATCCCTTTTCCTGAAGTTTGAAGCCACAGTTCCATTGTGTCCTAGTCTCTGGAGTAGAAGAAAACAGGCTTATGCCATCTTCCATATGACATCCCTTCAAATATTTAAACATGGTTATCATGTTACCTCTGAATCTTCTCTTCCCCAGGCTAAACGTACCCAGCTCCTTAAGCTGTTCCTCAAAGGATTACATGGTTTCCAGGCCTTTGACCATTTTGGTCACCCTCCTCTGGACAACATGTCTCCTTGGGCAGTGGGAGCCCTCCTTGCCTAAGAGGACAGCTTTCCCCGTGCTCCATTGTGACGCATCACAATTCACCAGCATGGTTGCGTAATGTGTCGACACTGTATCCCTGATGTCATAAGTTATGCATCGTTGCCTCTGATAGTAATAATAATAATAATAATAATAATAATAATAATAATAATAGTAAGAATAATGAAATTTATTTATATCCCACCTCTCCCGACGGATTGAGGCGGTACTACAACAGTACATCAAATACATTAAAAGCAATTAAAACATAACCCATCCTCCCCACCCACCAACCCACCCACAAGCCTCTAATGTAGTATCTCTGCCGTGCATATTCAGTTGTCAATTTTTTTAAAAGTCTACTATGTTATGATCTGCTTTGCTTGGCTGGTTGCTCTTGAGGCTCCAAAGTAAGAAGAAACAAACAAACGCAGTAGCTCTCCAAAGCCCAAAGTCCGTTTGCTCCTGGTTTAAAGGATTTATTCCCTTTAAACCATGACAAGATAGGTATTCACTGCAAACTCTGCTAAAAAATAAAAAAACCAGAGGCAACCTACGTAGTGTTATAGTACAGCAGTGGAGAAGGTCTAAAAATACCTCCTTGGGCAACCTGGTCTCTCTGCTTGTTGAATATTAATTTTCATAAGGTTCAGCTTTGCCAACTGTATTGTTCATACGTGTGTATACATATATATATATCAAATACGTCTCCTGACATTGCTCCTGGCTCTTTCAATTTCCTTCTCTGTCTTGCCTGCCTGCTGTCTTGAAACCTTGCTCCGTACCTCCAGCAGATTTGAATCAGGATTCAACAGGGCTTCAGCTTAACTGGAAGTGACTTGTGTTTTGGAACACCTCTTTAAAACACACGCAAACCACTGATTCACACCGAAGGATCCCCATTAAAAATCAATCACTTGGGCAGGGTGATGTTAATTCTTGCCCTTTTTGAAGTGCCGTCAGGGTCTTCCTCCAGAGAACGGCTGGGAAGACGTGGAGGTGGCCATTTTATGTCAAAAGGAAGCCAGAGAGGATGCTGAGAGAGGGAGCTTGTTGGGGGGGGGCTGGAGTGGAGTTCCTCCAGTTTCCATGGCAACTGGTCCAAATGAATACCTCCGTTGCAAAACGGATCGCCAAAATCAGAGAGATTCACATCTTGCATCACAAAATGTCAAAGGAACAGATTGGAAGGGGGCACAATTCCCCCTTTTTTCTCTGGCTATCTATCTATCTATCTATCTATCTATCTATCTATCTATCTATCTATCTGAGATCTTGTTAGTGTACAATAAAATCAATTTAGGACAATTTAGGATAAATAAGAGTGCAGCAATATTCAAAGGCTAAATATATATTAAATCGTTTATCTCTTATAACTTAAAACAATTTGAAATAATGCTGACTGTTTTGACTTGGTGCCAGAACGATAGTGGTGTTGGTGCCAATGGGGCTTCCAAGACAATTCCATAACTGGGGGGCCACAGCAGAGAAGCCCCTTGCCCACGCCCTCCCACAATGTACTCCCTCTACTGGCTGGACAGTTGTTACTTCGGCCCAGGCCGATCCGGTGATAGCACTTGATATCGCTTTGATATCAAACCATTCGGCTTTCCTCTGCCACCCCGCTCCACGGGTTTGCGAGGCCTCCGGACAAGCACGTAAACAGGCACAGCCAATAATTGCTGGACATTCCATTCTCCACCTAGGCAGGCCGGACAGAGCCGGTTCGTCGCTTCAGGGACCTCTCCGGCAAACACCTCATTGCTTATGCGCGATACTAACAAAGGCTCCCTGCCCCGAGCAGGTAGCCTTACAAAGCTGCACTAAGCGCTCCGCATTTGCATACTGGCTACACTATTGTTAATTTGACTCTAAGTCAATCATGCTAAACTCTGACCTTTCCAAAGCTTTGCCCGCTCCTAAATCGCATTGTTCTCACCAAGTAAGGTATGGCCTGCAGTCACAATTCACCCTATAAAACCCCCCGATCCCGAGACCATCCTCGGATCGCTCCCAAGTTCCCGACCACCTTGCTGCCGCTTTGCCTGGAGAGCCTTCCCCTCAGTTCCACATACTGAGACTTCATATCCACAAACTCAATCTTCATATCTCTCCAGGACTACGAGACAGATGTCGTATCCCCCATTTCCCTCCGAAGATCCCTATTTCCAATTCTTTAGTTAGCTGTGTGAATGTGTTGTCTGTAATGTTTGTCTGTGTTTAATAAACATCGTTTTTGCTATTTTAAACTGTCTGACTGCTCGACTGACCTGACCCCGTAGACGCTGGGTTGCAAGATCCTGCTAAGTTACCCTGCCTCTCGCTAGCTTTAGTGAAAGCTCCAGCTAATTTTCCCCAAGGTTGTGTCGTTATTGTTCGGTTATTTGGGCGCCCCTCCCGGGACCCCCAAAGATCAGGGTAACACAGCCCTTCCAACAAAAGCTCCCTTTTCAGGCAGGCAACTACTGAGAGAGGCATCTCCTCAGACTTCAGGGACCTAAGCCCTTTGAGGAGACGAGAGGGAAGGGAAGGGAGAGACAGTGTGGAAGGAACACAATGCGTGCACATTGCCTGTGGAGGCACCTATGCAATTGTTTGTGTACCTGGTTGCACAAGCCTGCCATTCAACTCGAGCACTGCAAGCACAATCAGTGTGCAATTCCCCATCTGGAGATTTATGCTTCACAGCCCCAGGGCACACCGTTCTCTCTTCCATGCTCTCAGTGTCCCCCCCGCTCTTTCTTCCTTCAGGGTATCCACAACTGACCCCCCCTCCGTGAGCGGAAGCGCAACTTGAGCTGTGGAGCTGAGAACGACTCCCCTGGAACAGGGCCAGGTCTCTTCAAATGGCTGTTCTTTGACCCAAGCAAATGAGAAAACATCATTAAACAGAGATGCCGGTGTTGGAGGGAACGATGAACTCAAAGGGCTCTGTGCCTTAGCAAGCACACAAAGAAGGCCAAGGAGCTCTTTTTTAAGGCATTGCAGAGTTTTGCCCCTTTAGGAACGTCTCCGTGTCAAACGGTTTCTATTCCCCCAAAGAACGCTCAATAGAAAAGACGGCTGGATTGTTGCACGTCCCTTTTCAAAGGCATTTCCCTTTGCAAGAACAGAGTTTTCCTTCCATTTTTAAAATCAAGAACGGGCCGTGTTAAAGTGACTTCTGCAAAAGAAAAAGGGAAAAGGAAACTTTTCTGCTTTAATTTGTGCCCGGGTCGTGACCCGTGCTCAGACGCAGCGCAAAGCAATACAACGGGATGAGTTGAGCTGAGGCTTTCTCCTGCTGCTTCGCTTTCTCCCTGGGTTTTGGCCTCTGCAGAGTTTTGCTGCTCCCTCTGTAGCTGCACCTCTTTGCTTTCCTTCTGCCGTGCCGAAGGGAGCATCCTGAGGAAAGGAGACACGCGCTTGAAGAGAAAAGACCCTGAAGCCATGACAAGAAAAGTGTAGCTTCTGGGTTAAGGCTGCTCTGCTTTTATTCTGGAGCAAAGAGCTTCTCAGGGAGACAGAGACCTGCAGTCCAAGGAATCGCCTTCTGTAGGGATGGAAAGGATGCTCATTTTTATTTTAAAGTGGAAAAAAAAGGGGGGAAATGAAGGAATCAAGCAGCACATACCCTTCAACATTTCACAGACGAAAACCAGACCTCGCGCGGCCAAGCGACATCAGAGGCTGGTCAAGACGGCAAAAGCCAGGACAAGGAGCAATGGATTCAAGCTGCAGGAAAAGAGATTCCACCTGAACCTCAGGAAGAACTTCCTGACAGTCAGGGCTGTCCGGAGTGGAATCTGCTGCTGCCTCCATGGAGTGTAGTGGAGTCTCCTTCCTTGGAGGTTTTTAAGCAGAGGCTGGATGGCCATCCGTCGGGAGTGCTTTGAGGGTGTTCCTGCATGGCAGGGGGTTGGACTGGATGGCCCCTGGGGTCTCCTCCAACCCTACATTTCTATGATTCTATGATTAAAGAAGAAGAAGAAGAACCCACAAGTTAGGAGAGACTGCAGAAGTTTGCTTTTGCCCGAGCCTCCTGGGAAAAGGAAGATTCTGCCCCCTTCTCTCCTTTTTCTCCCTTTAATTGAGTTCAAATGACTTTTGCCCCTTGAACTCAGTCACCAAAAATGGGAGTACGCAAAGACCAAAGGGAGAAAGTAACAGCAGGAGAAAGAAATCGGAACATTTTAAAAATAGCTGAAGAAACAGGATCGCAGAGGATGAACTGGGATTTCTTTTTCACCATAAAATTGACTTTAAGTCATTACCACCCTGTAAATGGGAGACCCCCCCCAAAACCCCCAGGAATCAACCACCCTGCCCAGGTCTTGCAAATTCAAGGGAGCTGTGGCTGTAGCACAATTTCCCTCTTTTCCATCTGCCTCCCAATTTACCCAGCATTATTGTCTTTTCCAGTGTGCCACATCATTACATGGCATGGCCAAAGTACGACAGCCTCAGTTTAGTCACAGAATCCTAGAATCCTAGGAGATTTCCACACTGCACTCTTATAGCGCAATGATTCCACTTTCAACCTCCTATGGAATCCTGGGGTTCCTATGGAATCCGTCCGGCCCCTCCCGGAACTGCAAACCCCAGGATTCCATAGGAGGTTGAAAGTGGAATCATCGCACTATAAGAGTGTAGTGTGGAAAAATTCCTAGAGTTGGAAGAGATCTCAGGGGCCAGCTGGTTCAACCCCCTTCTGCCATGCACGAATGCATAATCAAAACTCTCCCAACAGATGACCATCCAGCCTCTTTAAGAAATGCCAAGGAAGGAGACTCTGCCACATTCCTCGGCGGCAGATGCCACTGTTGAACAGCTCACACCATCAGGATGTTCTTCCTAATATTTAGGTGTTATATCTTTTCTGGTGGTTTAAGCCATTGCTCCATGTCCTGATCTCTGGAGCAAAAGAAATCAAGCTTGCTCCATCTTCTACATGACATCCAGTTTGCTTTAGGGTCATCATAATTTGGAAATTACTTGAAGGCACACAACAAAAATTATGATGCCTATCAGCAGTCTCTTCTCCAAGCTAAATATAGCCAGCTTCCTAGGTTGCTCCTCTTAAGGCTTGCTTTCTGAACCTTTGATAATCTTGGCTTCCCTTCTCTGAACGTGTTCCAGCTGATCAACATCCTTTTGAACTGTGGTGCCCAAAACTGGACACAGGGTTACTCCAGGTGAGTTCTGACCAAAGCTGAATGGAGTGGCACCAATACTTCCCTCAGTTGGGATATTGGATTCCTGTTGATGTAGCCTAGAATTGCATTGGCCTTTTTGGCTGCTGCATCACACTGCTGACTCATGTTAAGTTTGTTGTCTACTAGGACCCCAGATCCCCTCCACATGCACTGATTTCCATCCTATATTTGTGCATTTCATCTTTCCTATAGTAACTTAAATTTCTGTGCTGAAATTCAGCTCCATAGTTTTGGCCTATATGCGGTAAGGGCAACTGTTCTGTATTGCAGATGTCTGATACCAAAGCCCCCAGGCCACTTCCGCTGAGAGGAGATCATTTTTATGCTTGGCAGATTCTCTCTAACCTTGTCTCCCAAATCCAAGGTTGATATGTCCCATGCCAAATTAAATCGGAGATGTATGCAATAATGGGAAGGTTAGCATTCCATGGAAATTGCTGCTTTTCAGTTAAAGGAGCCATGGTTTGTTAAGTATGCAGAAATTACAATGTCAGTGTAACTTTCCAAAATGAGGTGTGCTTAAATGTGTGTGTGTGTGTGTGTGTGTGGGTCCCTTCCCTTTTTTTTCTGAGTGCTTCGATACTGTGTAGGAAAGAAACCCAAATGTAGCTGGGAGCGATTTCATTCACAGTTTGTTAACCCTCATATTTTGCTGAATGAATTTAACCTTATTAAGATTGGACTGTGTGTAATAGCATGGATGCACGTACATCCTACAAAGCCCTTTTGTGTGTGGGGGGGGATTGATTTGTTTGAATAAATTCAATCATTCCCTTAATCATGACCAGAATCCTGTTGGTGTCTTAGATGTGCACCATTTCTGCACTAAGCTGTTATAGCACAATGATTCCACTTGCAACATCCTATGGAATCCTGGGGTCTGCAATTTCGGCCCCTCCCGAAACGGCAAACCCCAGGATTCCATAGGATGTTGCAAGTGGAATCATCGCGCTATAACAGTTTAATGCGGCAATGGCCATGGGTAAGTTCCCCTGCAGAAGTGGTTGGACATTTTTTGTGGAAATGGAGTTCTGAGTGTGGGGCCCTTATCTATGGATGTGGGCTGCACATGAATGTACAAGAGCATTGCACACAGTTGTGCAAAGGGGTGTAGCTGTGGGGGGGCAAAATGAGAGCATTGTCCCTCCACATAGGAATCCTACCCCTCTGCAATGAAATTTTCCTTCAGTCCCCAAATTTCTAGCATTACAGTAACTTAAAATTTTAGCCAGGCATTTAGAACCACAGTTGATTGAGTCTGTGTCTTTGTTGATTGAGTCTGTCCATCTGTAATGTGATTTTCCTCTTTGCCCACTGCCTTCTTCCTTCCCAACCGTTATTGTCTTTTCCAGAGAGTCACATCTTCTCATGATATGGCCAAAGTAGGACAGTCCTAGGGTAGTCCTCTTGGCTTATAGGGGGAGTTGAGGGTTGATTTACTCTAAAATCCTTTTATTTGCCTTTTTAGCAGTCCTGGGTATCTGTGGAACTCTTCTCCAGAGCTACATTTCAGACAGGTAGATTATCTTCCTATCATCTTTCTTTGCAGTCCCGCTCTCATAACCATACATAGAAACTGGAAATACAACAGCACGGACAATCCTAGCTTGAGTATTTAATGATATATCTTGACACTTCAGGCTCTTGTCTCGTCCTTCTCCCCCTCTTTTTAAATGCCACCAAATCCACTTTGACTCCTGGTGACCCTCTGGATGAGAGATCCCCAAGTCACCCTCCCCTCAACGGCCCTGCTCAGCTCTGGGCGATTCAGGGCTGTGGATTTTTGGATCGAGTCTGTCCGCCTGTTCTGTGGTCTTCCTCTTTTCCAACCACCTTCTACCTTGCCAAGTTTTACAGGCTTTTCCAGTGAGTCCTATTGTCTCATGATATGGCCAAAGTATGACAGCCTCAGTTTAGTCATCTTGGCTTTTAGGGAGATTCCACTTGATTTGCTCTTGGACCCATTCATTTGTCTTTTTAGCAATGCATGGTATCAGTAAGACATTCCACTTTACCCGAATTAGTTTTCTTCCTGCCATCTTTCTTCATTGTCCAGCTTCCAAAATCATACATAGACTCATTAGACCCTCTGCAACATAGAAATCTGAGGCTTAATTCTTATTTGGAAGGGCAAATTCCCCCCCCCTTCTCTGTTGCTACACTCCTGATTATGCATAGATGGTTTTTTGTTTGTTTTTTGCAGGAAATTTTCTTCAGTGTTGGCCTCAGTAGAGCTTGCAATGGCTAATTTTTAAACTACAATTCCTCAAAAGCTGGGGCAGCATGTGGTATCTGGGGGAGTCTGGGAATTGTAGTCCAAGTCTCACTGGGTACATTCCTGTGAAACCTAAACCTTACCGTGGTAGTTTGCTTAAACCACGGTTAGCTGAAGCCCATGAGAAAATTAAACACTGATATGCTGGCTTTGTTTGAACAATCTATAATAATCGGGAGGCCCAGTTCCCCAAGTATGGATGTCACAGAAGGAACGGTGGAGAGTCCAAAAGCAGAGGTCTTTGCCCAGGCTGATGCCACCCATAGATGAGCCCATGAGTGCCAGAGCATCCTCTTCCTCCTCTCACACCTCAGTTAAGAAAGGCTTCAACATGTCATGGGACAGCTCATCAGTTGGTTCCTTAGACATGCCTAAATTCCCCTGTGGAAGTGGAAGTGTTACCCTGTATGTTGGGGGTCCTGGGAGGGGAGCCCAAATTACCAAATAAAAACACAAGATGGGGGAAATTAGACTCAAGCCCTCTCTTAAGCTAACGAGAGGCAGGGTAACTTTAGCTGGGATCTTTAACCCTATGTCTACAGCGTCAGGTCAGAGAGAGATTAGACAAGTTCTAAAGCAACAAATAATATTTTTATTATGGACAAACAACACGAAAGACACGACATACACTAACTAGCTGAGAAATAGAAATGGAGAGTTTTTGGGGGAATGGGTAGTACAACACCTGGTCTCATAGTCCTGGAGAGAAGCGGAGGTTGCAGGGAAGAAAGCTCAGCGTGGTTTGCTGAGGGGAGCTCATTAGACAAACCGACAGCAAGGCGGGATGGAAGTCCAAAGCAGTCCAAGGACGACTTGAAAATGGGGACCCCTTATAGGGTGTGTTTTACCTACAGGCCATGCCATGCTCGATGAGAACAAAGGAAATTTGTAGCGGGACAAAGGCGTTGGAAAGGGTCAGGTTTTGCATGATGGGCTTAGCGCTTGATGACAATCGTATGGCCAGTATGCAAATAGCCCAACATAAAGGAATGGTTCGGCACTCAGCCGGGCATCTTTGTGTAAAGTCGCACTGAGCAAGGTGGTTTGCAAGAAGGAGTGGTCCCTGAAGCATCGGAGAGGCATTAAGTTTCCTGCTTAAATGAGGTTTGGAATGTACAACCATTAATGGCCATGCCTATTACGTGCTTGTCCAGGGCCCTTGCAAACATGTGGAGTAGGGTGGCAGAGAAAGGTCACATAGAGGCCGAATAAGTTTGATATCAAGACATATCTAGTGCTCTCACCAGACATATCATAACCGTGGTAACAGGAGGACACATCTGTGTGATGCAAAATGGCTGCATCTAGTTCAAGGTCGTGGAAGTGGAGCCATCCCTGCAGATACACAAGGGTGTGCATTCAACAGGCACACACATTTAGTTGTTCATTCAGTCATGCTGTTGTGTGGACGATGAGTTTTGCAGCATTACCACTGTGCACAAGGGTTGTGTGTCACCATCAGTGCACAGTTCCACGTGTGGAGATTTGTGCTCCACCACTTTGATGTAAGATCCTGGCCATTTTACATTCACTTGTCTTAAAAGTAACTTTGAACCCTCTGCAAATCTGGAATTCTGGAAAGGACAAGTGCCACTGTGCGTGCAGACGACCATGGACATTCAGGTATGCATTCAAGCTCACAACATTGCCATGTCACACAATCTGGTGCACATTCTCTGGAGGAGGCCTCCTCAGTTGAAGAGGGAGAGGAGGAGGGCAGAAGGAAGACCCACAGCTGGAGCCAGAGGAAGCTGGCAACCCTGTTGCGACAGAATCAGAGTCTCATCCACCCAGGCAGGACCAGAAGATTTGGAGAAGGAGATGGAGGCTTGGTACTTCTGCATCAAGAGCTACAGGGCAGGGAACAGAAACGGCAGAGACATTCTTCCTTGCCTTAAGTAAACTTTGCTGATGAGGCCAACTGGGCTACTTTACTACAGGCTATAAATTAGCCCATCAAAAGCCATTCTGGTGTGGCAGGTAACAAATTCAAGGCCTCCTGGTAACCTAGAGTGATATCTTCATGTTCCCCTAACCATTGGTTTGAATCTGGACTAATCGCTCTGGCAACTCTCTTCTTGGTTTTGGAGTCTCTTTGTTGGCTATTACTGGAACACTGGTCAAAAGGGTCAGAGCCCCCTGGTACCGTAGTTTCTAGCCCGGACTTGTGGGATATTAGATATCATTTTGATATCAATAATTTGGCCTTCCTTACCTATTCCTCTCCACGTGCTGCGAGGCCCCTGGACAAGCCCGCAGACAGGCACGGCCACTAATCGCTGTAATATTCCAAACAAATACAGGCAGGCCAGAAATAGCCATCCCGCCGCTTCAGGAGATCCCGAGGCAAGTACCGCATTATGTATGCACACTACTTACAAAGGACTCCCTGCCCCGAACAGGCAGCTTGATTAGACAAGTACTCATCTGTCGAGCACTGTGCGTTTGCATACTGGCTACCCTATTGACAATTTGGACTTAACTCAATCATCCTAAATTCTGACCTTTCGGAGGCTTTGTCTCCAGCCCAAAACTCACTGTTATCCCTGGGAACAGACTAGCTTGTGGGCACATTTTCCCCATAAGACCCCCTGACTTTGAGCGCTTCCTCGGATCGCTCCTGACTTCCATCCCGCCTTGCTGTCGCTTCGTTCAATGAGCCTTCCCCTCAGCTCCTCATGCTGAGAATCCCCACTTCCACGGACTTTCTCTTCAGACTACCCAGGCTTCAGGACAGGGGTAGTATTTCCCATGCAAAACCTCCTCTTAAAATCCCTCTATCCAACTCCAACCTTTATTTCTATAGATCTCTGTGGGAGTGTGTTGCATACACGTGTTTGACTGTATATCAATAAAAACCACAATTATTATTTGCTTCTGTTTGCTCCTTGACTCGGCCTGACCCCGTAGACATTGGGTAAAAGATCTCGCTCTGTTGCCCTGCCTCTTGTAGTGCTAGCTGGTGCTTTTTGCTAATTCCTAACTTTGTAATATTTGGAGCGCACTTAGGTGTCCCTCACAGGACCCCCAGAAATCAGAGTAACACCTCCCCTCACATGCTGTGCAGCAAGAGAGCAGGCTAGACAAATTTATGGAATGCACACTAATTTTATATACTAGATTAAAAATACCAGGCAAACTTCTAAGGAATTCTGCTGCACATGCTTGTCTTCATTATTTGCAAAGCTGAACTAAAGCCATTTCCACACTAGACTGTCATAGTACGATGATTCCACTTTCAACATCCGCTGGAATCCTGGGGTTTGCAGTTTCGGGAGGGGCCAGCCCCTCCTGAAACTGCAAAACCCAGGATTCCAGAGGATGTTGAAAGTGGAATCATAGTGCTATAACAGTCTTGTGCGGAAATGGCCCAAGTTATCCTGTCTGCTATTTCCCAAGCCAGGTGAAACAAGTTCAGCTCTTGCAGTCCCATAGCATCTCTATGTACATTCTACAGACAAAGTTCATGGAAAGGACAAAAGACACAAAAAAGAATCGGGAGGCCTACAAAATGGTCTCACTCTGGCTCAGTGTTTAAAGCTCACAGTCTCTGGACTGTTTGCTGTTACCCTGTATTGTGGGGGTCCCAGGAGGGACGCCCAAATAGCCAAGCAAAAATGCAAAGCTGGGGCAATTAACTCGAGCACTTTCTTAAGCTAACGAGAGGCAGGGATCTTGCAACCCTATGTATACAGCGTCAGGTCAGAAGAGCAGTCAGACAAGGGTTGAAATAATAAACTAATAACTTTATTAAAGGACAGACAAGAAATGAGACACCGCATACACACAGCTAGCTAAGAAATTAGAAATAAGAGTTTTTGAGGGAAATGAGCAATATGACACCTTATCTTGTAGTCCTGGAGGGAAGCGGAGGATTGCAGGGAAGAAAGCTCAGCTCGGTTCGCTGAGGGGCGACTCGCTGGACAGAGTGACAGCAAGGCGGGATAGCAGTCTGGAGTGTTCTGGAGTTGAGTGGCTCAGTTGCTGGAACTGAGGGGACGGCTTGCCAGACACAGCGGCAGCAAGGCTGGATGGAATTCAGGAGCGATCCAAGCTGTCCGAGGAGGACTTGGAATCGGGGGCTTTTTATAGGGTGGATTGTGCCTACAGGCCATGCCATACTCGGTGAGAACAATGCGAGTTTGGATCGGGACAAAAGCGTTGGAAAAGGTCAGGTTTTACATGATGGGTTTAGCACAGGTTTAACAATAGAGTAGCCAGTATGCAAATGGCTCAGCATTGCGAGAGTGCCGGCTTGAGGCCGAGCGTCTTTGTGTAAAGTTGCGCTTAAGCAAGGTGTGTCTGCAAAAGAGGTCCCTGAAGCAACGGAGTGGCATTAATCTGCCTGCCTAAGTGGGGATTGGAATGTCCAACCATTAATGGCCGCACCAGTTTACGTGCTTGTCCGGTGGCCCTTGCAAACACGTGGAGTAGGGTGGCGGAGAAAGGTCAAGTGAAGGCCAAATAAGTTTGATATCAAAAGATATCTAGTGCTATCACTGGGTATGGCCCTTTTCGCGCAGGCCTTTGCTCGCGCGACAGCCCCGTGAGCCTCGCGGGAGTGGGAGCGTCGCTCCGCACGACGCACTCCCACTTCCGCCCGGCTCACGGGGCTGAAGCGGCGCGAGCGCGGGTTTTTTGATTTTCGCGTCCAAGCGAAAATCACCCCGTGCTCGTGCAACGCTCCCGGCGCCCACCTGCACTTACCTTTCGTGCGGAGCCTGCGGGAGCCGGCCGGGTCGCGCTTCCTTCCCTCCGCCCCTGCAGAAGGAAGGAGCGGGGGGGCTAGCGCAACGGACGCGACGCCCGCTTCGCGCGCGCGGGGGGGGAATCCGGCGCGACGCTGCCCGCTTCGCGCGCGTGGGGGGGTCCGACGCGACGCTGCCCGCTTCGCACGCGCGGGGGGGGAATCCGGCGCGAGGTCTCCCGCTTCGCATGGGGGGAGGGCGGCTTGCACGGCAAGCCTCCTTCGGTGCCGCTTCCCCGCTTGTTCCTTCGCCTGCGGAAGGAAGGAGGGGGAAGCGGCAGCCTCCCGGAGGAGCCTTCTTGCGCTTGCCGGCCTCCCCCGCTTGCGCTAGAAGCCTCAGTGCGAAAAGGGCCTATGTCTGAACCATAGTAAAATTGCTGCTTCTTTGACTTTGAACTGCCTGGAACTTTTGGCTATGCTTATGTGTCTACAGACATGTCTATTAACTTGGGACTGGCCTGGCTTTTCCCAGGTCAGATTTTGCGAGGTGGGAGTATATACTTTTGGGTGTCTGCCTGCTTAAAAACAGAACACAATCCACATGCAGAGTTCTACACAACCACATTATAAGATCTCGGCAGTTGTGTTTCCCCTTGTGTGTTGTGGTGTGGTGTTTTTCCAGAAAGTACTCTTTCTTCTAGTTTATTTTTAGCAGAGACTTTCTCTGTTTGCACAGCCATTGTGTAGACTTTCCTGGATGGTTCCAAACTGTTTTTACAAAAGACAATGCATTCATCCATATGTTCAATATATTACAGTGGCCTGTGGGAAAAAAAGAAACCTTGCTTACAATTGCAATAATATAATTTAGGATGAACTCTTCCTTGTAGCCTCTGCGCCATAACTTCAATGGAAAAAGGTGTCATGTAGGCTTCCAGTTTCGTGACTTGCTAGTAACATAGTTTATTTAAAAAACAACAGCAGGGTAAAGAGACAAAATTAAATAGCTGGATGAAAAGTTAATGTTTCCACTGAACGGAAGGTATGACATACATTATTTAGATTCCCCGAAAGCTCCAACATGGTAATAACTTGCATTTGTTAGAGGGAACTTAACAGAGGCAGATGGTTTCCCTGACTGGTCTCTGATAGGCTTTGTTTTATATTTATTTATTAAAATATTTATAACCCACCCTATATCTAAAGATCTCAGGTAACGTTACAATAAAATCAATTCAAATCAATGAATAATTAAAAAAAAGTTTTAAAAAGGTTGAAAATATATTAAATAGTTAATCAGATAAAACCAGAAGATTTAAAAAGGCTAAATCAATTTTAAATAATGCAACCATCCCTTAGGAGGGGTGGCTTAGGGAGCTGGGTGTGTTTAACCTGGAGAAGAGAAGGTTAAGAGGGGACATGGTAGCCATGTTTAAATATTTTAAGGGATGTCATATGGAAACCAGAGTGTTGCAGTGGTTTGAGTGTTGGGCTGGGACCCTGGAGGAGAGGGGTTGATTCCCCACTTAGCCATGGAAATGCACGGGGTGACCTTAAGTGTGTCACATACTCTCAACCCCAGAAAACCCCCGATGGGTTCTCGTGAGGGTTGTCATAAGTCAGAAACAACTTGAGGGCACACAAAAACAACAGCGTGAGGAAGAAGCCAAGATGACTAAACTGAGGTTGTCCTACTTTGGCCATAATCACAAGAGGACACGAAAGAAAAGAGAATGATGCTTCGTAAGGTGGAAGGGAGTGGGAAAAGAGAGCGAGATCTCATTACAGACAGATAGGCCATTTCCGCACTGGAGTGTGATAGCGCTATTGTTCCACTTGCAACATCCTATGGAATCCTGGGGTTTGCAGTTTCGGGAGGGGCTGGCCATACCTATTTATTTATTTATTTAATTTCTATGCTGCCTTTCTTAAGGAGTGCAACTCAAGGCAGCTTCCATACCAGCCGGCCCCTCCTGAAACTGCAAACCCCAGGATTCCATAGGATGTTGCAAGTGGAACAATAGCGCTATCACAGTCCAGTGCGGAAATGGCCATAGATTCGATCAAGGAAGCCATGGCTGCCCTGAGAATGCAAGGCCTGAACAGGGCTGCGGTGTAAGGGTCACCTGCAGGTCTCTTATAGGGGTTGCTGAAAGTTGAAGTCAACTTGATGACACTTAATGAGAACAAAACAATCTGCCTGAAATCCCCTGTGAGGTCTTGCTAGAGACAATAATCAAAAAGCAGAGGTGCTTTTAAGAAATTTGTCCAGTTCTGGGCATGATCATTCAAGAAGGATGTGGACAAGATGGAAGGTGGGAGGAGGGAGCCCAAAATGGTCAAAGGCCAGGAAATCTTGAAGCCCTCTGAGGAGTGGCTTAGGGTGCGGCCAGGTAAGTTTAGCCTGGAGAAAAGAAGGTTATGAGGGAACATGAGAGCCATGTTTAAATATCTGAAAGAATGACATGTATCAAGTTATATCATTGAATACTAAAGTTAGGATTGTCCATGCTATTGTATCGCCAATTTCTATGTATGGTTATGAAAGCTGGATGATAAAGAAAGCTGATAGGAGGAGAACCAACTCATTTGAAATGTGGTGCTAGAAGAGAGATCTGCAGATACCCTGGACTGTCAAAAAGAACCAACCAGCCAATCGGCCATCCAGCCATCCATCCAGCCAAGCAAGCAAGCAAGCAAGCCACCAACCAACCAACCAACCAACCAACCAACCAAATGAATGGGGTTCTAGAGCAAATCAAGCCTGGACTCTCCCTAGAAGCCAAGATGACTAAGCTGAGACAATTGTGCTCTGGCCATATCATGAGAAAACATGACTCACTAGAAAAGACAATCATGTTTGGCAAGGTGGAAGGTAGTAAGAAAAGAGGAAGACCACATTACAGGTAGATAGATTCAATCAAGGAAGCCACATCTCTGGATCTGCAAGACCTGAGCAGGGCGGTTGAGAATAAGGTGACTCTCTCATTTGTAGGGTCACCTTAAGCTGAAGACAATGTGATGGCACTTAAAAAACAACAACAACAACAACAACAACAACAACAACATATGGAAGATGGGGCAAGCTTGTTTTCTGCTGCTCCAGAGACTAGGACATGGACCAATGGCTTCAAACTGGAAGAAAAGAGATTCCTCCTCAGCACAAGGAAGAACTTCCTGATGGTAAGAGCTGTTGGATGTCATACTAAAATGACCTCAATGTTGGCTCCAATTGGGCACCCCTGGCTGAAATTCTGTGTTATCTGAAGTATATCAAGAAAGTCAAAGGTCAAGAAATGGACTCAGCTGGGACTCATGAGGAAGGAGGAGGAGGAGGAGGAGGAGGAGGAGGAGGAGGAGGAGGAGGAGGAGGAGGAGGAGGAGGAGGAGGAGAAGAGTACCAAAAATTGTGCTGAATGCAATGTGTTTGTGCATCAGAAATCTGTGCTCCTTTCTTCCCTTTCCATCTTCTTCTCCCGGCCCCCCCACCTGCTGCTTCCTTTTTCTTCCAGGAGTCATTTTGAAAAACCCAGCACATCCCAATAGTCATAACAAATATACTCATGTCCATTAACAATTGCCTGCAGCGTAGAGGAGAAACGGTGTAGATCTATCAGTCGCCCCCAGTGGAGAGCAAACCTGCTTTCTGCGATAACAAGCTTCTCCTTCGGCGTGTCACGGGGGACGGCTGAACGAGCTCTTCTCCTGAAAGGGGCTTAATCTCCTTTCCCCACCAGCGCCCGGCTGCCTGCCGCTCCCACCCACCCACGGGGAGGCTGCCATTGTGGAGGGGTGCCGGAAGGACACGCTTTCGCAACAGGTTGTCAGGTTCTTTGTGCCGGCTGCCTCTCGGGGTGGCCCTGTTTGTCAACATGGATTTGGGATTTGTGGGTATACATCTGGTATATGCAGGAAGTCAGAAAAACATACGGTGCCTCCTCTGATAAGAACGGACTCAGCTGTGCTATTGAGGAATTTTGGACGTCTGAAACTTAGGCCATTTCCGCACTAGAGTGTTATAGGGCTATTATTCCACTTGCAACATCCTATGGAATCCTGGGGTTTGCAGTTTAGGGATGGTCTGGCCGGCCCCTCCCTAAACTGCAAACCCCAGAATTCCATAGGATGTTGAAAATGGAATAATAGCACTATAACAGTCTAGTGCAGAAATGGCTCTGGTTTGGACCCCAGGTGGCCATTCTCCCTTCCCACTGACACACAAGCACATTTTGATATCTGTGATTTTTTTCACTTTCCAGTGGCTTTCCATGGCCGAACAGGGATTTGAATCCTGTGCCATTTCTGCACTAGACTATTATAGCGCTATGATTACACTTTCAACATCCTCTGGAATCCTGGGGTTTGCAGTTTTGGGAGGGGCCGGCTGGCCCCTCCTGAAACTGCAAACCCCAGGATTCCATAGGATGTTGCAAGTGGAATAATAGCCCTATAACACTCTAGTGCGGAAATGCCCTTAGGTTAGGGTTGACTGAGGCTCTCTTTACCACAATTTCTTTCGTCGAAGAACAGCTAGCAAGCAATGACTAACAACAACAACAACACAATAGTAGCAGTGCTGTGCAATGTGTTTTGGAAAGTTCCCTTCCCCGATGACCTTACAAACTAAGGTGTGAAGGTGTCAGAGCAACATGATATTGCTGGTTCAGGATCAGTCCTATTGCACGACGTTGTTGCTACTAAGCAGCTATTGCATTGCAATCCGTTTGAAATGTGTCCTTTCTCCGAGCTGAAAATAATCCGTCAATGACCCCCTTTCCTGCAACAATCCAGGTAGTTGTGGGAGAGCAGTTTCCTCCTAGCGCTTCCTTCAGTAGCTGGTCCAGTTGTGGGCATGGTGTGGGTGTTCCCAGGTGGACCCTCCCTCAGCTACTCCCATGGCTATCTCTGCCCAATAACCCCGAGACCACTTCTGGTGCTCCAGGGTGAACACGGAAGGAGAAGCAGAGAGGGGATCACAGTGTGGCAAGTTCAAAATCTATCTCCTCACCTTTTTAATTTTTTATTTGATTTTCCATTTTTAACTTTTTAAATACAATTTTTAACATTATAGTGCAAAAATGCAATAGCGTTGTAGCATGGGAACGTTGCATTGAAGGGATGTTGCTGGATGATGCATTTCCATTAAAGCGCAATGTCGTAGATTTATGTACCCTTGCGTTGTGAAGTTACAACATTACTGCACTAGCACAACATAAAACAAAGACATGGAAAAACAACCAAACCTGAGGTCTGAGGTGGGGAAAAGGCAGGGAAAAGGACTCACTGGTGACATTGTAATGCGGAGGGAAGAATGGTGTGAATAATGCTACTCATCTGCTGACGTCGAAAGGGTGTGGTAGAGAGCATTCATAACCTGATCCCGTCATGGAAACGGCTATGCTGGGATTCAAATGGAACAGTGCGGTATTAAGGTATGGTGGAATGAGACCCTCAGATTCCCTTGAACAGAGCAGCAACACATGTAGCAAGTGAACTCACCTGGATAGACAGCCCAAGTACGTTTTCCCTGCTTGCGTTTTCTAGATCTGCATGCAGATTCATGTCCCTGGGCTTCCTCATTTCCTCCTTGCTTTCTCTTTCTCTTTCTCTCTCTGAGATCGTTTCTTGTTTCTTCTTCTTTCTTCTTCTTCTTCTATTATTTATTTGTATCCTGCCTCTCCATATGGATCGAGGCGGCAAACAATTTACAAATAACATGTATTTCGAAACATTTCTGTACATACCCCCAACAAGCTGGGTACTCATTTTACCGACCTGCGGAAGGATGGAAGGCTGAGTCAACCTTGGAGCCCGGCAGGATCGAACTCACAACCCTGTGACTTGCAGTCCTGGCATTTAACCACTGCGCCACCTGGCACGGAGGTCATCCACACCTTGGACCAGAGGTGTGGACTATTTAACTTAGGCCTTTTCCACATGAGTTTTTTGAAACGGTGCAGTCTGTCCTCCAAGGAGGAGTTCTGCACCTTGGACTGGACTGGGTCCGACCTATTTAAGGTAGATCCATACCTCAGTCTGGTCCGGAACAACCCCAAGTGGTCCTCCAGCATACTTTTGAAAGACCTGATTTTTCTGGTCTTTCAAAAGCATGCAGCACGCCACTGCGAGCCTGCCCCCTTATGCAGATTTGCAGGCTCACACCAGTGCAAGCCTGTGATCTGACCGGGGGTGGGCTTTAGGCTGGTGAGCTTCAGCAGTTGGTCGAGACCCTTGACCAACCAGAAGTCGCCATTTGGGACACCAGAGCAGTGCGTATTGGTGAGCACACACTGCTCCGGAGCGCCGTGGACCTAACCAGGGAGCCAAAAGGTCCGGTGAGTAGCGGCACGGGATGATTCCTTCACCCAGTGCAGAAAAGGTCTTAGTTATGCACCCTAGTCCAATCCAAACTGGCCCCAAGTGGTCCTCCAGTGTGCTAAGTAAAGACTGGAAAAATCCGGTCTCTCAATTTTCTGGAACGTGCCATTGCGTTCCTGCTTACCTGTGCAGATGCGCAGGTTAGGACCAATGCGAGCGTGCAATCAGTGGAAGGCAGGCTGTGGATGTGGCCAGAGTCAGCAGTTGGTCCACACCCACAAAGACACTGGAAGCTGCCATTTTCAGCCGGAGCAGCGTGGATCTAAAGACCTCGCACTGCTCCGGTTCGCCCTGGACTGATGGAGGAGCCCTGCGGAAGGGCTCAAGGGAAAATCTGCATTACTTTGGACCCAAGAAGAGCCGGTAAGTAACGCCACAGAGCGATTCACTCGCCTCATGTGGAAAGGGCCATAGAATCACAGAATTATAGAGCTGGAGGGGAGAACAGGGGCCATCTCCCTTCTGCCATGCAGGAACCCCCATCAAAGCACTCCCTGTCTCAGTTTCCATCCATCCAGCCTCTGCTCAAAAGCCTCCAAAGAAGGAGGAGACTCCACCACACTCCGAAGACCTCTTAGTTCGCGGGATGCAGATTTGCACAAATGGAGTCAGGTCTAAGGGCTCCTGTAACCAAGTTTAGAAACTTTTCCCCTCTCAGACCCCACAAGGGTTGTTCTCCCAACAACCACAGACTCAGCACTATTTTTATCCTGCAAGTGAAAATGGCCAAACAAATAACTTTAAAGTGGCATCTTGGTGGCGCGAGCTTTAGGCTTCTCCCCACCTGAATTCTTCTCAAGGTGTAATGAAGTCAGAAGCACATGGAAACTTGTATCATATTTGTAATATTTTAGTGGTTCTAATAAAATCTCACCCATGTTTGATTTCTCTTGCTGCAGCTGCTTCAGCAATATATTTCCTATCAATATGGAAGTCATGGAAAGGGGGAAGGGGAGAGGGGGTATACAGGTATTTTTGTTATTATTTCTATCCCACCTTTTTTCCCAGTTCAGGATTCCAAGTAGCTTACAGCACATTAAAAAGCACATCATTATATACTCACAAGGTACAAAAGTTAAAAAAAATTAAACAATCAAAACATACTTCATTAAACACACACACACACACACACACACCACCACATATACACCAGCACAACAATGAGCAAGATCTGGGACATTGTCTGGGTGAGGCAGGCCTTATGAAGTCAACCATCAAATGCCTGTTGGAATAGAAAAACCTTGCTCTGCCAAAAGAAATTAGGGAGGGTGCCCGTCTAACTTCTCTGGGATGGGAGTTCCACAGAACCTGGGAGCAGCCACTGAGGAGGCCCTGTGCCCCGCGTTCCCATCCTGGGGGTATGTGACGTAATACACGGTGCCCAGTCCTCCGCTCATTCTTGGTACCCTCAGACACACTCTGGTTTGACCTTCTGCTTCAGGATTGGTAACTATCACCCTTTCCACCCCAAATCTCTCTCCATCCAACCTTTCTTGCCTCTCTTTCTCATAAGCCCCGTACGTTTCTTGAGAGTGTCTGATTTCTTTTTTTTAAGAAATTTTTATTAATTTCCAAAATACATAAAAGCATATGTAAACACAAAACTATATCTATATCTATATCTATATCTATATCTATATCTATATCTACACATCATTATTATAATCTTTCTGTTCCGCCCCGCTGCTTCTACATATCAAAAATTATCCAGTTGAATCCTTCTTCTCCCTTATACATAAATCTTTATCAAATACTCTGACATACTTGATCCACAAACATTTACATGTTTATGTGTTTAACCAAAGCATTACCGTAGCCTACGGTCATACCACCCTGAACACGCCAGATCTCGTCTGATCTTGGAAGCGAAGCAGGGTCGGTTAGTACTTGGATGGGAGACTGTTTGATTTCTTGTGTGCTTGTTAGTTCCCAGTACAATACTATGTTTAATTTTTAACTGGAGTCCTCTCTTCAGTTAGTACTGGTATACACAGGTGAAAAGATCCTTCTATTACCCTGCTCTCATGAGCCTCCTTTGAGCTGCAATTTCCCCAGTTTCTAAGAAGATGCTGGCATTGTGGGTGGACCTCAAGGTCCCCTATCTCTTAGGGCAACAATAAGTCAGGATGAAGAATCTCCAAGCAATGCATCTCTGTCCTTAGCATAGGCCGTTTCTACACTAGACTGTTATAGTGCTATTAATCCACTTCCAACTTTCTATGGAATCCTGGGGTTTGCAGTTTAGGGAGGGGCCCTTGAGACCCCAGGATTCCATAGGATGTTGAAAGTGGAATAATAATGCTATCACAATCTAGTGCAGAAACGGTCATAGTGTCTGTGGACAAAAGCTGTCGGCCGAGATGTAAGATGTCTTGTTCCTCCTGGTCAGAGATTCTTCCATCACATCCGCAGCTCCCTCACCGACTTCTTTTTTTCCTCCTGCTCAGACACTCATGAATCTGATATTTATCTAGTGCATAGAGAAAAGGCCCTCTCTATTTTAATTTCAGCAAGAAAGGAGGAACCCCCCCCCGCTTCCTTCCCTTTTTCTCCAGCCAGCATCGCTCTTGCATGAGATAACAAAACAATGAGTCTCCTGCTTTGTGTTCATTTTGTCCGTTTCTCACCGTTGTCAGGAAATCCAATCATCTCTCATTCACACAGCGTGTTCCCTGGCTGCTCAGGAAGGGGCCAACTGCCTGGAAGGGCAGAACAGCTGGAAGTTTATTGCCAAGAGCCATCAAAATGGAGAACAAGAGTCTGATGAAGCCAGGGTCTGGGCTGCTCATGGAGAAGAAAGGAGAAGGCAATGGCAGCAGGCAGGCCCGTCTCAGGGGGGTGGTGAATCAGCACTGAGTTTTAGTTTGAAGTTGCTTTGCTGAATGTGACCCTTCCCACCAAAGAAATTGGGTTTGGCATTTGGGATTGCTCCCTTAAAGTGTAGACCAAATCCCCCGAGCGAATTTACCCCTCCGTTGCCCCAATAACCACCCACTCTCGCTAGAGAAAGGATGAAGGAGGAGGTGGTGTTTCACAGAGGCTGATAAAACCATGCCAAGAGGTCTGTCTCTGGGCTGTTACTCCAGTTATGATACGTCAGATGAGAGCACTAGATATCCTTTTGATATCAAATAATTTGGCCTTTGCTTGACCTTTCTCTGCCACCCTACTCCACGTGTTTGCAGAGGTCCTCCGGATGAGCACGTAAGGGCGCAGCTGTTAATGGGTAAGCATTCCAAACCTCTTTCAGGGAGGCAACTTAAGCCTCTCCATTGCTTTAGGGAAAAACCTCCCTGCAAACCGGCTTTGTGAGTGGAATACGCTGCTGCTGCTGCGGTAGGGTATGGTGGTTTCTCCTTCTTTGGCGTTTCTTAAACAGAGGCTGGATGGCCAGAATCTGTCAAACGAGGGCTTTGATGGTGTCTTCCTGCATGGCAGGAAGGAAGGTCCTTGGGGTCTCCTCCAACTCTAGGATTCTATGAAATGAGCCCACAAAATGGGCTGTAGATTGTAGATTCAGGCTACACATAGGCTGGTGTCCCAGTAGAGACATGTCACAAGCTTGGGAGCTGCAGTGGCCATAATGGTAAATGGGAAACTTCAGTTCCTCCCTGGGGGAACTGTGACTTTTGCCATAGTAAAAATGTCCCAAGCCTGGTGATTTTGGAGCACCCTTTCTGCCCAGCGTATCAATACCCTTCTTGAGATGCTGCAACCAGTACCACTTCCACACTAGACTGTTATAGCTGGCTGGCTCCTCCCGAAACTGAAAACCCCAGGATTCCATAGGATGTTGAAAGTGGAATCATAGCGATATAACAGTCTAGTGTGGAAATGGCCCAGGATGGCAGATGATGCCCCCAAAGAGAAATGTGGCTGGTCTCCACCAGGCCGTCACATTCTGAAATGTGGCACATCGGAGGGTCAGATTCACTGAGTCCTCTCCGACAGTCGGAGGAGACAAAGGTTTTCTTCTGAAAGAAGAAGAGGAGGAGGAGACTGTGGTCACATCATTCAGGTGGGTATCATCAGCGGAGGTTTGGCTGCGCATCAGACTGCTGGAGGGAAATAAGTGCTTTTGCTGGAAGAATTGGGAGGGAAACCATTTCTGCTCTGCGGGATGATTTATTCAGGTGAGTAACATGCTTCTGTGGCATTAAAAATAAGAAATAAAGGCCTCACTTTTCTTCATAAATTAACCAGAGCGTGGAAGGTTGCTTTGGAAAAATAATTTCCCCCCATTACCTTTTACAATATTGGAAAAGTAATCTGTTGCTACATTCATGTAGTTAACATGGCAGGGTATCTCCTTCTTCTGAAAGCTGACACTGCCCAACCAACTCTGTATCTGCCCCTGTGCCTGCTTTAGGGGTGTAACCCTTCACTGTTTTTCTTCTCAAAGGAAGAAAATGAGTATGTTACCCTGATTTCTGGGGGTCCCGGGAGGGACACCTAATTGCGCTCTCAAAATATCAAAAGGTGGGGAAATTAGCCGAGAGCACAAGCTAGCAATGCGAGAGGCAGGGCAACACAGAGGAATCTTTTATCCAATGTCTACGGGCTCTGGCCAAGCCAAGGAGCACACCAAGTTATAAGAATAATTGAGATCTTTATTAAAATACAGACAAACAGTGTATGCAGCACATTCACACAGATAACTATGGAAAATAAAGGTTGGAGTGGGACAGAGGGATTTTTCAGAGGGATTGTTTAATTGGGTGATACGACACCTGACCTGAAGCCTGGATAGATCACCGCAAAGGTCCGAAGTTGCGCAGTCTCAGCCAAGATGACTGAGGGGAAGGCTCACCAAGCAGAGCAGTGGCAAGATGGGATGGAACTCAGGAGCGATCCGAGGAAGGTCTCAGAATCGGGTTTCGGTCGCGAGACAAAGCTTTGGAAAGCCCAAAATTTAGCATGATTGAGTTAGGTCCAAATTGACAAAGAGGTAGACAGTATGCAAATGCTCAGTGCTTGGCAGTTGAATATTCAGCTTGCCAGGGTGCCTGCTTGGGGCCGGGAGTCCTTTGTAAGCAGTGTGCATCCATAATGAGGGTGTTTGCAGAGAGGTCTCCTAAAGTGGCGATCTGGCTATTTCTGGCCTGCCTGTATTGTCTTGGGATATTGCAGCAATTAGTGGCTGAGCCTAGTCTGTGCTTGTCTGGGGGGCTCACAAGCACGTGGAGAGGGGTGGTGGAAGAAAGCCAAATTATTGATATCAAAATGATATCTATGTCACCTTAAGTGCGGTACAGACATTGCAGTAACAAGTAATTTTAGCCATTTTCTTCCTGCTCTGAGAAAGTCTTTGAAATGTGTGCGGTTTTCAAAGGCTATTCACAGTTCAAGACTGACTTTGTACCAAAAATCACAAGTGTTTGTTTCTCATAGGAAAAAGCATTTTCTGCACAGAAATAGGCTGTATTTTCTGTGTGGAATAGAATGCACAGAAAAATGCTGTTTTCTGCAAGACATATTATTTTCTCTGCGCCAAACTATTTTTCTATTGAAAATAACCATGTTCAAATTTTGCATAAAATAAGTTTCGAAGTCAGAATGTTTTCTTTAGTCCAGGGTTTATCATAGAATCATGGAAACATAGAGTTGGAAGAGATCCCAGGGGCCATCAAGTCCAATCCCCTGCCATGCAGGAACCCACATCAAAGCATTTCCAACAAATGGTCATCCAGCTTCTGCTTAAAAATCTCCAAGAAGGAGACTCCACCACACTCTGAGGCAGTATATTTCACTGCTGGACAGCCCTGACAGTCAGGAAGTTCTTCCTGAGGTTCAGGTGGAATCTCCTTTCCTGCAGCTTGAATCCATTGCTCCTTGTCCTGGTCTCTGGAGCAGCAGAAAACAAGCCCACTCCCCCCTCAACATGGCATCCCTTCAGATATTTAAACGTGGCTATCATGTCCCCTCTTAACCTTCTCTTCTGCAGACTAAACATACCCAGCTCCCTAAGCCATTCCTCATAAGGCTTCATGGCTTCCAGACCCTTCACCATTTTGGTTGCCCTCTTCTGGACACACTCCAGCTTGTCAATATCCTTCTTGAATTGAGGTGCCCAGAACTGGACACAGGATTCCAAATGAGGCCTAAACAATGTAGAATAGAATGGTACCATTACCTCCCTACATCTAGACACCATACTCCTATTGATGCAACCAAGAATCGTGTTGGCTTTCTTGGTTGCTGCATCACACTGCTGACTCATGTTCAGCTTGTGATCTACCAAGACTCCTAGATCCCTTTCACACGTACTGCTATCTAGCCATGCGTCCCCTGTCCTATATTTGTGCATTCCATTTTTTCTGCCTAAGTGCAGGACCTTACATTTCTCTCTGTTTGAATTCATTTTGTTAGCTTTCGCCCAGCTCTCCAATCTGTCAAGGTCATTTTGAATTTTGATCTATACTTTAGAAGCAGATTTTTTAGCCATTAAAAAAGTATTTGCAACTTATGCTCCCCTTGGAGTCTATTTTCTTGTCCCCTTGGGCAGTGTACTCACTGTACACTGGTAAAAACGTGTACTGGTAAAAACGAAAACCAGTTAGTCTTAAAGGTGCTGCCACATTTCATTTTTCCCCCATCCCACTTCGTCCTTTCTAGGCTGCAAGAAACTAACATGCCCACTTCTTTGAAAACTAGTAAAATAGTTTCACTCTTACACTTTGCATTTCTTTTAAAATGTAACTTTGTTCCAGCTTTATTACATCAGATAAGCAGGCTTCCCCTGCTTATCTGATGGGTTAGTGTTGTTGGAAATAACAACAGTTTTGGGTTATGGGCCCAGCCTGCATCCGCGTAGGCAATCAGTCGTGGTTGATCACAGACTGGCAACATCAGCTTGTAATCTGCAGTTCCTTTCAGATATCTGGCAACCCTTTTCACTGCAATGAAATCCTTTTCAGTGGGAGAGTTAACCATTCGACATAAGATACCAACAGCATTTGCAATATCAGGTCTGGTGAAATTAGCTATGTATAGAAATTTTCCAACTGCAGTTCTATACATGCCTCCATTTTTCAAAGGTTCATATTTCTTAGTGTCTTTTAGGAAACCCACTTCCATTGGGGTTGCCACAATATTGGCATCCTTCAGTCCCAGGCAGTCCAGAAGATCTATTATCTTCTGTTTCTGGTTAAGATAGAAGCTTCCATCAGTGCTTCTTTCTATTTGTACTCCAAGATAGTGTGAGATGTTGCCCAAATTCTTGATATCTATCTCTTTCTTGAGATTATTGATTATCTCCCCACTGTCTGCTTCATCTTGACTGCACAGGATCAAACCATCAACAGTTAGGGACCACAGCACTGTCAGAAAATGGAAATGATTGTAAAGCAGAACCCATGTAAGGAACATGATGGACGTATGGAGCTCTCTTGGGACCAATTGCAGGTGAGTGTGCTGCTTGCAAAGTTTCTCCGTCAGCTTGGAACTTTTTTCCAGTAATGTAAACTTGAGTCAAGTTGGATTTAAGTCACTTCAGTGGCCCTTTTTGCATGGCATACTTTGCATACTTCAAACATTTTTCCTCCCATTTGGCAGGCAGAGTAGATGGATGAAGCACAACCTGCCAATTGTGACTTCTCTTCTGAACCCACCACCAGCTCCGAAATCCTTCCTTTGACCTTGGCAGAGACCCTGCATGGGGTGGTGGTTTGAGTTTTGGACTCGGACTCTGGTAGATGGAGATCTGATTCCCCCTCTCCGCCATGGAAGCCCAGGGGCTCACCTTGGGAACGTCCCACTCTCTCAGCCTTAGAGGACGGCAACGGCAACCTCCAGAGCTGGTGCGGTTGAGGGATATGGGGTGGATAGGGGTTCCCTGCTCAGCCACGGAAACCCACTGGGTGACCGTGGGCAAGTCCCACTCTCTCAGCCTCAAAGGAAGTCAGTGGCAAACCATTAATTTTATTTTATTATTTTTCAAGTGTCTTTTAATGCTGTTTTAAGCTTGTTTTTAACTTGTGTTTTTCCAAAATAGAAATATAATAGAGATTTTTCTATTATAGTATATAATAGGGTGTGTGTGTGTGTTTTATATATATATATATAGATATATAGATATATAAAATAGTATATAATTATACTATATAATAGAAATTTAGTGTATTTGTCTTTTAACTTCTGTATCAAGATTTTTTTTTAATTGTATTGTGTTTTCAAAATATTGTCTACCACCTTGGATCCTGCTTTGGAAGAAAGATGGGATAATAAATAAATTAAGTAAGTAAAGCTTGAAGGAAGACCAGCAGACCCAAGTGCGCCAGGAGCTAACCCGGTTGGGATGAGAACCTGCAGAGGAGCCAGGCATGCCAACATGTCTGATTGGAGAAGTTTTTCCCCATCCTTAAAAAGGATGGAAATGACATTGACTCAACCATGAAAAAAATCACATATTCTGTGTCTTTGGCACTACAGGTCCTATTCTCTGACATTCCACAGAGGAAAACACATGGGGCTGGGCAACATCCGAGTGTGGTCAAAAAGGCAAAAGTTATTCAGGAGGAGGGACACACAAACTAAGAGTTTGCTTTTTCCTGAGTCTACAGGTTGACATGGAGCTAGCAAGAAACTCAGGTGTGTTGGATGATAGCAGGTTTTAGACTTTGACCTGCAACTTCAGGAGTACATGGTCATGATTGGAGAAAGTCATAAAGGCCACATCACCCCCCCACCAGAAACAGAGTTTCCCCCCAGGCATTCCTGATGTTTACCTCTCTTTCCTCCCGAGAAGCTGGACGGCCCCTGTCTCCTGATCTTCACCCTGACTGTTCTCATCACGCCTCCTCCTTCCCCACCTCCACGCTGGGTGCTCTGGCCACCAGCTATTGCCAGGTCACCTCTTTTGGAGCCTTGGTGCCTTTGGAACCCATAACTAAAAGCAAGTTGCCAATAGCAATGGGTGATGGAGACATTGCTGCAAATGGCCATTAGCAATGGAGATATGATAGTGCTCAGAGGGGAACTTGGAACGTGTGTGTTTGGGGGGGTGCGAGGGCACGGGGCTAAGGCATGAGGGGCATGGCCACTGTGTCTGGGGGTGTGGTTGTGGTGAGTGGGGGTATGGACAGGGCACGTAGGGGAGTGGCTATGGGCTGGGACACCCCAAAAACATTGCCCCTCCCCCTGTCCCTATGCAACTCCCTTTCCTCTATTGCCTCTGTTGAAAACAAAATGTTCCCATGCTCTTAGGACAGTAGCCGGGCCTTCAGAGACAGGGAAGGGCAAGATTTTGCTGCCCCCTCCCCCCATGGAGTTAATGGTACGGAAACCACTTTTGCATTTTGTGTTTAAATCTCTTTTATTCACAAAATAAAAATAAAAAACAAAAATAAAAAACAATAAGAACGATTAACCATGACCGGTAGTCAACTTTACAAACTATATACAATATGCATTCTTACATGGGTTTCGATAGTCACAAAGAAGAAAAGATTCCATTAACAAAGCCGGATGACGATCAAGTAAGACATCCAAGCCAAAATTGGCTCACCCACTTCTCCCATTTTGTTATGTCTAGCTATATACATTATTTCACTATCATCAAATTTTAACTATCTTAAGTGAACAAAATATCATAAAGTAAAATATAAATGTATATACATAAAAATGAATACTGCACGTTTGGAAATGGTATTTGACTCCAGTAAAACTAAACCAGATAGATGAGAAATATTCAAGATTATGCTGGAGAGGATGTCAAGAAATCGGTACATATATGCATATGTGGTGGAACTGTAATAAGATAAGGGAATTTTGGCTAAAGGTTTTTAAAGAGATAAAAGAGATAACAGGAGTTGAGGTACCAGTATGTCCAAATATAGGGTTGCTGTCTATTTATAATGAGGTGGAGTGTACCCAGGTAACAAAGGAACTAATGACAAATTTGTTAACTGCAGCGAGGTTAATAATAGCAAAAAAATGGAAAACAAATGAAAAAGTTCAAATAGAGGAATGGTATAAAGAAGTGTGGAAAATTGCAAATAATGATAAATTAACTTGTAGAATTAGATTTATGAAAGGTCTTGTAAAAGGGAATGATTTTGAAGAAATTTGGAAAATATTTTTGGAAAAAGCTTTGATAAGAGATGGTAAAGTTACCCTTTCACAAGAAGAATGGCAATTTTGGAAAATGGATTAAATAAAAAGTTGGCTCTGGGGGGCGGGTTACCCTTTGTTGTGATAATAATGTGGTGTTTTGTTTAAATTGGAGTTGAGTTGTTTAATTTTGTAAACAAAACAAAACAAAACAAAAAACAAACAAAAAAACAAAAATAAAAAATAAGTTAAAATATAATCGGCTTTGGGGTTAATATGTTAAGTAACAAGATTATATTCAGTAATAGCATTAGATTAAATTTAAGGGGAAAATATAGAATTAAGAATGATATTACTATAATAATAACGAGTATAATGAGAATAAGAATTAGAGATAGGTAATAAAAATATATAAGTAATTGGATATAGAATAAGCTGAATAAGTTTTTGATTGTAATTATATAAGAGAGAAATAATAATCTAAGTTTTTTTGGTTGAAATCTTTTTGTTTTATTATTAGTTGTACCACATGGTGTTTTATTTTTGTGCTTGTGTTATGTTAATAAAATAATTAAAAAAAAAGTGGAAAAAAAATGAATACTGCACAGTTACAAATGTGCATGTCTAGCTTGACGCAGACAAATAAATAAATGAGCCTCCTGCATTGGGCTGCTCCTTGCTCTGCCGTGGGTCTTCCACCCCCATTGCAGAAGGAGGAAAGATTCAATGGGGATTGTGCACACTTTCGCCTTGGTCTGGCTGCAAATCTCTCCATCTATCTCCCTCCATCCGAGGGGTCCAGGCGAAAACACTCCGCTTGCAGAATGTGACTGATGCTTGGGAACATCACATTAAACAATCTGCTGGCCATTTTCTCCAGGAAAGGATTTAAAAAACACAGGCAGCTCTTTCCACAAAATTTACAATTTTTAGGTACACAGTCATACCACCAAAATAACAATGTTGTCTTAATATGACACAGTGGAACAAAGGATTTTAAAAACACAGTTTTTCTTGCAAGAATTTACGTATTTTGTTTAATCATACCACCGCAATGCCAAGATGATCTTAACATGACACAATGCATGGTGTAAAGAAGTGTGGAAAATTGCAATTATGATAACTTGTAAATTAGA